>VZRU01009336.1:440756-501115 GCA_013398155.1 Pedionomus torquatus
GGGGGGGGGAGGAAGGGATTCTAGGCAGGTAGTTTTGCTCCTGCAGGTATTGATGGAGGTAGGCAGGAGTCATCACCTTCCCAAGCTGTCTGTCTTTTGCAGCAGGCATAACAAGGTACTGTGAGATTTGTACCTGTTCCCTGTCCCTACAAACTATGCTGGGCTCAAATGTACCTTTAGATTTCTCCTAGTTGTTGACCTTCTTAGGTTAGTCCTGACTCAAATCAGCTGAAAGGGTCATGGGAATAGAAGCTTTGCAAACTGCAAGCAGCAGGAGAAAGCCACTGAAGCTCCTTCGGGGAGGGAAACGACAAATAAGAGGGCAAGAGACAACTGCTGCCTTGACAATCTCCCCCACACACATGAGAAGGTACAAGAGGAGCATGTGATGCCAGACTGTGCAGTTACTGATTTTAGACACATAACTCACAGAGCGCTACTATGCCGCTGTGGGTTGTAATCCTGCCATGGACTAAAGACTGAAGAGTATCTCAAACTTGGTCAGGACTTGGGCTGCACATCTCTAGAGATGACCAGCATGTCTCGGAAAGGGAGCAGTACAGTTTAACAGTGAAACCTGCTCCCTTTGAGACAGCTACATATACCCATCGTGGTTTGAACTCCAATGTCCTGCAGGAGATGCTATACGCTGAGAGAAATTGAAAGATGCAGTTTAAAAATAATACCCAAGGCCACTTTCTGCAAGTGCTTTGTAATATTTCTTAGTAAATTTTCTGTTCTTGCCAGGTTCTGATTCATAACCTTGCACACACAATTTTTCACGTCCCATACATGATTACTAAAGGCACACAGTCACAGTAGCACATTAGTTCTTACAGTTTATGCAAGCACAAATTGTTGGTAGGGGCTTCCAATTTTAATTTAGTGAATCAGTGGCTTTTTTGAATGAGTGACACTCTGTAAAGAATTTAAGTTGATAAATGATAGGGCGTTATGTTTCAAATTATTATCAATCACTTTTGTGTGAATTTTCACAGGTTTTGCACCATTCATTTAAAAAATGTAGATTATAACCTTGTGGACCACAAAGGATTGTATTTTGCAAATATGTATTTAGGCAGGTTTTCATTATTGTATGCAGTGCATATATTTGCATGCAATTTACATAATGTAATTTAACTTCCTATCATGCAGGCGTTATCTTGGGGAGTCTTTACTGTGAAGATTCTTGACACAGTTGGCATGTGCAGCTTTTTGTAAATGTAGTTGCTGCTTTTATGCAGCAAAGGTTTTACCATTCTCAAGGGTGCACAGTGGTGCATATCTTGGAAAATCAGCAACCATACATATATTCTCTAAGGCAATAGCTGATTTTTCAAAAGGTGTACACATGCTCTCAGCCCTGACTGTCAAGAGGATTGAATCCTTGCTCTGCATATTTGAAATTTACAACATGAAGCATCATGAAAGCACAATATCTCTTCCAAATGAAAGCATGTATGTCAGGAGAAGAGTATCCAGTTTTAAAGAAACACAAAAAGAGGAAGCTTTGGTCTTAGCATTCTGCCAAAAGGGCTCCTGTCCTCCAATATGTGCAGCAAAATTTAAGATTTTTTTAACATCTTATTAATACATCCAAACCTGAAAATAGACAGTTTTATCTTTGCCTCTCTGCACTAGTTCCTGGGGACTTTTTTTATCCCTTTGTTGCTGCTGTGCTGTAAATTATGTGCAAGAAGACTCCACTGAAGGATGAATATGGATTCTAAGAGGTAGTTCCTGCTACAGTTCAACTGTAGTCTCTTTTCAAGCAGGATAGTTAGAAACACTCTTAAGACTTTGATCCTGTCTGAAAGTCTTAAGAGACTAAGGTCTTTTCTGTACAACCATGCAAAGGCATAAAGAGGAATAGAGTGCTTCCTACCTCTGCTCCAGCCAACTACAAACTACTCAAGTCTCTAAGTCGGATCTGAAGAACTGGTACCTGAGGGTACCTGAGGGAGGGGAAACAGGCTGGAAATACATGGAAAGATACAGGTATACATACAGGAAAGAGAACAGGTAAAGACACGACCCTGTCTGCTCCATACTACTCCCTCAGAGCTTGCTAGATGCTTAGATATGAATTTGCTGTGCTTGCTAAAAGATTAATTCATAGTTGTCTTCCCTAACCATAAGCAGAAAAAAGAGAAGCACATTTCTTTTCTTCTCTTCTTGCTTTGTTTGTTGAGGTGCTGAGGAACAGGGAAATAGAGAAATATCTCAAAATCATATCACCATCTCTGTTTTCACACCAACTGTGCTGAGCTCAAAAATACCTTGAAGTCCAGCCTTTAGATTTCTCTAAGATGTTGACTTTCCTAGGACAGTCCAGAATTTTCCTTCAGTGCTTTATGTTCTTATGTGATTCCCTCAAGCCATCCCTTCCTGTTACTACCTCATATGATAATGCTGAAAAGAATATTCACATAACACAGAGTTTATAGGACCTTTTTAAATGAAAATAAAATTTTAAATATTCAGATCTAAAGTATACATCCTTGTCATGGTTTAGCCCCAGCCAGCACCTAGGACTATGCAACCGCTTGCTCACTCCCTACCCCCCGTAGGGTAGGGAGACAAGGAGGGGAAATTTAAAAAAAAAAATAAAAATCTGGGCATTGGAATAAAGATAGTTTAATAGATAAGTAATAGAAGAGGGAAAGAATAAAAATGGCAAAAGGAAATACAAAATCAAATGGCACAATCACTACCCAATGATCAATTGCCCAGCCCATTTCATTGTAAGTTATGCTAATCAGAAAGGTATATTGAAGATATTATGAAAAGAGAGCAGAACTCGCTACTCTGTTATAAACATTATAAAAACTGTTAAGTGAACACGTTTATTTAGGAAAAGACTCAAGTGATTTGAAAAATTCTTGTGCCGATAGGCAAGCAAAGGCAGAAGAATAAAAGCCCAATAGCATCAACTGAAGCCCACTGTCAGGGAGCCGCACGAGCAAGATGCCACCTGAGGGCTGGGGAGGCAGGAGCCAAGGGGACCGCAGGACAGAGCCTTACCAGCCTGGGCTCAATCCAACTGTGCCCAGGCAAGGTGAGCTGGGGAGACCCAGAGGTTGTGGCCAGGCTCAGCCAAGAGTTGAGCTCACTGGGCAAAGCATGCGATAGCATTAATTGAAGAGGTGACTTCTTGTACCACAGGAGGTTCAGATTGGATATTAGGAAAACATTTTGCACTGAAATGGTTATTAAGCATTGGAATGGGCTGCCCAGGGAAGTGTTTGAGGCACCATCCGTGAAGGTATTAAAATGACGATTGACATACTGCTTTAGTGACATAGTTTAGTGATTTATATTTTTTTTATCAGAGTTAGATTGATGGTTGGACTAGATGATCTTGAAGGTCCTTTCCAACCTATATAATTCTATGATGCCACAACAGAAGCGTCCCTTCTGTTTTCAGCTTTTTTGAGTGATTTTTTAAATCTCTTAAACAGAGACAGGAAACATTGCTTTCTTAATGTCTTAATGTTTCTATTCCAAAAATACAATTGTTCTAGGCATTGCAAAGTCATGCAACACATGTCCAGACAGAAGAGAGAGTGGTCTTTTATGACAATAAAATGGACCATTTCCATTTCCTAATGATCAGAAAGAAAAGGAATTTTAAAGCTATGGAGAGGCTGACAGTGTTGTTATTTCATTTTATGCTATGACTGAGTGATACATGAAATGTTAAGAATCCATCTCAAAGACCCTAAATCTAGTCTGCTTCTATGAACAAAATCTGAAAGCAAATTTTTAAATCTGTGCTTGTATTTGAGAACTAGAAAAAACAGTTATTTCTGAAGAAGCATTCAAAATAAAAAAAACTTCTTTTTATTTATCCATTGAAAACCAACAAAACTACAGATCGCAAGGTAAGTCACATGCACATTCAAAAAAAAAACCCCAAAAAACAACCAAAACAAAAAACAAAACCAAACCCAAGCAAAACAGAATGGTGAAATAAATAAAGGAAGGAAAATAGCTTTTTCAATAAAAATACTGTTGTTGGGTAAAAGAACAGCAGTCTGTTTAATAGTTAGGATACAAGAAGTGTTGCTCACAAAAATACAGAAGAGATGAAGGAAGAAAAATTAATGGAAAGGACAGAGCCAGAAAAAGAGCTCTATGGATTTTGTGTATTATGACCTGTGAGCTGTAAGTAAAGGAAGGTTGCACAGTTGGTACTACCTCAGGAGAAATTTGGGATGTATTTTATTCTTCAAAACTTTCTTTGAAATCATAAGAGCCAAATGATTATTTTATGTTAAATGGAAATGAAGATTCTTATACTGATGCATTCCAGAACTAGAATTGAATAGAAATACAAACTAATCCATAAATCACCAAAAAAAAGGCCATTCTGTTCCTCCCACCAAGAGCAGAGAAGCATACCAAGTAAGCTAAGTGTAGACACAACACTAGGGCTAGGAGAAACCACAGTGTTTTATTCCACTGTTTGCTCAAGTTAATTTCCCAGAAAATCTATTCGCAAACAGCAGAATATTTTCATGCAAGATATACCTGCTGCTCTGTACTGCACTGACAGTATAAAGTCATTTAAAAGCCATCTCAGTTTTGTATCTTCGCAGTAATAAGTGCTTTAAGTTCTTAGACCAGTCCTACAGATTCATCGGTATTGCAGCTCAGAAAGGCAAGACACTAGCTTGTCATTAGTGTGTTACTAAAGCCCTGATTATTCAACTTTTTAATGGCAGCTCCTTTGAGGCACACATTTGAAATAGCCACTACTGTTCTGGCATTACAGAAAGACAACAGCTTCTAACATCCAAGAACGTCTGGGTTAAAGAGTAACCTTATTTATTTTCTGAAGTTGAAAAAAAAATGTTTTTCTTGGTTCAAAAAAAAGTCTTTGGAACTAAGAGTACATCAGAGATCCAACATCTAAAAATTATGGAGGAAAATAAAAGGAGATGGAAATATTATTAGTGATTATTTTTACTGTTCAAAACACTGAGATTCATTCACTGTTGCATGATGGGAAGCTTATGCTGAATAATTGTTAATTTCAAACCTCATATTTACATAAGGTTCTCATACTCCCTCTCTTTACATGGACTTGTCAGAATCTTATACTCCCCTTAAGGATCTCCCCAAGTGTATTTTTATACCGTAATGTATTTATATACAAAGCATAAATCTGAAGCTTTCTTTTTGTCACCTAACAGTTTACATCCATGACTTTATTTGTCTATTTGTGCATTTCTACAGCCGATTTCTTTCTCTTATCTCAGCAGCTACATTTGCAATGTCCTTCAATACTTTTTAGATGCCTATGTGCCTCATCTTCATTTCTCCTGAGACAGAT
The DNA here is from genome assembly GCA_013398155.1 of Pedionomus torquatus. Classification (NCBI taxonomy): domain Eukaryota; kingdom Metazoa; phylum Chordata; class Aves; order Charadriiformes; family Pedionomidae; genus Pedionomus; species Pedionomus torquatus. The sequence goes on from VZRU01009336.1 coordinate 446,095, forward strand.
TTAAACAGCAGCTAGTTTACTCATTTTAAACTCATTATTTTCTATCTTTATTCATGAGTTTACTTCCTTCCTGCTAATTTTTTTTTCTCATTGTAATTGCATAAGCCTCTCCAATTTCTCTTAACACACCAGCTATCTCCTTCTATACGTGTTGTAATTTCCTTTCTTCACACATTGTTCTTGTTTGGCTTACTGTCCTATCCTTCCACTTGGCAGAAAACAAGAATGCTCAAATAGCCAGGCTGAAAAAAATCATATTCCTCATTATGCACAGCACCTTATTGATATGCATTTCTTATATACATTTTGAAGTCATTGCTCTTGTAATTTATATTGCAAGGAGGAAAAAACCTCTCTTTGGAATTTCAGTATTTAATTTGAAATAATGCTCAGAAGCAGCATTTCTAATACATATTTGATTTAATCTTCAGGCATATGCATATTACTTAGTACTTGAAATCCTGAGCATACAACACTTACAGCAACATTGCATTATTTAGTAAATGATTTTGCAAACACCCTCTTGACCTCAAGAGGACCTAGTAATTTTTGTATTGCTATTTCTGTATATGTTTTTGTATATGTTTGTATTTCTACACACTGTACTTAATTAATAAAAATTGTAAACAGTACCTTCTCATTCAGAACAGCCTCTACAGCTACACAGAAATCTTACTACTCAACTCAGCTCTGCTCCTGTTAGTTTGCTCAGTACTTGCCTCTTGCCTTGGACTTGGCAGGAAAAGTCACCAAGCCTCAGTGAGAGCCAGCACACGTGCTCCCATGCCTCCCCTGTGCTCAAATGGATTTGCTCATGTGTGGGAAACAGAAAGAGGAGCTACAGAACATTACTGCTGGAAACGTATGTCCAACACACAGCATGTCCCAGGTGAAGCTACAGACATTTAACTCTGCTTAGTTCTCATTCCTGGTAGCTCAAAACATCCAATAAGCTCTTAACATGCATGCAGAGGTCTGGGCTAATGAAGAAAGGTGTAGGGGAAGATGAAAAGGACCTGGACTGAACTTTCCTATCTGGGTACTTTGGTATCCCTGGTTGAAAAGATACTGAACATGGGTAATCACTGCTTTCAATGCTTGGGTTTATGTGGATCCAGCTCTTTGCTAGCATTAAATGGCCTTGAAAAATGAAGTGACTGAATTTGAATATTTCCCCTTCACACCTTTGGTCAAAGAGCTGAAAACAGAAAGATTAGTATAGTGCTGTGCTCAGGAGAAAGCCCAGACCCTCTCACTCACAGCCCATTTCTCTTTCCTAAGAGAGGCAGGAGGCAAGCTGTGGGGTTTTGTGAGGATGTAGATTGCAGTATCTCTAGAGCATTTAGACTGTGAAACTCAGAGATGAAGAGAAAGGGAGAGCAGGTCAGTGGGTAGTGGCAGGGGAGTAAGTCTTGGGCAGAGGGATTACCCAGATAAACTCCATTCCTGCTGACCTTATCTCTAGCTAAGAGTTTGTGCCCTTGTGCATACCTGGTTGTAGACAGCACAGTTCCTTTATAAACAAGAACAACCAAAAATAAGAGTACATTTGTTTTCTGGCCTCTGTTGTGAGGCTGACAAGGCATGGCAGACCCAAGGAGCCATGTGTGGAAGCTACTGAAATGTTATTAGGACATGCAAGCACAGAGCACTGGTTGCATCGGCATTCCAGGACTGACCAGTGGCATCTCCAGCTCTGATGAGGTTGGTTCCTAGGCAGATGTGTGTGTAGCAGGAGGCTAAATCAGTGGAACAGATTGACTTGGTCTACTGTGACTTGCCAGTGGCTTTTGGCACATATGCTGGTTATCTGGTATGGTTTGTCTGAGATGTTCTTAAGTGTGTGGTCCCAAGGTTTCCCTGTACCATTCCCAGTCCTGCTCCTTCTCAAATTTGCACTTGTTCCCAAGGTCCGAGTAACTTTGAAGGTGCTTGTAGGGACATTGTAACAGGACAGCACCTGTGGGCCAGTTTGTAACAGCAGAATATGAGGGGAACTCCAAATGACTGAATCAGAAGCCAAAATACATAGTGGAATGTTCAGTAAAATTGAGAGCATGTATTGTGAAGCTAGAGTAAGGGACTATGTGGTCTTGAATTGAAAGCAAAAATGAAATTGATTTAACTATTAAAACCACAGGAAACAAATATTTTGGCCCAGTCTCAATTTTTAATTTAAACCATGCTGCAGCCAGCAAAAGAGGCTGCATATCATGAAAGAGCCCACAAATAGAGACAGAAACTCCAAGAGAAACTTGACCATTTAGTTAACAAGTTACAAGAAATATTAGAAAGGACCACTGAATATGTACTACTAAAATTGAACAAAAATCTCCATTAATATTTGTGTTTAGATCTGAGAACTAAACATATTGTTAAAAAAAGAAATTCCATGAAGTGGCACGTGTTAAGTTTTTAACTAATTTTAATGTAGCTGCCTTGCTCTTACAGATCTCCCCAGATAAGAGGAGTTCAAGGCAAGCCACTTTCAACGCACAATGAAGGATCCAATGTATTCACAGGCTTCCTTGGACTTAAAATATACTCCTGAGGATTTTCACTAAGTGCTATATATTACTTGAAGGAACTGAATCTATTGAAATGTATATTGAAGATGTTCTGACTTGTGAGAAAACAGCAGCAGAACATCACAAAAGACTAAAAAGGGCATTTGACAGAGCTGTGAAATAAGACTCAAGTTACCCAACAAATGTGAAGCTGCAGCCTCCAGAAACTGTTTGAAAGGGCTAAAGAAGGTGGTGTAAAGAAGACAGTAAACTCCAAGCTATTCTAGACTTCAAAGATCGAAAGACAAAAGAGTGTAAACAGTGGGAGGGATTGTAAAATCTGTGAGAAAATTTGTGCTAAACTTGACAGTTATTATTAGTAGCTATCAAGCACTTATAAAGAGGAGCACACAATGGTACTCAAGCTTGGACAGAGACTTTCAAAGCTTACTTAATGAAGTCCCTTCAAGTATTTTGAGACCAGTACACAGACCTAGGTGATTTTCAGATGCTTTGGAAATAGCTGAAGGATGGGATGTTTACAGAATAGGCTGAATACCAGGCACTTACCAAATCAGAATGTCTCTGTGGATTAGTGGAGAGGAAAAGGGTAAGTGAAAGAAGTTTTATATATTCACTTACAGAAAATTGGCAATAGCAGGAACTAATCACATAATTTTTGTGCCCACAGCAAAGATGACACTAGTTAAATGTAACTGCAAAATATGATGGGTGTTTTCAGTTGCAGTTACAATTTTTGAAAACAGCATAAACCAGGAAGTGTACTGATAGAAACACTCTCAAAATGAATTCTCAAAAATAATAGAGTATTATCACACATGGGAATAGGAACAGAAAGTCCCTCTCAGAAACTGTACTGTTGGATTATTATTTGTGTTACCATAAGGCTGCATGGTGGAAATGTGTAAAAGTGTTTTAATGGGAAGAATTAAACCTGTATTTGCCAGACATGTCCTTGTTGTGTCTGATCATGGTCTACGAGATGGGTTTACCAGTGGGGAGGCAGAACTGTTGCTGAGGATTGTGGATTTTAACATGTAACATATTAAGTTCCAGACATCCTAAACTGAATGGTCTCGTGGAAAATGGCATTAATACTGATACAAAGTTTCTCACAAGCTATACTATAAGATATATCTGCTTACTGCTGATGAACGTGTAATCATCTTCTCTAGAATGGTCTATCTGTATCTGAAATTTTGTTTAACACAAAAATCAAGATCAGATTCTTTGGTTAGTCAAAAATACAATGGAAGAAAAACCTTATTTTAAATGTAAAATGAAACAGTCATAATATGGTAAGAGTTCTAGGGTATTAAAGTTTTGGAAGATTGGAGGTGCAGACTGCATAATGGCATTTGGTGGATGCAAAGGGGCAGTGACTTGGGAAACTGCTTTATTCACCTTATACAATCTTGGGAACATATTTTCATGGAAAGCTTCAAGATATTACAGTGGTTTTTTTGGGAGGAAAAAAAAACAAACCAAAAAAACAAACAAACAAAAAGAAAAGACAATGTGGGGGAGACAGAAATTGCTTTTCCCTGAAGGCAAGAGCTGCTAGATGATTGCAGAGTGGTGGAAAATGGGTCAAAGTTTGAAGTGCTCTTAGAAGACCAACAATAATATGCAAGGCACAACTATGGTTAATGTTTTTCTTATGACCACTGTAAAAGAAAATTTATGGTGAGATGAGTGTCTGTTTCTAAAAAAAAAAAAAGAAAAAAAGAGAGAGAAACATGAGGAGTTTATGTAATGATCCTTTGAGAGTAAAATAACAAAGAATTGTATGGCCTGAGACCATTAAAACAAAACACAAAAAAAGAGTGAGTTCTGAGCAGAAAGCATTTTAGAGTTATAAGAGAACAAATCTGTATCCTCTGATCCAGTACAGAAACAGTTTAAACACTCCTGTATGACTTTTCCTTGAGATGAAGTCGATGAGCTGCATTCACACAACAAAAAAATGGCAGAGATGGTTCAAGAACCTGTTTCTTGCTGCTCCCCAGTGATTGGCCACTCCTTGCACGCTAAGAAGCCTACTTGGCTTCTGTCTTATGAATATAATACAAACAGTGAAGCTGCTCACCAGCATGGGACAAATAAGTAATATAAACATATAATTTCATATACAGCTATAACTGCAGAGCCACTTGGACCTGCCTTGCTCCCCAGCAGCTAGAACTATTGCAGCCACACCGGTAATCTCCCCAGCACTAGTGTACAGCAAAGCTTCACTGGGTACCTCAACCAAGCTACATTGATGTGGTGTCATTGGCAGGGATCAAGCAGCTGTGGAGACATGAAACTGTTGAATTAAAACAATTCTGCAATAGTTATACTGTCGGTTCTCATTCAAAAATGTTAGGAGAGGAAAAATTCCCCTGGTTTATGCAGTTTAACTCTGTACCCAACATGTAAGTTGAATCCTCACCTCACCTCACCTCACTTCACTAGAGTCACTCAGGACCAGCTGAAACTAACGGAGTTACAGATCAATGTAGTACAAGAAATTATATCAGGACTTCCATCTACTTACAAAATTGGGTTTGTTTTATATTTAGACTTTCCAAATCTCCTTGAGATGAAGGTGAAACAATATACCAGGATGGTATTAGTCCCTAGCATTCAGCTGCATTCAGCATTAACCTGCTGTCTAGTCTATCGCTGTCCGGGACAGCCCAGAGCAAAGGACTAGCACAATGCAGCAAGTTGGTACTCAAAGACAATAAACAGAGGCAGATTGTGACAGACACTACTAGTGTGTTATAGGCATTTAAAACTCCTTTCTTTGCCATAAGTGTAGTATTTCCTTTTTAGGAGAATATATGCGCTTAGGTTCTCTAGGGAATACTGTAGTAATGCAAATATGTATAAAGAGCAGCAACATATCATATTAACTTAAGAAATTGTCTATTCCCATCCTGAAGAACTACATCAGTTTTTGAAACAGAAAAGAGAAATACTGAGATGATATAACCAGACGATATCATCTCACAATGTGGAAGTGTGTGGAATCTGAAACAGCTTTTAAAATGCTACTTGTGGCATCATGAAAAATAGCAGCCAGCCATACAAAAAGAGGAGAGGAAGAAAAAGCATTATTGGTCAGTTTCAGGACAAGTAAATGCCAAAAACCCACCCAGTCTTCATAAAAGATCAGCTATAAAAATATCATCTCGTGAAGGTTGAAAATAGCAGAATAACCTTACAGGAATAGGTGTCCCACTTTTCTGAATGTGACCTGTAGGATGAAATACTAAAATCTTAGCATAGGAAGCTGAAGATTAGAAAGACAGCATGTAGTTCTAAGTGAGTATGCACTGGACTAAGGATCTTAAAATACATGACTGGGAAAAGTCACAGAACAAGTCATAATCCAATTAATAAGCTTTAGGTGTGAAAGTACAGCAGCAACAGGTAGAATATCTATATTGTGATGCTATATTTAAAGACAGATGACATATACAGTAAATTAAGAGAAAGTAACTCTCTTTCAGCATTGTTCCCTTATGAAATAAAATTAATTTCATTTCATTAATTCATAGTTAGGGTCATTCCATAGCTGTAGTTCCAGACCTTTCATAGATGTGGATATTTCTTCTGTTCTTAGCTTTTTATTTTCCTCAAGGATGAGTGAATCTAGCTAATAGCAGTCACATTCCTTCCTTCAGTTGGATCTTCCAAATCCTGTGGAGTTTGGAAGACCTTGCTAAATACACTTCTGTTCCTTCTCAAGGAACAGCGCTGACTTCCCTGTCTCAGAGGTGTCTCTGTTCCTATCAGGAATCAAAAATTGTTTCCTTGAGGCTGTCAGGAGTTCGAAACGACTCACCAAAATCCTAATTATTGTGTTAAGAAATAAGAGCCTTGCACTTTTAACCTAAAGACCACAAATTATAACCAACTGATGACTAAATCTGGAATGAAGAAATTTAAAACACAGTTACATTATGTCTTCTCAGCAGGAATTCTAGAAGAACTTCCTCTGAGAGAAGCGAAAACTAAAACATGATGATCTACTGTACCCAGTCCAGGCCTAGGAAGCATTGCATTAGGTTATGAAGTACTGCATGTGTACTTAATCTAGCCACTGAAATGTGAAATTGCATGGAAAGCATTCTTGAGAAGAACTTCCTGACAGAAGCATTAAAACAATCTGGAGTAAGCACTGAATGTGTGCATGTTACCAGTTAGATAAGTTTAGCTAAATGAATTTAAAACACATAGAGCACCCACACAATTTTTTCCAAGATGCTGGGGCACCATATGATTATTCATTTATTCAACTTTAAATGGAACTAAATTCCCAGAAAGCAAATGTGTGAGATCTTGCTAGCAACAGATTTAGTGTTCCTTCTACTCCCTCCCTTCATTTATTCCAGGATACATTCTCACACTGGACTCTTTTCTGAAAAGCTGTAGTAACCACTTTGCAAAGTGATGGAGGGAATCACTGTGAGTTTCAAGACTGCACAAATTTATAGTCAAGGATAAATCTCTGTCTGACAGTCCCAAGGACAAAGCAGAACATAGCTGATATACATAGCAGTTCACTAAAATCTCTAGTAGCTGTATGATAAAAAACAACCACTGTGAAAAATAATAACAGCAAAGCTTGAAGGTTCAGTTATACCAGTATTTCCTTGGATTAAATACCAAAACAATGCAAACCTTGCAATCCAGATTCAAAATCTTAGCACAGAAAACTGAATTTTCCAGAACCTAGTCCTATAAATTTGATTGCAAATATAGCAAAATGAGTGCTCTTTTTTGACACGATCAGATTATAAGCAGAAATGCAGACATGCAAATAGTGCATTAGTTAAACTTACTAACCATTTCCAACTAGAGAAGGATGAAGATGTGTAACATTTAAGCTGAACTACTTTACCAATCCCTATTCAAAAAGCAAGAGCAAACATTCTAAAGTCTTCTAAATTCCTTTAAAAAAACAAAAACAAAAACAAAAACAAAAACAAAAACAAAAACAAAACCAAAACAAACAAACAAACAAACCCACAAAAAAAACCAAAACAAGCAAACAAACAAACAAACAAAAATAACAGCTCTCCAGATCTAATATTCTAACATGGCACAGTTGAGATATAGTTATTTCTGCAAAAGTCAACACAGAGCAAGCATCCTCGTCTGAGGTGAAGAAATTCAGTCAGCTATTTGGAGCACAACTATCAGAGGTCTGTTTCTACTATTATTAGGTTTTCAAGGTCAATATGAGGTTTCATATGAAGCCAAGGTAAAGATTTTAATACAGTGCTAAGGTGTTAAAATAATCAAGTGCCACTAGAGTTTTCAGATACTGCCACTTTGTATAAAAACTAGCTTTGTAAACAACATAGAATCATAGAATGGTTTAGGTTGGAAAACAACTTTAAGATCATCAATTCCAACCATCAACATAATGAGCTAAAATCACCACTAAAGCCCCACATCCATGTCTTTTAAATACCTCCAGGGATGGTGACTGCCCACTCCCTTGGGCAGCCAGTTCCAATGCTTGAAAACCCTTTTGGTGAAGAAATTTTTTCCTAATATCCAATCTGAACCTCCCCTGCCACAACTTGATGCCATTTCCTCTTGTCTTATCACTTGTTATTTGGGGAAATAGACCAACCCTCACCTCACTATATCCTTCTTTCAGGTAGTTGTGGAGAGTGATAAGGTCTCCCTCAGCCTCCTTTTTTCCAGGCTAAAGAACCTCAGCTCCCTCAGCTGCTCCTCAGAAGACTTGTTTTCCAGATCCCTCACCAGTTTCACTGCCCTTCTCTGGACACACTCCAGCAACTCAATGTCTTTTTTGTAGTGAGGATCCCAAAACTGAACACAGTGCTTGAGGTGTGGCCTCAACAGTTCCAAGTAACAGAGTGATGAACACTTCCCTATTCCTCCTGGCAGTCACAAAGGCAAAAGACAGTCACAAAGAAAGTCACAAAGAAAGACAAAGTTGCCTGGATCTGGCCTTTAAAAAAACAGAGGTGTGAAATGACTCACAATATCATTTTTAACCACGGGAATCTGACTTTGCAGCTTTTCATATCATAGAGAGTAGTAAAAGAGAACCAGTCAATTCAAGGTTAGCAAAACATGATTAGACTAACAACAGGTGAAGAGGAAATCATGCATGGAGGGAAATGCTATAAGAATAGCCTCACATATATTTAGAGATGAGTAACATTATTTCTGGTTTAATGTTATAAAACTATGGGACACCCATGGCTTAGCACAATGAAAGCTCACCACCCAAATCCATCATAATAAAACCTTGATGTGACAGGGCTAGAGAAATTGTGACATTAATGTTATTTTTCATGCTGCATAGCTGAATCTGATACGTTCATACAGAAGCAAAGGAGAAGGACATACCAAATTATAACCTTCTTGGCAAGCTGCAAAGTAGGGCAGGGATCTCAGAACTTGAGAAGCATACAGCCCATGAAACACAAAGGATGAAAAAAAGCCGTAATAACACTGGATTATAAAAAGAATGGTCTATAGTCATATCAAATGGTCTATAGTCATATCAAAAAAATGCTACCTACAAGTAGTGATAATTTTCCACCACATTAAGTACTGAGGGAAAGAGGAATCAAAAAAAAACCCCAATCTTGTCCTTTTTGTACCATAACGATGTATTTTCAATTTACAGGGAAAAACATCCCACATCTTCTATGCTTCAGGTCATTCGATGCTCTTTTTTTTTTGTCTTTGATGGTCATTTCAAAAAGGGTTTATGAAAAAAGTCTTTTCTGTCCAGTATGCTTGCCTGGGTATATGTGTCTGGTGATTTCATTTAACGTGGTGTGTGTATAGGTATGCAGAAGCCAGTATGTATGAAGACAGCTAACAAGTGGAACATAGAAGCATAACAACATTTGCTGAATTCATCACAGCAAAGTTCTTGTGATTACACACTTCAAAAGGCTTCCTGTCTGTGCTTCCTAGGATTTTCACCAAATCACATGTGCATCAGTATTAGGATTAGGAACCAAACTTTATTTAACCTTTTGCTTTTTATTCAAGCTTCCATTTCTGCCTCTGCTCTCCTAAAGGACAAGTTCCTTTACTCTCTGAATCAGCCACTGGTAATCTTTCCCAGTCCACAAGGTCTCATTTTGAGCAGATTTAAATGAAAAATCTGGCAAGCTATCCAAATAAGGAAATTGAGTAAAAATTAGTAAATAAACCAACCAGCCAGTCCTGACTTAACATGAGAAAACCCAACTAAATTTGCCACAATTGAAGAATACAGACTGCTTGAATTATCCCACACATTTTCATCCCACTGGTATCAGCTTCCAGAAAATCCCTTTTTGCCCATCTAACACATCTCAAACATTCAGTAAAAATTGGGCTGGTATCTCTGTTTATTACTAAAATTGCCTGTTACTTCCTAGAGTAAGATTTTGTTTACAATGATTTGTAACTTGGAAATCCACTGTGTAGATGGAAATTCTCTTTGCCTGCTGTTTATCTCAGGTTTTCTTTCTATTTATGTTTTTTAAAATGTCATCCAGAACAATTTTGTAATTTCTACTATAATGGCTGCAGAAAAAGATCGCTTTGTCTTTACAAAAACTCTCTGATGACCTTCTTCTTAAAGGCTCTTGCAAAATCCACCTTCAAATTTTGTTAGACAATTGTCTGAAAATCTGCCTGTAGTTTCTCATGAAGCCTCTCAGGTGTGGAGGGACCACAGGAGGGCTCTTGTCCAACTCCCTGCTCATAACAGGAACAGCTCTGAGGCCAGACCAAGCTCAACTGAGATAAAAGAGAGAGTAAGTCTGTACCATAAACACAGACTAACTTAGGTGTCCAGTAGGGACACCTTGGACCCAATCTTTTAGCCTATCTAGAGTTTTTTTTTTCATTTTTTTTAAATCTGTTCTCTAGGTGTTTTCCATTCATTTTTATTACAGTTGAATGCATTCAGCACTTCTGCAAGACACAGTCAAAACCTGCTTAAAATCTTATTCTAAATAACTTGGTCAGTATCACACAGAAATGTGAGGGAAGTGTGATTTTGTGGTAAAGATGGAGAGTTTTAAAGAACTTTATCATAAATAGTGGCATTGAACCATCTTAAGCAACAGACTTTCCCTCCTTGTCCTGTTGTCCTCTTTTATTTACTACATCTGTGACATTTCGGTATTCCCTGGGGCACAGTTATTCTAAACAGCAGTTGCTGTCTGACACAGCCTTGCCTGTGCCCAGAGGAGGTCTGCAGCAGGTACTGAATAAGGCAGTGTCTTACAGAGAAGGAATCTCGTAGTTAAGTAATTAAATAGTGCTTCATTGCATTCTTAACTTTCAAATTATTTACTCCATAATTTTAGGAATAAACTTTTGAAGTGGTTCTCTGTGTGTGCATCTGTGTGTGCACACATTCATGCATCATGGATGTCCTCTTCTTCCAGATATTTCCACTATTTTTAAGAAAGTGTTTCCCAGCACCGCCTTGTAATAGAATATAATAAGTTGTATGTTATCTCCTATTGTGCAACCATATCAGGCAAGAAATAAATTAAGGACTTGAACACAGCTTTGATGATTCATGCATCTTTCTATCCCTGCACAGTTACATTGCAGATCCTTTTCGTGCTTTCATTATTTTTACACTGATAAGTGAGGATCCTCATAACAAGAAATCAGGCCGAGTATATGCAGGCCAGCATAAATAAGTATATGACATTGAATATGTAGATTTTGTCCCATATTCCATGGGGAATCCATTTCATCTGTAAATATAATATTTTGGAGAACAACATGAGTTTTGACAGTTCCAAAAATCAAAATGGAAAGCCCGTGTACTATGAAAATGTCTATCAGGATAAAATAATAATCTCTTTTCTTTGCTCAAGTTTTTGCATGAATGAAATGCCTCCAGAGGTTCTGACAGGGACTGATATGCTTGTGGGAAAGCGTAGGTGGTAGTTAATCCCTACCTTGATTGATAGCACCTGCCCACTGACCAGCAAGGAGCAGGTCCTGAGTTTGGTTTTGCTCTGGTTTTATGATTCACTGGGCAAACAGATTGTTACATGCTATCATTATTAACTAAGTATTCTTATGTAGAAGGGCATTATTTTGATCTTATGTAACATGTTGTCATATGTTGACTCCTAAGGATTCTCTCCAGCCTTGAATACACTGCCTGCTTACAGTCATGTATTTCTTACATGAAGACAGGTCCTACCTAAATGCAGGTTCTCTTAGTGCCTAGTAGTGATAGTGACCTCTATCCTTCACGTCACTGAAATAAAATCCCTTATCGACCATTATGAAGTGAATGTCTGTTATTTCTTGTTATCTAAGGGCTTCTCAGCTCTAATCATCTTTTTTATGTCTTTGCTTATACCATGAGAGGCCTTCAAAGCTCTCGACAATACAGTTGTGCAAGAAAAGTTCAGTGCTGACTCCCATGGATAACAAGCAGGAGTAAGCTTAGAAAATATAAGTGAAATGAAATAGGAAAACAGGGCTATGCAAAAGTAAAATGCAGGTCTTTAGCTTAGGAGGTTTAGTTTCCTGTTCTTAGCTAGACATCAAAATTCTCAAGGGCAAATAATATTTTTTCCCCCTGAAAATCTACTCATATTAGGAAAATGGTTTTTTTAATTATCCATGTGAGAAATAAAGAAAGAAAGTATTGCTTAGGGCACAGCAATTAGGAAAAGAGTAGTGTTGAATTTTATTTGTTTTCTTCTTTTGAATTCCTTTTCATAGTTGAATTTTGATTCTCATTAAAAAATTAAACACCCATTTTCTTCATAGTGCAGTAATGGAGAAAAAAGAGACACCATTTCAATCCTTAATGTAGGATTTTTTATCAATTTAGAGTAAGTAACGCAATAGGGGCCCATCTCATTCAGATAAAATTTGACTAACACAGATGGCAATGAGCAGCTTCTTCTTTTGAATAGGACACACACATTGGATCAGTCCATGAGATTAGAAAGTTTACTTTCAGATATTTCTGTACAGCATCTGCTGATGTTTTACCACCATTTTCTACTGCTTTGTTTGCCTTTGCCTTTAATGAGTAATTTGTTTTAACAAATGAGTAAAATATTGGCTTTAGTAAATGACTACAAAATGGATATTATTTTGCACGATAATTTTGCAAACTCATAGCAAATAATTAATAAGTAGCAATGTCCAGAAATATTTTTCCATTTGTCTGTATTGACTGTTACAGGCTGTTTGCATGACTTTGTTGCTATGTACTTCCACCTCCTCAGCACAAATTTAAATCTGCTGGTCCTGATTCCCAGTAATATTGTAGAAGAAAATCAATTTCCACCTGCTTTCATCAATACAGGGATATTTAAGGAAGGGATCCAACAGGAAATTACAGCTGATAAATAAACACCTTTGACATACTGCTTATGGCTATGATAAAAAACCTGATTCTCAAGTAAGATGTATAAGTGAAATAATTAAAAAAAAACCTCAAAATTTATTACTTTTTTCTGCTTGCAATTAACCAAAGTTAAAAAAAATTCAATCGCTCTTGGCATGCTAAATGATGACTACCTGTAAATGAAATCATTAAAAATCCACAAAATTTGTTGGGTTTTTCTGTTCCTTATCAACTAATGTTAAAAAAAGCCAAGCACTTCCTGCATGCTAAATGGTGACCATGTCAGCTTCCAGGCATGATGATCAGCTTCAGAATGTCTTTAACTTCCTAAGCAAAAATATTGACACTATCTGACAGTCCATATAATACCTATAGTGACAATATGTACATTTTTGTTTAATTCTAAGGAACAATTGAAGCAGATAACGGTCAGGGAAGGATATGATTATCAGGCTGAAATGCTTACATATCACTCAGAACAGAGCTTATGATTTTTTTCTCACACTGACCTTGCCTTTTTCTTATGGTAATGACCACAAACCCATTCTTGATAGCAAGAGTAACAAAATCCAGTAATTTGAATAGATTATTGTGTAGCAAATAGTGTTCCTTCTATGTTTATCATTCAAAATACCACATGGGAAGTAAAGAGAAATTAAACTATTGTACTTCCATTAAAATCAGCAGGAGCCCAAGAGCTAATACTTGGGCATTACGTTGAAAATGTTCGGGTGAGAGTCAATTGACTGGGCAGTACTGGTATCTGGCAAAGGATTTGAATTTCAAGGTTATTGAGACAGCATGACTTCTTACAAAACTGAATTACAATGGGTAAAATCAGAGATCATTCAGTGCAAGAGATATTCCACAGAATTAGCTTTCAGGACAATTCCTGGTATAAGAACTCTTTCCTCTGTGAACTGCCCTCGCCGCTCAGCAATCAAATGACTAAAACGTAGCGCTGTTATAGTCTCTGCAGTGGCCTTTGCGAGCCAGAATCAATTTATCAAATGGGATAAGTGTACAGAATTCTCTAGCCGGTGAAAATGATTTCTGGATAATACCAGTACAGATAGATATTTATTGCTGGGTACTTCTTTTTTTTATCTGAGGAAAGAATAAATTGAAATTGAAGTCCCAGGAACCAGTACAGAATGATTTCCAAGGAGGACTTACCCTTGTGAACCTGTGTTACCTGTAAAACGAAATGGCTTTTTGTGCATGGGAGAGTGAAGCCTGCAGCACCTACTTCTGGTTTGATTTGGAAATGTTGAAAACTGAGATGGTCCTATCATCTCAGAGACATGGCTTAGTCATGGTTTTGGTCAGTGTTAGGTAGATGGTTAATGGTTGGACTTCAATGGTCTGAAAGGTCTCTTCCAACCCAGGCAGTTCTCTGATTCTACGATTCTACAGTTGTAAGGAGATAGCTTCTTCCTTGGAATACTCTCTTCCTATATGCAAACACTATAACATGAGGAATATACAATATTGAGCGATAATGAATAAAATAAATAAAAAAATAAATAAAATAAATAAATAAAAATAAAATAAACCTAAAAAATACACCTTGTGCAACTTTTGAAAGTGCTATATACCAAAAAAACCCCAAAAACGTAGAACTTAGTCTTTCTATTAGCTGTTTTAAAACACTTATCATACAAATGCTGGAATCTATGAAACATGTGGGTTAAATAGGCATTTTCTAGACTTCTCTCACAGAGAGAAAATTAGCTATATCTATTAGACAAATTTCTTCCCTAATTTATACAAGTCATTAATTTTTAAAACACTTAACCCATATTTCAGGAAATCTCAACTGGAAAGTAGCATCTAATCAGGAGCAAACGCTGAAGAGTATGAAGATGTGGGACCAGATTCAACGTCCACATGAGTGTTTGTATTGATTTTAGAGAGGTCTGGATCAGCCTGAGAAACTACAAGCCACCCAGGGCTAATGAATAGGAAGTGACATTCAGAGTACACAGCTGCTGGTAAAATGCATGATATGAAGTAAAAGAAATCAACACCAGAGAAAGTTGGAAAGGAAAAAAAAACACAATGTACCAATAACTATAGTTTTAAAAGTAGATGTTTTTATATCATGTGTTCCCTCTTTTAACAACTGTTAAATACAAAAATAAAAGTGAAATACCGCAACCAAAAAGAGACGTCTGCTGAGTCATGGTATAACACAGCTGGTACTGGACTGCTATCCTACCCTATAACAACAAATTTAAGAAATGGAAAATATCTAAGGAATTCTGTTGCACAATGCTCTCCAAGTATAGTCATTTATTACTACAGGAAATTAATTTTAAGACATTTTTGCATTTAATTGAGGAGTTTTTAAGATGACTATCTGTTAAATCTGATATAGGTCTAATCCTGCAAAAAATCTCCACATAGACAGACTTTTATGTCCCTGTAGAGACTCGCTGATTTCAGTGGCTTCTCTACAGACCTATTCAATAGATCACTATTACAAGTTCAGCCCTGTGCTCAGCAGAATATTGAAGGGAACACTTAAATCCATACTTACTCATCAGAGCACTCAACTTTAGGCATGTACTCAAGCCCCTCCAGAATCAATATGACTTAAATGCTTTAGTGACTGATATTTCAGTTGGGACATAGGCTGTATATGCCAGCACAATCTCATCTATCTTCTGTAGCTAGCAATATGGTATATTTATTGTGACTCATACTACTATTAAATTGTTGGATTTTGTTTACAAAAACAGTCAGATTATATTTGAACTAATACATTTATACCTTATCTTCCAAAAAGTTTGTTGGAAACATAAGTTTAATGTGTCTAATAAGACTAATTTCTGTGATGTTTTTCACAGGACTTCAGTATGATGAAGTTTGCCATTGCATTGCTGTGTTGGACAAATTGTCTACAGACAAATGAAAAGGTGCCCCATCTATGTTCACTGTCTACTTTAAACAAAACACCATCTCTCAAAATCCATTCAGACTCCATTTCCCCTTCCACAGAATAGAGTGTATATGGAATTTTTTTTTTTAAATTAATACATTTAAAACAGGATTTTTTATGCTGATTAAGTATTGACTTACTCTGGTTTCAAATTAGAATAACTGTTCTGAGAGTAACAGAATACCTGGGAGTGGAAACAGAGTACAGTTAGGACTGCTAATTTGAAAGCATTTCCTATTACTAGCAAAATACGGAATTTAAAAAAGGTGAAAACTTTTATTTTACTTTTTCGTATGAATGCTTTTGAAAAGGTTGCTAGAAAAAAGTTACCCATAGAATGTCTTTAAAATAAGAAATGTGCCTCCAAATCTAGAGATCGAAAGACATAATTATGTCTATTGGTAAGAGGAGTGGAAGATACATAAAATACCACAGAATTTATTTTGTGGTTTATATATATTTTAATGCCATTGGTTTGCAGCCATAGGATAAGGGTACTGCCTCTATTTGCAAAATAGAAAGTCCTTTAGAAAGACAGATCAAAAAATACAAGAACTCTTCAAAACAAGTAATCCACAAAACACTAAGAATGAATGAGTCTTTGAGTTAAATATGATTCTGTTAGAAATTGAATAAAACTGCAGTGCAAAGTAAAATAGCTGTCCTTTGCTCAGAATAAATGTCAAAAGCAGGTATACTCCTTTATGTAATCAGATAGCTGAAGTCTCTACAAAAATCAGTTACATCAGTCACAGCACAAACCCTCTTCATCTCTTTCCATGCTAAAAACTTTCCAGCGAAACAGTTGCTAGACTCCTAAAATTGGTGTCAGCATTTCAATGTGTCTTTTTAGTTCTATAGCACTTCATTTTGAATTACTAGCATTTTGATTGTGTTTTGATGTTATGTCAATTGCAGAAATAGTTGCAGTAGTAAATAACACACAGAACTAAAGGTTACACAATACTGCTACAACACCCTAACATATAATTTGGAATAGCTGAATAGCTGGGGGTGGGGGGGTGGGGAATAAAAGATTAAAGCAGCTAAGATCCATAACTAGTTAAAACAGACTGAATGTTCTCATCTTGTGTCTCCTGCCTGTGCTGGAAAAAACTGGCATGGTGGTTGCATCTGAGCAAGACATAAAGGGTCTGTACAATAAGCAATTACCAGCAGCCAGAAGGAAACCTCACCAGCATCTTATCCTATGTTGCTGTCTGAGTACCTGCAACTGCTGTTTCCCCTTCCACTGAACAGAGTGAAATGTGTTCAAAACATTGTTGTAATGTTGACAAAAAAAAATCTTTTAAGGTTAGTAGATGTCATTTAAACATTGGGACAGTGCACTTCAATGTGTGAAAACAAGGAACAGTTTGCAAAGGACACAGTTCCTATGATTACTTTCTTAATCCTGAAAGCTTGAGCACAGTTAATTATCAGTTTTGCAGTCTTCAGGTACAGCTGAAAAGTCATTAAAAGATGAGATTTTTCTAGCCAATATTATACTCACAGCAGAGGGGGAAACCTTAGTTTACCTTAATAACCTTAACAGCAAAAGTGAAGCAGTTCAACACTCAGGCTCAGTTCTCCAAAGCAGTATTTAGGTGTTCATGAGCACCACGGGGGGCAACAGGAATACTCCAGTGCTTAGGGTAGCCTTACCAGAATGTTAGAAAGCCTAGCTGGGATAAAATCACTATCAGTGGCTGAAATATTAGAAAATAACATGTGATTTAACCCTCAAAATGACAGACAAGGCTCCATGTGCACAGATTATTTTTAACATAGAACTGATAACACTGAAAGTCTTTAAAAAAAACCCCAAAACATTACTTAATTTATTTTGAGCTTCCTGTGAATGCATCATTATAGAACACATGGTGCTATGGACACAGATGAAATATGTTTTTTAAAAAAACTAATACTAATTTATTTCTCTCAACTATGTGACTTCCCAGGAGATCTTTATTTAAAAAAAAAAAATGCTGTTATAACACATAAGAAGAAATTAAATTATTGATTGAAGAAATTCTGAAAGGTTTCCTGTACTTCCAAACCTTTGCATTAGCAATACTGTATACTTGTTAAAGGTGTTATTCAACAATTTTTAACAAACTAATCACTGAGTTGTCCTCTTAATCACTGTAATATGTAGTTGTGCTATATACGGTTGACCAAGCATTGGCACAGGTTGCCCAGGGAGATTCTGGAGTCTCCATTATTGGAGATACTCAAAAGCTGTCTGGATGCAATCCTGGGCAACCATCTCTAGGTGGTCATGCTTGAGCAGAGGGTTTGGACCAGATGACCTTCAGAGATTCCTTCCAACCTCATCTACTCTGTGATTCTGTGCTAACTCTGAATTTACTGTCTTTCTTAGTCCCCTCTTTAACTATGAGTATTCCACTATTTTTTTTCTGAAAAGTTCTTGGACAAAAACAAATTCAGTCTTTGGTTACTATTTCATGACCTCATTTTTCCACTGAGCAGAAAGCAGCCTAAGCCTACAGATACTATGAAAAATGTGGGACACTCAGTCTCTTAATTGCTTTTGCACTGCTGACACGAGGAGGCATGCTAACACAGGGCTTTCTGGGTACTCCAAGGGAGGTTTGCTGACAGACTGCCATGTGAGCGCAGATTTATCAGGCTCAGATCTGTATCCATCCCCATTGTAATTTATCAGATGCAGGAGAAGCCATTTGGAGAAGCCATCAATGACAGGCTTGAGAGCTTTGGGCAAAATGCAGTTCACCTTGAAGTGAGTGCATAACCAACAGTCTTCATGCCTCTTGACAAAAACACAAGGAGGCACCAAGCCAGGAATGTGCTTTTGCTTCTTACATTTTACAGACAAAAACCTGTCTCTAAAGAAAGAAGGGCAATGAGATATGTCCATCTGGTCATCTGGCCTTAAAATATGCCAAATGGTGGCTGTGAGGCCCTCGGCTTCAATGCTGAGCCATGTGGCAAAAGGAACTCAATGAAGAACTAAAATCTGTGTGCTTTCCTCTTGTGAAAAAGAGAGCACGGGGGCTGATAATAAAATGAAATTCAAAAAGGTTATGTTCAACAAAGAATACTGTTGACATTGATAGAGAGCACTCGGAAGCCACAGAAAATAAGAAATTTTTATTCCGCTACAGTCTTTATCTTTCACTGTCTTTTTTTCTGTTAGTCTGAGGACTCAAGGCCTTGAAAACCATCACCTTGGAATGGCTCACAGCTAAGTCAGTCCAGAATGGCTAAGAACTTGTCAGGAACTAAACTCCCTCCCAACTGAAATGTACATCTAGGATGCAAGAGACAGTTTTAGCCATACACAGAAACACTATACAGCAGTTTAAACAGAGAAAACAAAGCAAAATTACACTTGATGACAAAATCCAAAGGCATATGATATAGGTACACAAAAGGTCAAGATTCACACAGAGGATTCAAAACAGACTCTATGGGCTCTGTACAGGCTCATTTTACTCTGCACGGAATAACAGAGAAATGGTAGATCACAGCATAAATCTAGGACACTTAAAGCTCCACCTTAACTCCAAGATGCCAGAGATCCTTCAAGCTCCAGGGCTCCGGTAAATGTCCTGCTTGGGTCCAGCTCTGTAGTGGGGAAATGGCCTAGGATGGGCCTTAACAGCTATCCTTAGTCCCTCTGCTCTGCCCTCTGGAAAAGCAAACCTAACATTTGCTAACATTTGTTGCTCGTACTCTGATGTTTCTGCGATGCAGAGTTGAATCACTACAATTACAAGACCAGATACAAGAATTTTGTGTGTACACACACATCTATCTTGACAATTTCTGTGTTGGAGTACAGGGGTTTGTTGCCAATGCCATAGTTGGATGCTTTTCTCTCAATATTCCCTTCTCATCTATTCATATTTCCATCTAACGCTCCACTAAAAAACTTTGCATGCCAAAAAGCATGTGGAACCGTGAAGCAGTTCTCTACCACAGATGTCTCCCAGCCAGCTTCCTTGTAGCATCGTAGAGTGTGCAAGGTGCTTAAATTGGCTGTTGGGGAAAATGTGTGACCCAGAGATACAAGCTCAAACACTGAGAGCTGCTTGGGCTCTACAAGCACCTACACCTCCCAGGAGGAGTCATGATTCATAGCATTTCTTGGGGATTGGTAGGCAATTTTTATCTTCTGTGTGTTTGACTGGAAAAACATCAACAGCTTTACTGCTTCCACTCTCAAACTTGTGGTAAACAAGTGAATTTATGATGAAAAAATAATCCTCCTTCATTGACCTGAATGTGTTGTTTCACAACATTAAAAGGTTGCGCCACTCCAAATATTGTAAAAGAGACACTCTGTGATACCAAAAATGTGTTCAGCTCCAGAATGGCTGGGCTTTTGTATCCCTGTTATTTCAACTTTATTTTGGAGGGTGGAAGGGGAGGTTCATTGCTGTTCAGAGCTTAGTGCACATGCAACAGCCCACCAAAAATGTAAACGTAGGTTGCTTGGCAACTGTTTTCAAAGAGTGTTATTTGCTCTCAAAGAGACAAGCTGTTATTTTTTTCCTTTTAAAACAAAAACATAAAAGAAGAAAGAATTGGGACTAAGAGGAAAAAAAAAAAAAAAAGAAAGGAAAGGTAATTACTTCACCAGCTAATACTGTAAATGGCTCCATTATACACACAGAGTGGTGATGTGCAAGGTCTTCCTTGTTACTACCATACAATTTCCAACAGAGAACCTGCAGCAAAGAAGTTGTTTTCTACAAGAAGCGCAGTCAAGTGGAACTGACATCTAGCACCAACTCTGAAAAACAAATTACACGCAAGACAATGTATCTCATGAGGTGGGGGTGGTAGGGGGTGGGGGAAAGAGCTTTTAGAGACCAAGGTCAAGCCAGCTCAAAATTGTCTTTTTTAAAAGTGCTTGCCAGCAGCTGCCGTGTGAAAAGCTGTAACTCCCTACCCTATGTACCCCAACCCAGCTGTTTAAACTCCATTTATTAGAGACTGTGAGAGGGTGGTGTGCACAGCACTGTTCAAACACCCAGCACGCAGTTCAGTTGCAGAGCAGAATTCAGCCATCCCAACCCCAAGTGCCCCCCCAGTCCCCGAGTGCCCCAGCACACGTGCTCTCTATAGCAGCATTAAAAGAGAGAGGTTCACTGGGTTCCCCAAGGAGGACATCCCCCAATCTGGAAAGCTTTCACACCTTTTCACGCATTCTTTGTGTCCTCTTCTTATTTAAACTTCTCTTTCTACACAATAAAAAAATCCCAAGTGTAAGCAGAGTGTAAAGCATTTTTCCTCCTTCCCTCTTTCAAACATTGCTGTGGAGATGGCCCTAGCCCATCAGACAGAAACAGTATGCAAGTAATGCATTTAAAGGAGCAGCAGTTACCAGTTGTACATCAAATCCCAGTATCCACCTATGGCCTCAAGCCATAGTCTGACACAAGCAGAAGCAGTTCCTGGCTTGATGTAAAGTGTAATGGATGGATAACTCTGTTTTCTGGCTTTTCTTAGAAATAACCAAAAGATTGTATGTGGATTTTTGCATATGTAATATTCTAGAATTACAGGAAATATACTAAAATGCAAGCCTACTTTAAAATATTTCTATTAAAAATGATCTTTCATCTCAATTTAATTTTTGTCATCTTTGGCCTTTTCTATAAATATTAATTCCTTGGAGGTCACATAGCTTCTTACTTTAGTGAGCAGCAACTGACAAGGATGTGTCCTAATTGTACTTAACAATAAGAAAAATTTTAAAGCAAAAAAAAAAAAAAGGAATCATTTCAGGATTATCATAAAACTTAAGATGATTTTTTTGAGTGAAACACTACTCATTTCTGGATCTTCTTAATAAAAGCAAAATGTTAGATGCAGAAGAGGACTTATGTAATATTACAAAGAAGCCTGGATATGATTGGAATACTTATGTGCCATACGAATACTTATATTCAGAACATCACCTCTCTCAATTCAGAGCAGGTGTTTAGGATGCTGTCATGTACAGAAAGAAATTTCATTGCTATACTAGTTGTTTATTCTTTTTTCTTTTTCTAACTCACATCATTTATAACATTCAGCTGAACATTAAAAGTAACTGTTCACTAAGTAAACAAGATTTGCTGTAAAGTCTGGTAATCATGGCTGGACATGGGGCTCCCTTCTAATTATTACTTTTTAGGCGTTTCTACAAAGTGAAACAGTCTGAGCAGGAGAGTCTGAAAGGCTCAGCCATTCCAGAGACTTCAGTTCAGATCCTTTCCCTAACACTTGTGGTGCACTCTGGTTAATCGTAGATGACTAATCCAATGACTGGATTATAAACAGTCTTGTAAGCAGCTTGTTTTAGGACTGGTTTCTAACTCCCCAAACAGTTTATTCAATCTGAAATTCTCAACCAAATTTAGCTCCCCAAATTTACACTCAATTTAATTGTGGGTTGACTGAAACTGCTCTTCCCTGAGCGTTATTCACTGCTTATAATTTGCTGAACCCTAGAGGAGAGTCATAGTGGTACATCTTGAGCATTTATGGTTTGCACCAGGCCTAACACCACCACTATTTGGACAGATGAAAAATGAATTATTAGTCACTAGTGTTGGTGTTACTAGTATTACTGTTTTAACTGCACCTTAGCAACCATTTAGTAGGAACCCCAACCAATGTTTGGTTTGTGGAGAGTGAAATTTCTTGGTGGAAAAAACATTGCAGCACACTTGAAAAGACTCTGCTATTGCATCATACTTTCATCATTGCTGCATTGCTGCTG
Source organism: Pedionomus torquatus (assembly GCA_013398155.1). Lineage (NCBI taxonomy): Eukaryota > Metazoa > Chordata > Aves > Charadriiformes > Pedionomidae > Pedionomus > Pedionomus torquatus. The sequence goes on from VZRU01009336.1 coordinate 468,708, forward strand.
AAGAGTTTGTGAAACTTGAACCTTTGTCCTATTCCCTCTGCTTAGATTATGCCCAACAAAACATCACTTGAAGCTAAAGGCCAGAAAGACAAACTAGCAATGAATGCTCAAGAAAAAGATGTCACATTTGTAGGTTTCACTGCGTCCATCTGCCTCCCTTTTCCTCCTTAGCAAGTAGGTGACATCTTAAAACTGCCATAGGTGAATTCTGTGTGGTTTGGTTTTGCAATAAGACAATAAGCATTATGTTGCATCATAGCAGTGGTAATATCGGCTATTACTTCACTGTGCAAAAAGACGGTTTGCAGAAAACAGGCTCACTGAAGGGACCATAAAGTGATTCAAATAACATATTTGAAGATTCTTTTGATATTTGAAGTTTGGGTTGCAACTTGGCATGACAGAATGTGCTTCTCTTGGAGGACAATCTATACAGGGCAGAGGTCCAATTCAGACTATAGAAGCTGACATTTCAAAAGAAAGCATGTAAGGTACACATATGTCCTTAACTGGTCCTCACCTCTGGGATATATATGTGTATATGTACATATTGTGTTCTCTGAGCAAATAAGCGTCAAATATATGATTTTCTCTCCAGAACAAATAGAGAGGTGGAATATTACTCATAAAAATTAATTTACATGTTTGAGGAAATACATTACAAAGCTTTAAAATTGCAGGCTACTGCTCTTAAATATACTAGCAAGAGGATGGTATATGCAGAAGTTTAATATTCTTCTAGTACTGAGAGATGATTAGAGGTTAATATTAATCAGGTTTCTGTCAAGAATACCCTGCAGACAGTTAGAGTTCCCAAGTCAAAACGCAATGACTAGCTCAGCTAGTCTTCTGAAAGATTAAAGTCACTTGAAACCTCTGTATGACTAAGGTTAGCACATTTCATTTAATCTACCTGGAAAGCTTTGTGCACAGTGAATTTAATATCTGCTATCTAGCGATGAAAAAAAAAGGCATAGGTATAAGTCAATACGGAGGCCAAGACTCATCAATTAGGCCAGAGCACTTTGCATCACCAAGCATACCAATAGTGTTGCACCAGAAAAAATCTGTATTCAATTGATGGACCTATATTTCTTTAAAGTCCAAAGCTGAGCCATTGCAGCACAGGTCATTTTGCATTTATCTTATATATATATATATTAATTAATTTTGCCTGTGTAAGAATGCAATTCTAACTATTATGCCTTAAAATTTTTGCAGTTTCTTTGATGGTCACCAAAAGTGAGTCTGATTGCTATATTATATTTTTAAGTCACATTTTGAGACAGCATTTTAGGATAAAATTTGCTTCTGCAGAGGGGAATTAAGATGCACTCACTTCAGAAAATGGATTGTGTGAAATGTCTTCCCTGATCCAGTTCCAACAGTAACAGAAAAAACATTTTTTGATATACATTAAAAAGAGTTCTTAAATGAATGGCTCTAGAGATTTGTCTTTACATTTTGTATGAAAAATGTGAAGCTTGACCAATAACACTACTAAAGACAATCTCCTGTAAAACTTGTGATTTTATTCCAGAAGAGTGGATTTTTTTTCTTTTTTAGGCTGGTAATTCAGAAATTATTTTCTCTAATTCTCCCTACAGAAAAATGTTTTATGTGACTGCAAGACAAAGTGTAACAGCAAATGTAAATGCATGGAATTCCATAGCTGTGATCCTATATAATTTTGTCACTGCCCTGCCAGTGAGAGCCAGCTGTAGTATCACTAGAAAAGCTTTTTATAGCCACTATTAATACAGCAGAATCTGTAATCATCGCAGCCAACTTTTAATTTGTTGGGGTGTTTTGTAAGAACTTAATGATTGTACCAGACATTAGGAAAATGTAGTGGCGTGTACACATCAGATGGGCAGCTGAGCAGCTGGCCAGCTGCCAGGCCTCTAAACACAGCAGCGGTAAAGTTGCAAGGACATTTCAATTCAATTTTGTCTTAATCTAAAGCAATATGCAAGGGAGGTGCACAAGAGACTGTGCTGAGAAGTAATGAGCTGCTTTTCCTTCTGTGCAACTCATAACTGACTTGAGTAAAGCCAGAAATGTTTCATCAGTGGGGTCCTAAGTGTCAGTCAATCAGGTACTGGGCACCTTAGTCACCAGATATGTTTTTTCCTCCTTAAAATTGTCAATAAAAGTAGGAAAAGCATAATATGTGCAGTGGTTACTTTTTCAGAATGCAATTTACATTTCAGACTGCAATTATTGCCACAATCAGCTTGAACAAGTTAGATCTTTTTGGAGTGTTGAGTCCTTTATAGCCCTCATGCATTGTAACAAAGGCCAGATTCAGAGCATTCATATTGGTCACTCAAATTCTGTACTGCAGAGGAAAAGAAAAAAGGGAAGAAAACATCAGAGTGATTTTGAGCTCTAAAGTTAGTCTCTGTATACAGTCAAGAGAGGTGTAAACACCTCTGTTGGGTAGCTGCAGAGGGCACCTGCTTCAGACCTCTCCAGGCAGGTGGGAGGCCCTTGGATGGCAGAATCCTATTAAGCAGGAGCATCATCCACCTTTGCACACTAGCCTGCTAGTAAAGCTGTTCACACAAGCAGTGACAGAAACCTGGGTTCATGTTCTTTCTCAGTTTAGGAGATTTGAGAGGCCTATATTTCTTTTCAGGTGTGTCTCAAGACGGGTGAAGGCAATGGGCACTCTATATTTCAGTAGACTCAGCTAGACTGAAGTGTGGAAAAGAAGCTAAAAAGGAGAGCATGCAATACTTTTTGTTGTTGTTGTTGTTGTTTTTCAAATCAAGAGTGAAAGCCAGGAGACTCTTAACTAAAAATATTCAGTACTGAACTTTCCAATTAGCATATTCAGTAAAGCAGAGCAAGAAAAATAAGAAAAAGTATAGAACTATACACCAGGAGATTTCAGGCGCATTTTTAGGAGGTGGAAACTCTGTCTGGATGCAAGATATTTTTTTAATCTCAGAACTGAGTCAACAACAACAACAAAAAATAACAAAAAGGCAGTCACTAGGGCTTCCATAATGTAAGTGTAAACATTTTTATTTTTACTTTCTCATCAGGCAGTGTTTTATGTCTGCTTAAAAACTATCGTCACCTCTCAAGTGACATCACCAATCAACATTTGGGGTTTCCATTGTTCTAAGGATTACAGCTAAACCATAGAAGTAAAATTATAAAATACCATCTTTGACAGTAAAATACAACCTCAGTATGCACTACATGCCAGCTCCAAAACATTAGTATTTATATAAAATTATTAATTACCTGCAGTGAACTTTGTCATCGTACAAATGGAGGCATATCTATTCGCAAAGACATTCTGCACTACTCCAGGAATTCCATCCAAGGTTTAAATAAAGAACTTGCATTTTGATACTCGTTTGACTTTTGAATAACATTTAGGTTTTAAATTATATTTTTAGTGAAGTACTGACCGTAAGCTGGCAGTTGAATTTGTTATCTTTCCAGTAACAGTCTATACTGAACATAGATTTGGATTTCAGTTTAAGTAAAGCTAGTAACTAGCATTGTCTCTTGATAATAGAAAAATACATGTACTGAAAAAAGATGCTTGGATCAACATAAGTTATGGTCTAAAACAGGTATGGTTTCAAAATACTGACAATCATTCTCTGCTGATATCAAAATCCTTTTATTTGAATGATGAAGTGGGGAAAAAAGGCTAACTTGAAGCCTGAGTTGATCAGACTCTTTGAAATGGAGCCAGTCCCCGTATGTTTGTTTTGAAATTATAAACCGAAAGAAGCTGTTTCCAGGCTAGTGTTTCATCAGACCACAGAAGGATGCTGGCGTGGCAGCACTGCCTCCACAGTGGAGGGGACTTCTAACCTCTGGACTAGAAACATCTCTGAAAGGAAGTCTCCCTCATTGCTGTCTCTTTTGTGGATGCCTGTTTTTTTCTGCAGTCCTCCTTTCCAGATTTAAAACTGTCACCCATTTTCAAGCATGAAACAATCTATACGGACCCTCTCCAGCCTTAATAAAGGATTAATAAACAATTAAATACCTGGCAAAGCATGGTCCTTTCATCAGCCTGAACCCTTTTCACAGAAAACAGTTGCTGCTCATTTTTTATTTCTCCCTGGAATAAGGGGCTGCTGAAGTACTCAAAGGGAAAGAATTTCTCCTTTTAGATCTCCATCACAAAGCTAATTGCTGGAAATGCTATTAAGTGATACAGCAAAAGAACCATATATGCTTTTCTTAACTGTGCTTGCTGGCTTTTCAGGATAAGCCATTCAAGAGCATCCTGCTTCTGCTTCTCCTTTCAAGGATTTCTTCTGCTGACAGAAGTATTTACATGAGAATACAGAACAGGCACTGACTGACACTTTGTCGAGGCTCATGGAACTATCAAATTATGTTAGATTAGAATAAATGCTATTGACATACAGGAATGTAACACACTTGCTAAAGCTTCTGTGCTGACAATTTGGAATATTTACTGAATACTATTTAAAGGTAGTATAACAGTCTGTTCAAAATTAGGGATTTTTGTTTTGTTTGTATATTGTTGAGAAAGGGAAAGCATCATTCATTTAAACTCCTATGACAGGCAACATCTGATCAGTTTTATCTCATCTCACATTTCTAATGAAGACAGGTTGGAGAATATGCTGAAAAATGTTTTCCAGAGATGAATTATGATGATTATCTCCTTTAAACAAATAGACTTATGGATATGGACACTGTGATTTGAGTGAAACATAAAAAAATAATGAACCATCTGAATGTCAAACCTGTAAGATAGACAGGAATGATTGGCAAATCTCACAGCAACAGTCAATTCCTGTGTCTGGCTAGGCTTAGAAGGGTAAGTAAAATTCAGGAAGCAGTGAGAGGAAGACTTGTCCAGTATTTTGGGTGGATATGAAAGGAACTGGAAGAGAACACATAAAGCCTACTAACTAGAAACCATTTGATCCAAAGGTGGTGGCTGAGGCATTTAAGGAAGATGGAGGCACAGATAACTGATAGCATTCTTTGCTTTGGAAGGTGGATTAAGTCACTCAGCAAATAACATTTTAAAGATTTTTCCAGCTAATAATGAAGAATTGAAGAGATTACAGAGAGATAAATTTCAGTCCAGGCCTTCATGAATTAATAGCACACTATCACAACACAAAGGATGGAATGAGAGCTGCCGCTCTCATTTAATGAGCCTCAATCAACTCAGGGAACAGATAGGTATCTTGGCAAGATAATGCATAAAAGAGTGTAAAAAGTGCAGAGTGTGACAAGCGCCGTTTACTGAGAGAGACTGTGTTAAATGCAGAACAGCACAACCTTCTGGTGCAGTGGAAAGTGGGGGAAAACCCAAAACTATCCAGTAACAAGAACATTTGAAAAGAAGTTTCAAATTTGTCATATTTGACAGTGTATGTCAAATATGGAAATACAAAGAGCAATGCAGGTACAAAAGGATAAAACTCAAAATAAAGTAATAATAATAATAATAATAATTGTACCGTTCTATTTGGATGAAGATTAAGGCCATTACTTAAATGGCAAAGGAGAACAAAGAAATGATGCAGTAATGATTTTCTGACTTCTGTATTCACTAAAAGACAGAAGAACTACAAGACAACGGGAAGAACTTGAGGTAGCATGTAGATGTGTGCTAGATGATGTTCCAAGTATTATTATTGCCTAGACTGCATTGGTAGCAATCAATTATGAAGAAAACCCATAGATCCCAGCCCATCGGAAGGTATGAAAACAATATTGATTGGTATTTGACATTGCCTAAGCCTGGTGAGCACTTTAATTCTCCTTGAAGTGAATAACTGGAGGGAGAAATTATTTCAGCGTCTTCAGGAGCTCCACAGAAATTCCCAGCAGATTCTGGCTGCTTTGATAGATATTGATGTTTAGCATGTGAATAAACAAAGAGAGGAAAAAAATCCAAAATTAAAAAAAAAAAGGGAAAAAAAAAAATGGTTTCATAGCTGTTATAATTTATCATATAGTTACCGGTCTTTGGATAACTTTTTGCATTATCAATTTGAGGTTTTTCGAAACACCTTTTCTTCTCTTATCCAGTTGCAGACATAGTAGATGCATAGAGTAGTTTCACACACCTTCTCTGTAGTTTTTGATCGAAACAGCATTCATCCTCATTTTACTATAAACTGTTTTGCTACACTGAAAACTGTGAGCTTTTATATTATTAATCATTTTAAGTCCAGAAAATTCCTGTGATCAGTAGGAATTAAAGGATCTCAGTTACGAGGGGCATAATTATTAACTTTTTTTCTTGATTTAGAAACATACGGGAAATGTCATGTTATGGACATTTGCTATGCATGGCTTTTCATTACTTTAGATACTTACCAGGGAGCACAATAAGAAAGCATACCTCAGAAAAGAAAAAAAGAAAAAAAAACTTCGAGCAATACAATCCATAAGGATACGATAGCATAGCAAGATTGCTGAAAGTGTTGTAACCCAAAATACTTAAATACTCATTAGCTGAAATAGTTAACATAGGTAAAATCATTCCCAGTTTACCAACTAGGTTAACTGCTCCAAGACAGAAAGACAATGAATTCAACTGCAGACACAGAAAATTGTCCCAGATCAACAAGTCCAATTTCTAAATGGTGTATCTGTCTTCAGAGTGGGGCAGATTTGTGGGCTGTTCACTGTGACAACGAAAATTTCCAAATGAGCACAGCAAACTTTTCTCATTTCAATTTGTGCTTTGACTCATAAAACCCTTAAACTGGGATTTCTAATATAACATGCCTCTCAAAGAGAGACAATGACTCATCACAAGGCATAGGTGTCAGTGGAGAGGGAGAACATATATCAGTACCTCCTCTGATATTCTGTGGAGCAAAATGCATAAAGCATCTGCTAAAAGACAGACAGTAGCTTTAGCTCAAACTGTAAACCAATACAGAATATTTATGCTTTGGCATCTAATACAGAAGACATGAGGAACTTCATCCTGAAGCTCACTATTTGCCTAACATCTGGTTCTGATGCTTGGCTAGAGAAATGTTTGTTTAACATGCTGAAGCAATTATGAGGACCAAATTAAAATGTCAATACTAGAAATAATAAGAGGTAAGAACCTATTTTCAGATTGAGATAAGAGCAAATGTAATGAATTTCATCTAGGGAAAACACCCAGTTTCAAATAAAAGCTATGTGAGAAGAGGTAGAAGACAGGAGATGTACTGTAATGGATGAAACACCAATGACATTCCTTTCAGAGGCTCAGTCAGGGACATGCTGTAAGCATCAGTCCTTGTGACTTTGAAAGACTAAAGCAAGCTTACCATTTAGATTTTGAAGACACAAAGAGTCTAGTACTCCAAGACTTCTTTGCTGCCACAGTCACTGATCTATGTTCATTCAACTCTCCCCTTTATTTTGTTGCTTACATAACATTTTCTAAGGATTCAGTTCACATCTGCTCACAGAGCCCACATCCTGATCCAACTGCTGCTTAACTTTTCCTTTCCTGTGCACAAAATTCTACAACATAGCCTTACTAGTGGGTTGATTTAATCATGTTAGACCCAGTTCTTCCACTGATTCCTCTACACTGCAGCCAATTTTTCCAATTGTCCTTTGTATATTAGCTAGCTAGCTAGAAAGAAGTAGTTCTACCAGAAAGTTTATTCAGCTCTTCTATACAAAATCAACAGAAAAACATTCAATCATCTTGATAATAATTAATAAATTATTGTCAATGTGATAAACGATCTAAATTTTGACTGATTCTTTGCACTTGTGAACTGATTTATGGAGAATAATTAAAGGAAAATGATAGTCCCACCTTCCATAACAAAGCAGCTCCTTCCAAAATTTGGAGATAAATCAAGTCCTTTCTTTTAAGGGTAGCCAGCAGAGGAGAATACCAGCAGCAGTCATTGTATCTAGGGTTGATGTTGCACATCATTTAGAGAGCTCCACTCTTCAGAGGTAGCCAGGTGCTGGTGTGCCAACAACTCAGTTTGAATAATGATTTTCAGCAAAAGAAGTACAAATACCTCCCAGCATGTACATCTTGCACCATATAAAGTTTTTCAAGTTGACTACAAGTATCGAAACTATTTTCAGTGGTTATTTAGACTGTACGTGCTTGAAAAGAATGGAGTTTGGCAACAAAGACGTTTCTCCTTCTTTTATATTATTAAATGTGGTTACTATTTCGACCAGTCAGGTATGAGTCCTTTTCTTCTTTGTAGCAAATTGTTAAAAAAGGTGGGAACATTATTCATACTAGTAATTAGATGATTCAATGTTTATTTGTATCTAGTACTTGCAATAAGGTGATACGCATTTTAGCTGGTTGTTGAGTGATGACATCATTACTGGCCCATTGCAGTTGCTATAGAAACACAACTGGATTTTTCACAGGCCAAACAACTGAGAAGCTTTAGAGATCTACTTGTTTCTAGTTTTGATAAATGGCTTCTCAGCCAAAGTGTAAATTCTTAAAAACTTTTACCTCTGGAGAATAGAAGTATTGAAGAGTCAGTTATCTATATCCTAAGAAGAGCGGTTTTGATAAGGTCACTACTAAAAGATCATTTTCTTCCTGCAGTTCAACCAATACAAACAGGTTCTGATGCCAGCCAAGGACTTACTCTTGTATCTGAAATAAGCAGAGTACTTTTACACACAGGCATCCTCACATTTGCTTAAATTAGTCATGTTTTCTATACCTCCCAATTGCATTTACATTTAGATGTTGTTGGCTGCATGTGTACCTTCCTATTGCTTACAAAACTAAAACAAAACCCCAAACATTCAGGTGGACTTACTCCTGTTTAAATCTCACATGAAAGTGAAAATACCTGAGACCTATGAGATTTAACTCTGCCACTATACCCAAAATTTCTGTAAAGCTCACATTACAAATTCTCTGGGATTAGACTCTCTGCATGCCAAATATATCGAGTATGCAACATTTGATATTTCTAGTTCAAGAGAGAAGATGCAATAAAAAAACTGCAAGAGCTGGGCTGGTCTCTTTTAAGATATGTTTATAACTGGAAGCACACTTTTATGCTTCCATGGTTCAGTACTGAAATTGTAGTAACAGTTGTGAGTGGATTTCAGAATTTAGTTTTGAGTTTTTTCAAAATTTAAATTTTTAAAAAAAGGAAACTAAGACTCTGTGACTTCATAGAAGGTCTAAAAGTGTCATTTCACCACTGTCAGTCTCTCCAAAAGTCTTTCAGACACATTAAAACTAATGCACCTTAAATTCCACACATCGTACTGGATGCTACAGAATCTGGACTTAGATATACTGGTTGTAATTTGGTCTCACAGCATGAAACCTTAATTTATTTGTGTGTGGAGGCATCTTTACTTGTATGCCTATTTGTGAGCTGGGTGTCCAAGTTGCCATTAGAGTCAATGAAAATTTAATTAAATGCAGGCAACAGAGAGTAGGCAGTGGTTCAGATGGCCAGGCAGCATCTGTCTGCTTCAGGGAGACTAGACTGGCTTTTAGGTTGTGTTGACTTGCTCTCCAGTAACTGTAGTGGGATCTTGGTCATACAAGAGACATTTAGACACCTATACTGAGACACAATTTAAATGTCTTAATCTGTAGATACATCTCAACTATATATCTGAAAGATAGGGTTTAATCATTTCATATGAAGACAACATAGTACAGGGGGCAGTTGTAAAGGCAGTGGGAGCAAACACAAGTGCTATCCTTGGGTATTATTTCTCCCTCACATATTAATGCATTATATTTTTATCTGGAAAAGCAAAACTTGAGTGTATAGAACTCCAGGTGAGTGCTCATGCCCAGAAGTCTTTAAAAGAAGGGCCTTGGCATGTCCTCCAACAAAGGACTGGACTTAATGACACAAGTAGCCTCACTGGGCAAAGTGCCTAACTTGACTGTGTTCTTAAAGAAACTTCTGTCATGCAATGAATGAGACACTGGAGAACCCTCTCATACTTACATTCCCTTCTAACAGCTCTGACCAGCTTATTCAACCTAAAGTATATTAATTTACCTTCACAGCTCAGTTCAGTTTAAAAAGGAACAACAGTAGAAAATCAAGCACTATGCAGTTCAAACTTTCACATTGTGACGATATTCAAATTCACTATTTTCCTAAAACAAATGTTAAACAGATTTGCCAACTGCATATTTCTTTTTTTTGAGGAAGGAATGCAGTTCCAATGCAGATATTGTCTTTAGTCTGTTCCAGAAATGGATCCTGAATCCACAGGAAACATTCAGTAAGTATAAGCAATAACCAACCTACATTTCCTTTTGTATTACAAGGTTTAAACACTCCTTTGAGACTGAACAAGCATCACATTTCTTTAATCACTGAGCTACTAGAAAGAAACTATCAGTATTTTCAAATAGAAAAAACATACTACTGTAAGATTTGCGTGCGTGTGTAGTATTCCTTAATGGTTTATTAAGGACCACCAAGCTTTAAGTCATCCTGCAAAATGAATCGGGTGATTATTTCACTTGCTTAAGGAGGTAATATAAAATTTTTTATTCAAATAAGTGCAAAGAAAAGATCCTATATTCCATTGCTTATAATGTGGTTTTCTTCCACTGGTGACCAATTACATGAATGTTTCTACTGAAGTCATCATGCCAACTTTAGTAATTAAGTGTTCAGCTAGAGGAGTAAGAGATAGATTGTGCAATACAATTTTCATTTTTTTTTCATTAATACAAGTAAAGCCTGTTGGCTAATATTCTATCAGACTTTCCTATGATGAAAATTAACAATTTAAGCGGTTTTGATTATACACCCAAAGTGAGAAATTTAATGGAAAACATTTTTGGAAATTCTAAGTGCCTGTCTAAGAAGGATTTAGAGAAAATGCCAACTCATATGTGATTGCAGTGATGCCAACCCTGTGTATCTGTACATTTACTATGGCATTTAAGCAATACAACCTCCTAAAATGACTGACACAGAATGGCTTAGCAGAACACAATGAAAAATAATTTATCTTCTCTTCAAAATCCTTTTGCAAAACATGACTCCTCTCTAGTTTAATTAAAACCATCCCAATCCTACTATTTCCACTTTTTTTCCCCATTATTTATTTAACACTGATATCTTTTATTTATACAGACTTGTGCAGGTAATTTATTTATAACAGAGGTTATTTAACTGAACCAGAAGTGAACTGTGCATGAGATTACCTGTGTCCTTAGAGAGCTCAACTGAAGTCACCCAGATGCCACCCAAATGTAACGTGTCTTGGAGCTGTGACCTTAATCATGGCATTTAACTTTTGCTTTAAAAAGAGTGTTCAGACACAGAGAATGACACTAGTTATACCATGTTCACTGTAGATGTGTTACTCATTTGTTATTTCCAAGTTACAGAATTTGTTAATTCCCATCACTTACACTAAAAGTTTTGTTATGGGCAAAAAGGAACACACCTTATATACAAACCCAAGAATTTATAAGCAGTTTAATTTATATATATAAGCAGGCAGTTCATTTCACACACAGTAAGAACGTTTTCTTATCTACTTGTTGCAGAAATAATGATAAGCATTACAGCCAGACAATTGTAGAGAGCTAAACAAAAGCTAAACAACGTAGGTTATAGTCACCTGGTCGTTAGATAATTGGTGCTGCACACTAAAACTAATCTCCAGAAAGGCAAATGCAAAGCCTAGCAAAAAACCTGTGGCTTGTTACAAGCAATTAACACCACCAAATTTTGTCTGGGCTACAGGGTTACCTATGTTATCTGAAAGGACAAACACAGAAATAATTCAGTGACAGATTTCTATAGCAAAAATACACTGGAATCTACCTCCGAACACCCTATGTGAGATAAAGCTGACAAAAATAAGATGCTTGAAGCTAAGTCTACTGAGGCTGAGTTACACATCCATATAAGATCAAAGAAATGAGGTGAGTCGTACCTGCTTACTGAAATACACACAAAGATGTATTTGTGTCATCCATTATCTATATTATACTGCAGAGTAGTAAGTTGCACATGTATAATATTTACAAACACACACCAGTATTTCCCTAACCTTTCCTGGTCCATCTGCCCGGCTGGACAATCCAACAGACCAAATCCCAAAGGAAATCTCTAAAGAAGGATTTCGAATTCTGGCTTCAGAAATCCCCCAGACAACTTCCTTTTCTAATCTTCTGTTTCTCCTGTATAGTCACTACAAAGCCAAAATGATTCATTTCACTGCAAGATGCCACATAAATGATGTAAAATTTTTCATTCTACAGTGGGATAGGTAAGATATACAATTTTTCATGCAAGGCTTTTCTTCTCTTGATTGTTATAAATTGTTAACACCGTCAAGTGAATTCTTCCATATTTGAGTACTTCCATCCTGCTGCTTGCACCACCTTCCATCTATGTGCATCTCTGTTTTCATTGTTTACATATAAAACTTTAAAGCAAGCCCATACTTGGCTAGGCCTGTGATTAAAATATTTATGAATGTTGCATAGATGCCATGGGAACCAAAAAGGGAAGCTATGATTTGTATATCCATGAGGTTGCTAAGCAAAGAAGCATCTTTTCCATTACAGGCTGCATGACTGCAGGAAAGCTTTAGGAAAGATGTAGTCTCTATAGAAAGGAAACCCACAGGTTGACAAGGAAGGAAAGATTTCTGTTTAAATCCAGGGAAAACCTGGTAAAAAAAAAAAAAAAAAAAAAAAAAAAAAAAAGAGAGAGAGAGAGTGTCCACTGCCAAAGGCTCCAACTTATATGAAATTGTTCCTTGCTCCATTCCTACTATACGAAAAACTGAATTTATTTTCACATTGTGGTATTGTCCTTTATAATACAGGATTTCACAGAAGGTGATAGTATGAAAAGTGAATCAGAAGCCAAACATATTAAAAGGAACTGTCCTTCATATCCAAGACAGCCGTGTCTAGCATATTTGAACTTTCAAAGAAACTGTTGGCATGCCAACAAGAAACATTCATAATTCAGAATATATGGGATATATTGTGTATTCATGCAACTTTGTATATTCATATTCAAATATACATTCTGAAGCCTCTGTTATCTGAATAGTTTGACAGGCATTATCAGAAGCCATAAAAGATATCCTCATGTTCATTACACATCACTGTTCACTGTCTAGCTCATTTTTGTTCAATGTAAAAATGTGTTACTTCACTGATATGTTACTGGAGCAAATTAGATCAAGCAGTCAATGTGGATTTGCTTCATAACCTACTCTAGTAATGGAAACGCTCCAAGAAAACTGGCAAAAGATGTAGTTTGTGGTACTTGGCAAGATGACACTGTATGTAAAGGCAATGCATCTTCAGAGAAAACAAACAAATCAACAGGCATTTCATCACTTTCAGAATTCATTAGCTCAAAGGAATTTAATTCCAATTCCTGTATAAACTCAGTATGGTAGGGTGGGTGGGTGGTTGAGTGTTCCATCAAGTTTTCTGGTGGATTCTACTTTAAGCATCAGTTGATACTACACTCTGCAATTTAGCCAAATCCTTAACTAGAATTTTCTGACACAAGACCTCTTGATTTATTAAATCATGTTTTAATTTTATTATGCCATAGTGGGTAGGTACCATTTGTGAGCAGTCAGCATGACCAAGGTCATATTTTTTTATTTTGAACCAAATTATCCATCTGTCACCTTACTTTGGCCAAGGCTGCTACTGTATTTGACTTCACTTTGTGTCAGTCTGTATGTACAGCAACCAATCTCCTTCAGATTTAGCAGGCCTTACTAAGGTCTTTAAACAATAACCATAAAAAGAATGAAAGAAATCCCCAAATTTTTAAGAATTATTTGTGTTTCCAGTCAAGATCAGTATCCACTTTTCTGAGTGCAAATACAATGCTGGAAAGCTGAAAGAATAGCAAACTCCATTTGCAATGCTAATTCTGTTACATTAAAGAAAAATATCTCTTTTATCTTTTCTTATATCCTTATTACACCAGAATTCACTGCATTTTTCAGATCATGCAGTAATGAACTCTTTTCCTAATGGTTATTCAGTACTAAGTGATTTACAACAATTTATTTCAGTAACAAATTAATTCCAGAAGCACCACAACTAACAAAACACTGATTCTCTACCTGCAACCCAACCTATGTTGGTTTCTTCATTTCTACATAGGCCCCCAAATGAATAATCACAGACTCCCTGCTCCTTCTTTTCTTTGATGTCAGAGTCAACAGATGTATCTCTGGCCCCATTCATGCTGACTGCTGGGCTGGGGAAGAAGTGCTGCTTGGTAAGCCAGGAGGCAGAAGAGGTAACTTTAGCTCTCACTGAGCTATAGGACAATTCTTTGGGGTTTGCCCTCTGCACAGATGCTGATTGTGGTAAGACTAGTAGGAACTTTAAACCTGAAGAACTTTCCTTGTCTTTTTGTCTGCCAAATCACTTTGAAATTGGCCAAGAAGGTCCATATTTATTCTAGGCTGCCTGGCAGGCAAGCAGAAGGCCTGATCATATAGGGTGTTTCTCCATGTAAAGGCTAGGGTAAGAAAAAGAGCTGAATTCATTGAATTTCACATTTTTAGAACTAAAGTTTTAATTAATCAAAATAACATCAACTCAGAACCAAGTTGTATACCTATATTTCGTCCTCTTTCCCCATTTTTTCCTTTGATAGCAAAGAGATTTTTAAATTAAAAACAAACATACAATGACTGGGAAACCCTTAAACTTTGATGTGAGAGGCGATGTAATCTTAGTGCTTTCACATAATTTCTTTTTAAAAAAAAATCAAAATCCGTAAGAATAGGGTAGTTTATAGAACTGTTGATGGGATGTGAAGACTTCTGTCAGTATTCAGATCCAGCATTGCTACTGAAAGTAGAAGCTTATTGAGTAGATCACCATATCAATGGGTGCCTGTTACTGAATGTTTCTGGATGTGAAATCAGTTCGTCATGAAACAAAAGCAGTGCTGCTGGAACTCAAATGTAGTTGACAATCATTTGATATCACTATTTAGTAGGCCAAAGACAAAAGACAACTGCTGCCTTTCATTGGGTGGATTATACTGTTGGGTGTATCTGTTCAGTCTGCAAAGGACAGATTTCTGCTTCTCCATCTAGTATGCAATATGAAAACTAACTTCATTTTTTTTTCCAAAAATAATTAAAAACCTGATTAATATATGTCAACTAGATAGCACATTTATCTCCTGTGATCTTCCTTATATAACCAAAGTATCATTTGACTTTCAGCATGGTTTTACTTCAGGACAACTGAAGGAAATACACACATGGAGTCAGTATTCCTATACAACACCTGAAAAAACAGAGATCATCTAACCTATAAAACAACAGCTAAGCATTAACACATTAATTCTCATAACACTCCTGCAGAGAAACAAAGACAAGAAAGCATTACTATGCCCATTTCACAGATTGCAATAAGACCAGTCATTTTTCAGGAGTGGTTTGCTCAGGGACACAAAGCTGTAGTAATAATGATAAATTAGCATTTCCTTCCTAACAAGCTTAAGCTAAAGATGACCATCTCTCTTTTCTTAGCTGAAAACAACATACAGTCCTCCGTCTGCTCTCAGAAAAGAAGCAGCAATACAGTCTTAAAACCTCTGAGGAAAAATAGGCCAATAATGTAGCCCATAGCCTGGTACAGTTAGAGTCATTGAAGGTTATTGCTTCAAAAGGTGCTGGAAAAAAAAAAACAAAGAACAGGTGTTTGTGCCGATGGGAATAAGGATGAAATCCAACACCTATTTTTGGAGTAGCAATCCTTACTCCATGATTTTTGATGTCCAATCTTAACGACCCTAAATCTTCTGAAAGTCGGCTATTCTACAAATGTCAAGCAGTGATTCAAAAAACATTCATTCTTAATGCAGGATTCAGACAGTTTGTCTCAGGACTTGTTTTTTATCTGAAATAATAGAAACTATGTCTACTACAGCCTTTTAACCTTTTAAGCAAGTAGGAGCCACAGAGTGTGAACATACTTCAAAAAATAGTCTCTAAGGTACATATATTCTAATGTATTAAAAGGTTTTTAAAAAAATTATTTGGTCACTTGATTGCATGTCTTCTGCCTTATATATGTAAGTGGTCTACACTGCCATAAATAAAACACTTGCCAGACTTTAAGGCTTAAATATTTTTCTTTATGAAGCAAACATGCATTTAGCCAGGCCTGATCATTGCTAGCAGTTGTCTCTGAATTGTGGTCAGCAAAGCATGGTAAATACTCCTTGCCATAACCCACCATGATAAAAACTGCATGTCGTGTAGCCCCAGCTCAGCACTGCAGTCTCTCCCTCACTGCATACACTGACACTCCAAATACATCCTCTGGGCTCAGCGGCCCTTGCTTCAGGTCCTGTTTCTATGTGATGGTCTGGTGAAAAGGAAAAGTTAGAGAACAGCTGATGTGGAAGAAGAAACTGATAGTTATCTAAACCTCTGTGCTTGAGACCCTGACAGGCTCACTCCATTATTAGAACATGTTAATTAGTATATGCTCTCTGGTTTCCTCTTTGCTTCTCGTCTTGGCAAGTAGGAAAAAAAAAAAAGTTTTAAACAAGTGTTAATTCACCTTATAAATTAACACGTACACGATGGAGAAGCGCTGTTTGTCTATTTCCAGTTTGACTAACTTCATAGCACTTGAAAAAACAAATCCTAGTCTCATAGCTATGTGAAACTATCAGTCAGTAAGAATCTTGTAGCAAGTATCACTGTCATAATGTGTTGATGAAAAGCAGTTTTCATTTTGCTGCAACTATGGAGAGCCAGCAAATGCATAGCAAGATTTTCTTCCTTTCACTGAATTCCAGTAGAGATGGGAGGTGTCTGACGAGACAAACCAAGAAGGAAGACAATGGGAGAAAGGAAATTCTTGCTGATTAGTAGATCAGAAGCCCTGAAAGATGCCATGATAGTAGCTGCTACGGTTTGAAACTTCCTTCAGGACAGTGTCCCTGATGCTGTGTTGCCAGGCATCCAAGTTACTTCTGGGTCTTTTTGATAAGTATGAAACATCTTGCTTAGAGCACATCAGTTCCCAGCGTGACAGTTGCAGGAGACTCTCAAAAGAGCTAAGGACATAGAGAAAAGCCTAGCCCTAGGGTTGCCAAGCAGTTCTGAAATCTCTATTGAACAGCTAAAATCCTGACCAGTGTGACACTGTTTAAATGGAAAGAGAAGGAAAGGGAAGTGATGGCTTTCCTCTGCAAAGTAGAACAGAATTTTTCGGAAGTATTTGTGACCCAACCATATGTGCCCACCAAATGTATCTTTTGGCTGTAGTAGTGCATTGGAGGGCATTGTGCCCTGCAGAGAATTCTGGCCTGGGGCCAAAGGGACCTTGCCCAGGGGATGTGGGACCTTGACAGGCTCTAGACCTGAGACACTCATATTTAAAATTACATTAGTAGATCTTATGCAAATGGAAGCCTGAAATATATGATTAGTATAAAAAGAATCTCTCAGTGACAAAAAAAAAAAAAAAAAAAAAAAAAAAAACCACACACAAAAAAACCCACCACCCAACCACCACCCAAATATTCAATGTTTTCTAGTTCTTCCTTGGTGAAATTGTAACATTGGAGGAGCCATCGGAAACAGTACTGTTAACTACAGGCAAATGATGACACTGATAATATGCTGTCTTTGCTGTAAATATCACCATTTGCTCCTCAAAATACAGGGCTGCTATTTACATGTTTGCTGCAGCCAAGGTTAAGTTTCTCCTGTAGGTCAGAGCAGAAGATTACTTAATTACATACTTTTATGACTGAAAATCACTGATTCACGTCTGCCTTTGTATCAAAATATATTTGTCTTTTATCTACCTATATTAATTGCACCAAGTATGCATAGTCTGCATGCTAGTGTGAATTAATCATCTAATTTTCTAATACAAACAATTGATTCAAGAAATTAGTCATATTTTAAATTGAAAATTTAGGACACTGTTCTGCTTAATAATTTGCAGTGTGTATTTATACCGCAGCTGATTGTCAACATAAAGCCAAATTTCTTTTACCACAAATATGAAACTAGTCCTTAATGCTGATATATGTAAAAATCTAGGTCCTGCTGTCTCTCTAAAATAACCCCAAGGTTACTTCTGACATTCATTCCTTTTGACAAACTTCAAATACTAAATTTTAGAAGACAGTATATGTCTAACACTTTTCAAGTAAACAATTGAATTGGAAAAAAGTTTAATACACCACATCTATCTACACACATTCTATCTCTGAAGGCTTGCAAGCTTCAGGAACACTCTAGCTTTTAATGTAAGAAATGTCGGTTGTTCTGTGTCACTCAACAGAAGCCACAAACCAAAAGGAACCTGGAGATATTAAAGCAGCTGCCCACAGCCCTAGAGATGCACCAAGATTTCAAGAGATGCCCCTCTTGAGCTTCTACAAGGACAGAAAGGTTTTAAATAGTGTTGGCCCTAGCTATGAACCATAGCTTCCTGAATTACTGCCCTTGGGCCAGTAGTCCCCACCCCAACAATGCTTAGAAAGAAACCCACTGGAGATAACTTTAGGCTTTGCTTCCCTTATGAGTCCCATCTTCAACATTTTCAGGGATTGTTAAGTACAACTTCATCTCCTAGAGACTCTTGTGTCTTTAGAAACAAAATATTCCTATCCCACAATTAAATTTACAGTTTTGTAGAATAAAAATGTCTCAACATTAGAAACCTATCTTCTCTTTATGTATCAGGGGAGAGCTTGTGTGCTGCTTCTAAAAAAGGTGTGTAAGTTATAGATGTGCATCTTTTCCAACATTAAACCTATTTTGTGAAGGGACGTGAAAATGGAGAAATTATAAGGAAGCACATGGTAAATGGCCACCTGCTCACTTATGAAGGTTTAAATGGAGATGCTATTGAGAGAAATTTATCTGCTGCCTAACAAATATTTTGGGGTGCAGAAATGCTCTTCTCTCAAACTATCAACAGGTATTTTGGCCAGAAGACATAATCTGGAAATTATGAGAGAAACTGTGAAAGTTCAATGAATTTACCTTTCAAACATATTAGTACTTAAAGCATGAGGGGAAAAAAAAAAAAGTAATTAAAAAATTAAGCAGGGCATAGAATGAATAAATAAAGAATAGTGAGATACAGCAGCCTCTTACAAGATCACATCAGCAGTATGACATATGTGATCATACAAATAATTTAAGAGAAAGAAAAAGATTAGACAAAAATCAAATTCTGTCTTGAAAATCACAATTGGATGGCCTACCTATTACAAAGAAACATTACCTCATTTACCTGAATCCAGAAACAAAATTACAAATAAAATCTTGATGCACCCACAGACAGGGACTGAGGCACAAATGCAGGTTTGATGCCTGAGGAATACTGCTTTCAGAGACCTCTTAACATTTTATCACCAGCATAAAATTGTATCACTTGTCCATGACTACTGCATAGCATGAATACTTAGTTATCCTTGAATATAAAAATTAACAAACATATCTATATTTAATGCCATTTTATTCTATGCAATGCTTACAAATACATCTGCTGGCTTTTCAATCAAGCTGGTTTTGTAATTGGCAAATCTCATCTCATTTGTTTTTTCTGAATCTTCTTCCCTTCTGTGTTTTCCAGTCATCTTTAATGATTAAAGCCAAACTAGAGGTACATTGTTTATAACTTTTACTCATTTTTTGCTAACCTACTAAGTGTTATCCTGCACTGCTTCTTAAACTATAATATAAGCGTATTGCTTACATTTTATACTAGTAATAACTAATTTAGGAGTCTGAAATGTGGGGCTAAATTACACATGTATGCTTTTCAGAATGACCATACAACCTAAGTCCTTTCAAGAAATCAGAATTAAACCCATAATCATATGTGTTCTGTATAATTTTTAAGTTCGATCACTAGGAGAGTCTCACATTTTTCTGTGACAGTAGAATCATCCAGGCCGGAAGGGACCTCCAAAGCTCATCTAGTCTGACCTCCCCGCAGTCGCAGGGACACCCCCAACTAGACCAAGTTGCCCAAGGCCTTGTCGAGCCTCACCTTGAATATCTCCAGGGAAGGGGCCTCAACCACCTCCCTGGGCAACCTATGTTATTTGGCGTACAAGCTGTTTTGAAATAACTACAAATAGAATCAGTTTTCATTGAAAACAACTAGGATTCAAAATTCAGTTAATGGTACATCCAGCCTTCAAAGGGCCAAAGACTGTGCATGACCAGTTTTATAGTACCAGAACTTTCAGGAGGTAAGAGCTCTGTACTCTATTTCATGCTAGATAGAGCCTGATTTCACTTAAACATCACTAGTATAAGACAGCAAGAATTGTATCGACAGGGACCTTAGCTTTGCCTATCAATGGTCTCCACTGGTGTTTGCACTGCAGCAGCTGTGATCATCACAGAACTACACTGTGAAACAACAGAGAGATTTAAGTGAGAAGGGTACAGGTCCAGTGATCGGGATTTTGTGGAATACAGCTAGGGAGGAAAAAAGGCAGCTGAAACATAGAGGAGGCAAAATAAAAGAATCAGAGTTAAAAATAAGTGAGAAGGTGTGGCAGACCCTTCTACTGATCTCTTCACCTGACTTCTCACTCTTTCCTCTGTTTTAGACAAATCTATGCAGATCAACAACATTCTCCCAGTCCTGGCCCATATAACCCCAGTAAGAAACACGAGGACAAGAAGTGGGAATCCCAGGTGGAAGGAAGCACAACATTTCCCAGAAGCCTGAAGTGATCCTGGATAAAGAAAACTACTCCAAAAGGTGCCTTCCAGAACTCATCTATTTTACCAGGGACTCCTCTGTTATCAGAGGGTAAGAAGAATGAGGTTGTTGTCTCTTCACTGAAAAAATTCCCTCCCTCCTCAGCAACAAAACTGATGATGTCAGCACATGATCCTTTTCTTCCCTGAAAGTCAGGAGTGTTTCACAGAAAAACTGCTTCTTTCTAGATACATAAATGTTTTTAAACCTCCACGTCTGATGCTGGAATTAGAGGCCCGGATTTCTCTTACATGCCTTTGGATACATGTTGCCCCTGTAGCCAAGACAGCAGAGAGACAGAGGGATGGACAGACAGAAAGGTGCCATCAGAGGGCAACTCAGCCATCTGTAGAGAGCTCAGGTACTGCAGGAAGAGCCTAAGCCCTGACAGGAGGACTGAGAGCCTGAACCTCTTCTCTGGTTCCCTCCTCCTTTCACTATTAGAATCATAGAATCATAGAGTCATAGAATGGTTAAAGGTGGAAGGGACCTCAAAGATCATCGAGTTCCAACCCCCCTGCCATGGGCAGGGACACCTCCCACTAGAACAGCTTGCTCAAAGCCCCATCAAGACTGGCCCAAAATACTTCCAGGGATGGGGCATCCACAACTTCTCTGGGCAACCTGTTCCAGTGTCTCATCATCCTCACAGGAAAGAATTTTTTCCTAATATCCAATCTAAATCTCCCCTCTTCCAGTTTAAAACCATTACCTCTTGTCTTATCACTGCACTTCCTGACAAAGAGTCCCTCTCCTGCTCTCCTGTAGCTCCCTTCAGATTCTGGAAGGCTACTATAAGGTCTCCCCGGAGCCTTCTCTTTTCCAGGCTGAACAGCCCCAGCTCTCTCAGCCTGTCCTCACAGGAGACGTGCTCCATCCCTCTGATCATCTTCGTAGCCCTCCGCTGGAACTGTTCTAACAGTTCTATGTCCTTTGTTGAGGACTCCAGAGCTGGACACAGGACTCCAGGTGGGGTCTCACAAGTGCAGAGTAGAGTGGCAAGAATTAGAGCACTGCTTATATCATGGAGCTTTTCTATTGTAATGCATGTTTGCAGCTGCATGCTAGGGAGTTGTTTGTTTAGGGAGTGTTCATTCTGTGTTCTCATGTATAGAATTGTATAAGTGTTGATGAGAGAAGCCAGCACTAAATTCACATACCTTATATTCTACGTCCTAAGGCCAGTCTCAGGCAAAAGCTTTGTATTTTGCACAGAACTGCTTCACGCTGTTACAGAAAACCCCCTTTTGCTATTTCAGCCAAGGCATTGGTCACAGTTTTGACCCCAAAGATTTCACATCTTTTTGATAAGCTTTGTCAAAGATCACCAAGTTCTGATAAAGGGAAAGCTGACCCTGAGTAAGGATTTTGAAGCCACTAATTAAGTGAGGAGACAATGCAAAGAGATGATGAATTTGATGTGCTCAGGGTTTCATGCTCCAGGTTTGTATTACTATCATTGTCCACAAGAACAAAATGGAGTCTCATAAACAATTGAAGATGGTGGGAGATTTGCAGTTGTAGAGTCACAATCAGCAGGGATTTCAAAAGCATTACTGAAACTACAAAGAAATGGTTGAATAATACATCTGCTGGAAATTACACTTGTGGGGAAATCAAAATTATTCACTGATTTGGAAAGCAAGGAGGGTTAAATATTATGACAATTTATTTTGACTTTTTGTAGAAGAAACAGGTTCAATATTTTCAAAATAGGAACATTCTGATTTTCTATTTTGAAATAGCATATTTGCTTTGAAATTGACACAACATTGTTCTGGATTTAACAAAAATGTTTCAAGTTGGCAAAGAATAAAATTTTTCTTCCTGTTGAAAACAGAAAACAAACTATTAAACTCATTAAAAGTTGTTTCAGTTTGTTATAAGCATTGCCTCCAGAATGTTTAGCTCAGCCACTAAACTTTCCAAAAGGTGAGGGAATGTGTCATTCCTACAGCTCTTTGAAAATAGAAGGGGGGCGGGGGGAGAAAACTGAGGTGCATACCTTTCAAAAACACTGTTTTTGAGGTTTATTTTTCCTTAGCTACTATCCCACTGCAGAATAAATTTAGTTCCTATATTGTAAACCCAATATAAGCACATACATATCACTTAGAGCACTGTACAGTTATTTCTCCCCCTGTACATCTGTTCCCTATCATTTAGCTTCCCATATACTCCATAATGGTCAATAGATACTGGGCTTCTTTGAGAGGGGTGTAAATCACTGCCTGTCTCATGGGGGGGATTTCAGTTACACAGCAAGACTCCTTCTGCTTCTTATTCTGAAAATTTGTGGCAGTTGCATTTAATGAATCACAGATCTTTATATTATTATGTACAACATGAAATAGTGCAGTTAACACAACAGTTGAGGTCTTATTTTTATGTTAAATTCAATTTATTCTTACAATATCTCCACTATTTTAGCTTTTACCGTGCTGCAGACTTAGGTAGTAACCATGGATGAAGTTTATTTTAGAGGCTGCCAGAAGCAGAGAGATGGAGAATCCAGACAAGCACATGAAGCAGGTCCTTGAAGCTCTGCTTGCCTGGGTTTAACAGGAAAAGTAAATTTGAATCTGGTAAGACATCTGGCAATGAAATAGCAACTCTTGACTGTAATGCCTAGTCCTGCAGTGGGAACTGCAACTTCAAAGTCACAGGTTACATAGAACCCTGAGTATTACAAGTGGCCCACAGAATTTTCTCTAATCCAAGGACTCTGGCTCAAGGAAAACTCAAGTTTTAATAATGAAGGGCTAGACTCTGTACTACAACTTTTCTTGGCTCAAGCCACAAAAAGGAGCACAACCTGAGGTATGTCTCCATCACTTTGCAGTATCTGTTTTTGGAGTCTATCAGAGAAATGGAAGCTTTACTCAGTGTGCGCATGGTGTGAAAGAACTGCAGCACTTTGATACAGACACTTTTCACTCTGGATTCCTAGCCAACCGCTTTCCACAGTCATCAGAACAAGAGGCACAGCTGCTCATGGTGATCCTGGACACTATCCACTTAAGCCACGGCCTCCACACAGTGTCAAAATGGGGTTTTAGTAGATAAAAATAATTTATCCTACACTGCAGCAAGTCTTTTTTAAGCAGAGAAAAAAATCTTCCTCTTTTGTTAGGTCTTTTCTATGCATTCTTTGCTAGGTCATTTTTGTTCAGTTTTAAAATATTATTATTATTTGCGTAAGTTGCAGTAGTGACCAGCAAACCGTGAGCCAAGGTCCTTCTCATGTATATGGCACTGGACAGACCTAAAAGATTGTCCCTAAAAGCATTTGTAGCCTGCAGAACCTTAAAAATAATGCATTTAGTTAGAAAGAAACATGAGAATAAACATGATGCTATGTCTAACATAAATGATGAAAATTAATCCAGGTAGACTCCTGTCCCTTTTGCGTTAGGAAGACTTGATTCAATTAAAAGCTAGCAAATGTAAAATTCACAGAAGACATCTCTTATATTTAGACTAGTGTGTGGAACTCAAAGATACTGCTGAGGTTTTGTGGAAGTAAATAGCTTGGCAATCTTTAAACAAGAATCAGACATTAATAAACAACCACAACATCTGTAATTTCCATACCGAGGATGAAAATTACAAGGAATGTCAATCATTTGGCTTGAAACAAATCATCCCATCAGCAGATGCTCCCAGGAGACATGTTTCTTCACAGAGGAGAAAAAAAAAAAAAACAACCAAAAGATCTTCATTTGCATTGCAAGCACTGGATGTTCACTACTGACAGAAACACAACACTAGAACATGTGGACATTTTTCTGTTTTATCAGGTAAGCACTTTGTATCAGAAAGTTATTCTCATTTCACACTCAGTTTAACAGCTGTGTTGTCCAGAAGGTTATTCATGATTCACAGCACCATGCAAACAGATTTCAGCCCTTGGCGTTTTACTGAGAGAGCAGGTATCAACAGAAACATTCTTGTATTGAATCCTTATGGGCTAGTAGTCCACTACTGTCTCCAGATTGGAGTCAAGATTCTGCTTCCATTCCATTTGTGCTATTTATAGAGACTCAGCTTGTTTTGTGTATCTTACCACATCTTAGTCTGGCTCAGAATAAATAATCGCCTGAAAACAAAACTATCACTCACCATCTCTTTCTTACCTACAGCTTCTTATAACTCATGCTCTCCTCCCTGATTCTATTTGCCCTCTCCCTACAATGCATGTTTGCTTTCTTCCACGTTAGCCACCTCTTTTCCTTTCTTACCTTCTTACATTTTCTGCTGCTTTAATTCTGCCTGCACCTCTCTGCAACTACAATTCTTTACCCTCCTGGAGAAGCAGGTTGTACAATCACTTAAGTTTTCATGTCTAAGAAATTTTCCCATAAGCATAATGGCAAACAAAAAAAGAAATCAATCATACTTGGACAATAGAGCTCTTGAGAGAATTATTGTGCTCTATCATCCTCTATTTCTATTCTCATGCTTACCAGAGAGACAGCTGCAAGTTTCTTGTGAAGACTTTAAACTTTCCATTCCCGTTCTGGGTTCATTTAACATACATTGTAATCACACTGCTGAGACAAATTCATTTGAAATGCATGCAGATTAATGCCTCTAATTTTGTACTCTAGGTGTTCCATTGTACCACCTAGACACCAGCCTTAGCCAGTGATACTTTCAATAAACCTCAGAGTCTGCTTTGTTTGCTGATGTGATATTACCTCTTAGTGAGTCCAGTTTGCAATGCTGAAAATTATCAACTGCTAGCCTTCAAAGTCAGCAAACCTGCCTAGTTTTTCTCTTTATACCGTTACCTGTCCTTAGAATTTAAAGTTTTGTTGATAACGTGAGTCCAGATTCAAGTCAATTACTTTCCAGTCTGTAGAGGCAGCAGTCATTAATATGATAACAAACGCTTCATGCTGTAGTTTTTTAATGACAATAGTGATGCAAAGTCCAATTGAGAACAGTCACAAACAATAAAAAGACCAGTCTTAAATAGCTGCATAGCTACTTTTGAGGTCGGGCAGTTGACTCTTTTTTTTTTTTTTTTTTTTTCTTTTTGGCTGCTATCACACATTCAGATACAAAAAGAGGATACATCACTCCTAAAGTGTTAGGTTTATTTAATTTTGGCTTTGGGTGAGACTTCCAAAAAAGGGTGTAGATAGCCAATCTGCCTAACATAATAGGAGCAAAGCGATAAGGCAGTAGAGTTGTGAAATTAACCTGTTCCTCAAGTATGTCTGTAATACAAGTAAGATTTTCAAGAGGGTGTTTTGCTTGACTCCATTTCTGATTAAGAAAATGCTAAAACTCCACTTGACTTCACAGAAAGGAAATTATGTCAACAGTGCAGTCTTTTTACTACAAAAAATAAAAGCCCGAAAATGATGGCAGGTGCTGAAAAGGTCAGTAAGTTAATTGGCAGGAAAGTCTTGAGACTCAGATAAATGGGGATAGGAAGACCAAGGATGAAGATGCAAGGAACAAGATGCAGCATGCAAGGAATAACTAAAGAATGCAAATAATATACAACAATGAGGCAGATAAAAGTATATATTCAGAAATGTATTAGAGATTTCCCATTAGAAATAGCAACTTATAATCATTCAAACTGCTGTGAGAAATCAGCAGAAACCATAACAGGAGCCACATTCAGGTTGCCATTTCAGCACACAGAAGTACTTAAATCTGACTTACACAGCTTTCCTAACCCTCATGTTAACACGCAAGAGCTGATATTCAATGCCTTCTTTAGATTGAAACCAAATAATTCAGTTTTATTCTGTAAAGCAGAAAAATAGCATATTCCATTTCTACTAAACTGAACAACAGTAGTAGATTTCTTCTTTCTAACTCTGACTTCTATTACATCCCTCTAGTCTTTGAGGAAAAGAGGGCCAGGAGGAAAAAAAACTTAAACTTGCTCCCCATAGAACAAATGAATGCAGCCAGATCACCAGCATGGAAAATAACTGTGAGCCCTAGGTACCAAAGCTGACCCACAAATAGCTCATAGTGAATAATACATACAGTTTAAAGTCAGTTAAAATAAGTGCCAGGTCAGTTATCAGACAGCAGTGAAATTGCAAGGCTTTGAAACAAACTCCTTTTTTGATTCTGCCTCTCTGAGGCACAAAAATGAATTGAAGTGTGGGCAAGAGCTGGCCAGTTCTGCAGTCTTTCACTCCTTCATCAAAATAGATTGGTGGTGCTGAAGACACAATAGGAACATGAAAGAGCCAGCTTTGACTTTGTGAAATGAGTTCTTGACATCATGTCAAGTCCTAAAGCACTACTACGCCTCAGAAGTGGAAAGGATTTGTCTTGGCTGAAAATTTCAACAGAAAAGCAACTGACTACTACCATAGGCCAATTGTCTTGATTCCAGTTTAATTTCAACTTTAGAAATGTTATGTATTTAGCTGTCAGATGACAACCTTTTTATGACCTAAAACGTCCACACTGTATGTTCAATACTGGTGCTTCAAGGCTAGCCTCCTTTCAGTTGAATTCAGCTCCTCAGACTACTAAATGCTGGATGCATTTTCCAGCCTTGGAAAGGTACCAAGGGTTCTCCAGCAAGGCCGTTAGGTTGAGGGCATTTATGAAAAATGAATGAAAATCAGGTAGTGTATAGAAACATGGGGTCATTCCCCACAACATTGTGAACTACCCTGGTCAAGGAACCAAAGACTTTAACAAGCAGTAAACTGCTGCACTGAAAATGCAGCCAACTGATTATTCACAGGAGATCTAAAGCTTTTCAGTCACTGCTTTCCAAGGATCAGGCGAAAAGGTGTTTAAATTGCCACACAAATTTCCTTGATGTGCTTGTTCCTGTCAAAACATGTGTTATTTGTATGAACACAGCTCAGGCAGTTCTAATTACCTTCAGCCAATGCCTTACCTCTCATAGCAACATTTTATAGTCATCCAAAGACTGGAACTGTTATTAACAACGATATTATATATTTCCATATGGAGTGAGAAAAACTATTTATACAAAGACTTGGCAGAAAACATGAAAATAATTATTCTCAAACAATAATAAAATGAGTGAAGTATTCCAGGAAAGGTTCATCTTCAATTCTGTTTTTCTTGAAAAAATAGGTGATTAGTTGGCTGTTTAGAATTAATGAATTACACCTGAAAAAAAAGATGGACCTTTATATTTTGATGAAAAGTTTTGTTCATGTTTTACTAAAACTGCATTGACTTACATTTTTATTTAAGGACTGAAAAGCATCAGAATTAAACTACAGAAATTCCAAAGTTCATATTATTAGGGTCTTATTTTAACTCTTGTCAGCAGAAATTAAACTGCTTAGCTTCCTAACCACTCAAAAAGAATTTCAGCCTCACACAGACATGCCTGAAAAATGCTGGGCCTGAAGTAAATCATCCAAACATCCTCAGTGTAGCCCCATTCAATAGAATTCATTCCCACAAAAGTACAGTAAATTCTTCCAGATGAGCAGCAGCTGTCCAGCTACTGGGTTCTACAGAGGCATGCTAAAAAATATACAGCCTAATAAATAACCCATCAACAGCACATAGCCCTATGTAATAACTGAATTATTCTAACTCCCATATAAATTAACAGACAACAAGCAGACATTAAACTGTTGCTTTTTTTTTTTTTCAGTTTGACTTTGCAGGAAATTTAAAGGTGAATGCCTTCCACCAAGATCATTCGTTCTTTGCATTTTGTGGGATATTACTAGCTTAGATAACTCTTCCCACAGAATCCATCCAATGACAATTCGGAAACACCAAATGAAGTCTAAATTTTCATTTGCTAAGCAAGAAGCATAAAGCGCCTTACAATCATAGAAGATTTTACCAGAAAACCAGATATAAGAAGTTTTTGTCCCCACAAGTTTTACCACCATGAGGTTTAATCTTTCCGTTTTTATTGCACTTCAAGATACTCAGATGCATGCTTTTAACTCCTCCCCTATTCGAGTAACTTAAGCAAGTGAATGATAGTGTTACTTTGCCTTGATTATCAGTTGTACTAAATATTCCAAAAGAGGAAACTCCCATTCCCTTTTCTCTTCTCAGCACTATCAACATTTATGAAAAAGGTACATTCATGACTGCCATCAAAAAGTGTACATTGCTTTCAGAAAGGCTTTCACATGTCCTGTTTGTTGAGTCAGCAACCTTTCATGTCACTTTAAAAAGCTATGATACTACTTACTTCCTTAAAATATCTTAACTTACACATTTGTATTTTAGTAATCTACACTGCTTCCATTTTAATTAATCTTACAGGTGTATTCAGATTTTGGTAAACTGTTGTATTTGTTTATTGTAATGTTTATATTAGCAATTCATAAAAAGGTATCCATTCTTCTGAATAGCCTGAATGTTGTTTTTCTTTCAAACTCCAGTACAGAAAACGAAATATTGTCCAAGAACAAAAGACACTAAAAGCAGCATCTAATCTAAATTTTATCTTCTGTGAATTATTTCTTACCACAGATAGCCTTCAAGCACTGAAGGACAGTTTAAACATATAATTTCACATCTGGGTGGCTTACAACTTTAAATCTCTACAAACAGTCCTTTCAGAAAGTCTTTGGATACATAAGCGTGTATTCCTAAGGACAGACAGTTGTAAAGAGCATACAGGAAAATCTACCCATAAAGAAGATTGTGATGAAGGGTTTGGGTTTTTTCTATACCTCTTCAAGGTATTAGAGACGTGGTATTTCATGTCTGTCAGTATGGGATCTCTCTTGGACAGTCTGAGGCAGGAATTTATTTGGACTGCTGTAACATGGTCTCATACCTGTTTCCTCTAAAGTGGATTCACATTACCAAGCACCATACTGAAAATTCTATGTTGAAATCTTCTAGGAAGAACTAATAACATTTAGAGAGCATATCTTCACTGTCAAATGCCTAAAATTCCAGGAGATGTCATCCTACTGACACTTAAAATCATACTTCTGCCACAGCTCAGAGCAATATTCATGAATACCATAAAATACTGGAAAGCGTATGGAAGTAAAGCAGTACATAGTCTATTACCAAGAGTTATATTGAAGACAGCATGGGCACTGATATATTCCTTCCTTCCTAAAGTTCCTCATAAGTTTACACAAACCATTGGATGCAAGAGTTTGAGAGCTCATCAAATTGCAACAGAACATTTTCATTTCCAACTATTAAACTAACATCTCTTCTCCAGTGATCTCAGAGTAACAACCAAGATTGGAGATTTTGTTTGCATCTTTCATTTGCATTGCCTTACCTGCACAGATGCTGGCAAGCCAGTTACATGCCTTGTCTTGATGCATCATCCCAGGAGATATACAGGAGACTCATCCATCTTATAAGCTTCTCACAAAACCCAATTAATGCTTGTTAAGTAATATAAAACCCAGAAGCCTGTGTAAACTTGATTAGACACATGATGTTGAGCATCTACATAGTCTCTTCACATCAAAACTAATTTCTGATCACCCGGGTTCCCTTAAAAGTACAGTTTATTTACTTAGCATATTTTTTGCCTTTGGTAACTCCAATATTATTTCAATCACTGTTTTTGTATGATGTTATGATCAGTTTTTGCCTTCTCCTTTCCCTTTGATTATGAGCCAGTTTTTAAAGTGTTATCACCCTTAGTTTCATAGTTCAATAAATTTTCTCACTGAACTCTCCACTACATTTGGACACTCTGTTGACTTCAGAACATCTACCATTCTCCCTTGGGTAAGATTGCAACCTCTGCAGTCCTGTCTTAACCTCAGTTTACCTCCAGATTCAGAAACAGGAATTCCCTTTCTTCTTACTAGTACAACAGACTCCTACTTCCAGTACTAAAGGAGACTGAACTTCTACTTAGAGTTCCAATCTGAATTTGGGAACACTTGCTTGTATATGGCACAAATAAGGTCCTAACTTCATGCCTAAGAAGGGTCAGCCCATCCCAGAAAAGTACTCAGTATCTGATGGCCTGGTTCAATGCATGTCCCTAGAATTCCAAGTTTCATTCCCTGATTAAACTGAAGTCAAATTAATTCCCAGCTCTCTTTCTGATACCTTGAATTTAGTTCAGCTAAACTGAGCCTTTCTGCTTTTGCCTGTTGTAGACAGAGCAGGAAAAGAGCTATTTAGCCAGGTGTCCCTTTGTAAAGGCTTCCTCTTTACAGTGAGTCAGAGTATGAAGTTGATACAGTACAGCTGATAATAAACCTGTGGGTACATTAAAAGATTTGTTTAGCTCACTATTGCAAAAAAATCTTGATTTCACATTCACTCCCACTTCCCTCAATTAAAATAATGTTCTTAAAAGGCTTTTGCTTTTTTGCTTAGCTGGGTACTTGAATAAAAAAGACTAAAGTGTGTCAGAGCAACGTTAATGTGTGCCTCAATTCCTGTTTGTATACAGATGACCAAATTCATAGCACTGCAGTTTTGCTGTAACTGACTTGTGAATAAGTTTGCTAGATTTGCCATTTTTCAAAATCACTCAATTAGGACAATTCAAATAAAATGTCTTTTCTTTTAGTTCTGCAGCACATATAAAACATGTGCAAGCCCTATAATATTTTTTATTTCCACCAGCTGTTGGGTACAATCCAGACTATACAAAGTAATAGCCAGTCTGTTTTATAATTGAATCAGCACACCCAGCCCTAAAAAGGACTCAATACCAATTACCAGCATAAGAGTATGTGAAAATCTATCTGAAAAATACATTGTGATTTCCAAAGAAATTCTATTATTTGCATTTAATAGGTGAGAAGTTCTGAAAAAACCCTCAGAGCAATACTGTCAGGCGAATTGTGAGACAAACAATTGAAATAGCATAATGCTTGGTAAAAGCTTTTAGTCAAAATTTCAAGCTGAAATGTTCCATGCATCCATGGATCAAGAAAATGCCTAATAGGAAAGTAAGGTTTGTACCAACACTAGTTCCTAGTGCTTAATATAGGAGACTGATTTCCTTTGGCTCTCTGTATGAACAGTGTCAAGAGGAAACACCAAAATCAGGTGAGAAATAGACACCACTATAGAGAGACAACAACACATGAAGAAAGCACTGCATGGCCTAAAGCTGCAAGGTATTTATAAAATGACCAGGGATGCTGTCACGAAGACTAATTTTATTATAGTTAGTTTCTTCTCTTTACTGAAAAAACATACTTAAACATGTTTTAAAAAGGGTAGAAAAGAAGACCCCGGGAACTACCAACCTGTCAGCCTCACCTCTGTGCCTGGGAAGATCATGGAACAGATCCTTCTTGAAGCTATGCTTGGGCACATGGAGGACACGGAGTTTATTCGGGACAGCCAGCATGGCTTTACGAGGGGCAAGTCCTGCATGACTAACCTAGTGGCCTTCTATGACAAAATTACTGTATCGGTAGACAGAGGACGACCTGTGGACGTGATCTACCTGGACTTCTGCAAGGCCTTTGACACGGTCTCACACAACATCCTGATTGATAAATTGGAGAGATACGGATTTGGTGGGTGGACTGTTCAGTGGAAAAAGAACTGGCTGGATGGTTGCATCCAGAGAGAGGTGGTCAATGGCCTGAAGTCCAGCTGGAGAGCTGTCACAAGAGGTGTCCCTCAAGGGTCTGTGCTGGGACTGATACTGTTTAACATTTTTATCAATGATATAGACAAGGGGATTGAATGCACCATT
>VZRU01009336.1:501356-542286 GCA_013398155.1 Pedionomus torquatus
AGGGTGGTGGAAAACTGGAACAGGTTGCCCAGGGAGGTGGTTGAGGCCCCTTCCTTGGAGATATTCAAGGTGAGGCTCGACAAGGCCCTGGGCAACCTGGTCTAGTTGGGGGTGTCCCTGCGACTGCAGGGAGGTGGGACTAGCTGGCCTTTGGAGGTCCCTTCTGGCCTGGATGATTCTATGATTCTGTATTAGTCCTGAAGCATTCCATTATTCATTTAAAATTATGCATATTGAAGGATGTGGTTGAGAAGCATATGCACAAATCTAGAACATAATACCATTTTCAATACCACCTTGTTCTTTGTTTCATTTTAATGCTGATGGTTTTCCAAATATTTGATGTCTTATCTACTTACAATCCTGCAGACAGAGTCTCTGCTCCAAATAGATTGCAATCAAAGACTACAATAAAAATAAACAATGAAAGGAGAGCCACTGATTGCTTTCAGATGACTACTTGGGCCTGATTATCTATGTGACTTCTAGAAATCATAATTGTGGATTTTAAGGAGCCATATAGTCAGGGAAAGACCAATATTATAGCACAGGACTAAATGAGAGCATCCCAGTCATGACAATGACAGACACAAAGACTTTAGGGAAAGAACGAGACAAAAATGAAGTCTGATAGATTGGAATGGCAACAGAATAAAAAGGCAACAGAAGCTAAGTAGGTTTGGAGACAACTGTCAAAGACCTTGAAGGCATGGTGTTTAAACAATAGATAAGAAAGAAACAAAGAGCAAATAGAAGGATTAAAAAAGACATTCTCAATCTAACAGGGAAGACAGAAAATGTCAGTCCTAATCATTGGAACAAGATTCATTGGAACAGAAAACTAGACATAAAGACATTGCAAAAATCAAGGTGAAAGTCAAAGAAGCCTCAGAATAAGAACTATCACAAAAAAAAAAAAAAAGGAAATGGGGATAGACTATATGTACTTGAACTAAAATAATCATATTTCACTGAATATAGAATCATAGTATCATAGAATTGTCTAAGCTGGAATAGACCATTCAAGATCATCGAGTCCAATAATCAACCTAACACCGACAAAAATATCACTAAACCACATTGCTAAGCACTACATCTACCTGTCTTTTTAATACCTCCAGGGAGGTACAATAGTTTCTACAAAGATAAACTCTAGAAGGAAAAAAAACCAAGCATTCTCATTTTGATTTAGACAGTCTTTGCTTATTCAATACACATCTGGTAATATTAAAAGACATATACATGCTGACTTGGCCACCAGCAACTTAGATGTTGCTGCCAAAACAAACAACTCTGCCTAATACCAGTGCTTTGGCTTTCAGCACCAAAGATCAGAATAAACCATACAACTGAGAATGCCAGAATGTAGTCATAAGACTGGAAAAAAAGTTAAAGTAATCAAAACCGTTCAATAATTTGGGGGTTGAAATTATCTGGATACATCCTCAGTGAAACATACAGTTTTGCCACATATCAAACTTCCAGATCACATTCTGAAACCAGAATTTTTCACTCTTTACTTCAGTTATAAAATCTGTGTGTGAAACATTCCCCTACGTTCTGCCAAAGCACAAAATCACTGACGTCATATATCCATATGAAACAGCTAGTAATTAACATTTACTTCAGCAAAAGTTAGCGCTACTGATTAAGCCGGCATACATCTTCATATCCCCTTCCTACCATCCTG
Source organism: Pedionomus torquatus (assembly GCA_013398155.1). NCBI lineage: Eukaryota > Metazoa > Chordata > Aves > Charadriiformes > Pedionomidae > Pedionomus > Pedionomus torquatus. The sequence goes on from VZRU01009336.1 coordinate 503,047, forward strand.
CCACTTCTTTTAATTCATTACACAAGTAAACATGAATATTATGGGAAGCATGAGTTGCACGTTTCTGAAATGAAAGGACCGCCTGCAGGACAAAGGGGAGAAGACAGGCAAAGAAATCACACTTGAAGCCTTACCTTCCAATTAACAGGAACTCCCCAAGCACTCCCAGGCGCCTCATGGCAATGAGGATCCCCCTCACTGTCATTCCCTCGCAGAAGCAAACCACCACTCTAGCCTTGGGTAATCTTTCTCGCAGCTTGCGGAGCAGGCGATCAAAGCTCTTTTCCCCAGCATTGCTGTAGATCTTATCAGAGTGAGCAATGCAGAGACCCTCTTGGGCAGCCAGCTCTTTGAAGGCTTCCATTCCACTTTCCCCATAGTTTCCTGGTTAAAAAAATTAAAAAAATAAAAGTTGATATCATAACAAGCATGTAACCAATTAAGGGGCAGACATGGTGGGAAAGAGATGGTTTTCCTCAAAACTATCAACTAGCATTAGCAGAAGAGCAAAGGAGGTCCACCAAAGTGAACATACTCAAGTGTTTGGTGGAGCAACAAGATAGGCAAGTATTAGTGGGTCTTAGCTGACATGGAGGCTGCGATTTTCTTTTCTTACATTGATTTACCAGTGGATATAAAAGGCAAACAAGGGATGGGTATATAGAAGAGGGGACAAGGGCAGAACAGACAGGAAGGGCAAAGTTTTATTGTCATTTCTATGGCAAAAGTCACAGTTCTGCTAGTCCAGGAAAGGTGTCACAGTAAAGAGAAAAAAAGATTTCATTCTAGCTGTTCTGTACCACATGCAGTCCCTGCTCATGAAAATTAATGCAAGATGGATGTAAATTTAAAACACACTGTGCTGGTAGTATTTTGAAAGCCACTTACACTAATCTGACCAATATTTGTAACAGTTAAAATTTAGGCTTGCTATTTCTCTTGGAACAGGAGACTTTCTATCTGCAAGAACTTCAGAAATACCTCTTCTTAATACAGAAATATTTTAACTTTGTGGTGGAGACAGAATCAAAGCTGATACTCAAATTCCCTTCCTTTTTCTGTTTATACGTTTTGGAAAACAAATCAACAGCTTTACGAAACTCAGGCTGCCTTCAGCTATGGAGACAGGTGAAATCTCAGTTTTTCTTTGCATGTTTTGTGCCTGTCATGAGCATAAGAATTACAATGAACATCAGTCAGGCAAAAGGAGCAGATGGATTACACAGAAATGTCTATTAACAGTAACAAGAAATGGTTCAAAAAGAGAAGCATGAATTTTAAGCTATCCACCTCGTAAAGTTTAATTTATTGAGGGAGCAATATGCTGGTCACTTCTAGACCCAGATCTTTTCAAGTCAGGAGTGACTGAAGAACTCTACTTTCCCCTTTGCAGCAATGTTTTGAAACAGCAGGTTGCAATGAGGACTTCTGAAACAGATTACCTTCCTCCACAATAAATAAATAAAGAAATAAATCACAACAACTCTAAAGTTGTAGCCACCAGAGAGAAAATACAGCAGCAGACAGTTCAGGCATTCTTTATAAATGAGCACACAACAAAAATTAATGTTGGGTTTTTGTTTTTTTTTTTCAGAAACATGGATTGTTTGCCGCAGATCAGGCACGCTACACAGACACACTGTGACAGTCATAGTCATACTGGGGTACGACCAAACCTGCCAGGTCTAGTGTCAAACACAGAACTCGAGTCCCACAGCCTTTCTCACTGCATCACCCTGGTTTCTTACAAATTTGCAGCACAGCAGAATGGCCTCTTTTTGAACCTGTGACTCAACACCAGATACAGCAAGCAGGTCAGGCTGCTTTTTTGTCTGTAAGCCAGACACACTCCAGACTAAGAGCAGTGCTGTGGCCTCGGATGGCTGCAGGGAACAGAGAAGAAAGGAAGAGGTGTGCCTCGTGGGAGTGTACCACCAACCACCAGACCCTGTCCCATGCCTCTGCGCTTGGGTAAGTGATGTGATCTTGTCACTATCTGAGAAGGACACAAGTGGAGACATTTCCATATATTTTTAATGGAGGCCTGCAGTCACCAAGGGATTTACCCCAGGAGCTGATGTCGGGTGGTTAGAGCTGTACTGCTCTTATGACTTTTCTCAAGTCCAGACAGGCAGGACAGCCTCATTGCTCACTTCCTGTTAGCAAGCATCTCATACTTTTGAAGGAAATTCAGATATATTTCCCAATTCCGTATGAAAATTTATGCAGCACAGACTCATTTGAAACCAGTAGGACTACTTTTAAAGTCTTACCTAAAGTGAGCCAGGGGACTAAGCTGAATCTTGTTAGATACTTAGGCAATGCATATTAGAAAACTGAGAGCTGGAGAGGGACTCTTTGTCAAGAAGTGTAGTGATAGAATAAGGGGTAACGGTTTTAATTGGAAGAGGGGGTATTCTTTCCTGTGAGGTGAGGTACTGGAACAGGTTGCCCAGAGAAGNAGTTTTAATTGGAAGAGGGGGTATTTAGGTTAGATATTAGGAAGAAATTCTTTCCTGTGAGGTGAGGTACTGGAGATATTTAAGGCCAGGCTTGATGGGGCTTCGAGCAACCTGCTCTAGTGGAGGTGTCCCTGCCCATGGCAGGGGGATTGGAACTCGATGATCTTTAAGGTCCCTTCCAACTCGAACCATTCTATGATTCTATTGTTAGGATGGGATTTTCTCATACATCAGTACAGCACCAACTCTGCTGTGAAATTCAAGTTAATGATCTCAATAAATGAAATATTTCCCCCAGCTATAATTTTGATTACACAACAATTACCTCAAACATAATCACACTTCTACTATCAGCCTATCAAAATATAGTCTGAGGAAGTAAGTATTTATATAGCCTGTAAATCCAGTAGGGGTGATCCAAGGAGCCAAGAAGGGGAAAAGCTAATTAAGATCAAGAATAATACTGACAGAAGATCAAATAAGCATAAAAGTTGGCAGAAGTAATGTGAATCTAAAAAAGAAACCTTTCTAACTCTTATATGACAAAGTAGTGGAATCACTTTCCAGAAGAAGCATAAAGAAAGAAATCTGATGTTAGACTGGTGCTTGCTCAGCTCACAAAAGCATTATGATGCCTGCAACAGCCAGCCACAAGATTTGGTGACCCAGAAAGTCCTCTCAAAGTCTGCTCGCTCTGCTCCAAAGAAAGACAGGATGCTGCATACCTTGTTCCTCCAGGGGAAAGGACCAGGCAGAAAACGAACACCTAACAGATGTTAGATACATTGCTCAATGCACTCAGCTACTGGGGTAAGGACAATGTAAAAGCATATATAGGATAGAAAACACTAACAATTCTGCGCAACAGCCAAGAACATATCCATCTGTACCAGCCTGCTGGGTACATCCATTTCAATCCACAGGCAAGCAACAACTGAGGTAACTTAATCAGCACAAAATGGCAGTTGGAGAAGAGATATAATGGGGCCATGGGCTGAGGATCACCTTTCCGTTGAAAGAGCCATTGAAGAGAAGATCCAATCTTATCTGGAACTGCCTTTTGTTACCAGAATCAGCTGCAAAAAGCCAAAGTATTTATTATTGTGAGACTACAAACAACTGATTTTCATTCTCATCCATGCCCAAAACTAGGTGAGCCAGTAACATGCTTTGAGCCCCACAGTACCTTGCTAATTTTTAATATTTTTTTTTTATTTTAGCTCTGTTCAACTTGTAGCCTATTCAGATCAGATATTCTCCTTATATGTTCCAAGCAGAATCTGTACAGCAGTGCAAAGGTAAATTCTATCTCAAACACGGCTACAATTTTACTAAGAGGATTTTGATAACACTCTTTTCTCAGTGCCAGAGAGAGCTTTGCTTCACCACTGTAAAAATTCTAGATAAGGTCATTCCTGAGGGGGATCCACATATCTGAAGATGCTGGTAAGAGCTACAGGTTGTGAGAATTATTTTCACTTATTGTATTACATGCCTTAAATATCATAACATCAAGACGCTGCAGTAAAAATCAAAAATGTTATCGTGATCATCTGAAGACAGACAAAAGAAGAAAGTACACAAAATTTTGCCTCATAATTGCTCCTATGAGACAGTAAGTATTACATTTGTGCCACAGCTACATTCAAAGTAACGCTATTTGCTTGCATTAACACTTGAGCTGCGTGGAAAGCAGAATGCATGAGCTCCATCTAAAAGGTTTATATTCTTCTTTTTATTATAGCTGCTTGGCAAAATTACCCCCATTCTCTTTGTCAAGAGAACCATTTATTTTTCATTTATGAAATGTTGCGGAAATGTAGCCTTAGCAATCAGATGCTTATGAGAATCCTGGAGAATGTCTTCTCGAGGGATGCATAGAGTAGCTGTGTGCGTCTTCCCAAGCCACACAACAGAAAGTGCTGTGTTTTCAGGGGGGCTTATAGCCAAATCAGTGTCTCACATAAATCAGTGTCTTACTTTATTCAAGGATAGGGATTATTTGTGGGGCAGCATAAGAAAATATGAACCTTCCATATTTGTGCTGCAGAGAACATCACCTTGAAATATAGGTTAATACTTGCTTAAGAAAAAAAAATGCTTAAAGAAAAGGAAAATAGTGCTTAAAGAAGAGGATAATAATGCTGAATATGAAGACTGAGACTGTTCTCTCAATCTGCTTTCATTGTCAATAGGAAATATCAACTACTTTTTCAGAGACCCCGTTGAGGCACACCTTCAAAAACAACAACAACAAAAACCTGCAAGCAGAGGACCTGGAAGTCCTTTCAATGCACTTAAATAGCAAAAGGCAAGGAGCAAGAGATACTTCACCTGCCCAGGCCATGAGTAATACCTTTATGTGAGGTCACCTACTCCTCGCCATTAGGGGCTTATTGGCTGCATTTATTCTTCTAAACAGCAGCATTAACCCCAATGTAGATGGAAGGTGAAAGCAAAAAACAACTATATACCCTCAAAACACAGTGAAGAAAGTACACCAATAAGACAGCCACAAAATCTAGGTTCACCATGGGGTGCTAGAGGCAAGTGATGTTATAGGAAAGTCCCTTTTTCCAGAGGAGAGCCACCAAGCTGTTGAGGGGTCTGGAGAACAAGTCAGATGAGGAGAGGCTGAGGAAAATGGGCATGTTTAGTTTGGAGAAGAGGAGGCTGAGGGGAGACCTCATTGTCCTCTATGGCTACCTGAAATTCTGTGATTCTGTGATTCTCTGTCCTCTTATTTCCTCTCTCAACATTATGATCTGTTTGCTCACCCCTCCTAAGCTTGCAGATACCTTGCTGGAGGTATGAAATTTGTTTCATTGTTCTGTATTGATTCACTATAAAACATCTATTTTCGTCAACTAATTACCTGCTTTTTTGGCAGCGGGAAAATAAGAGGAAAACAAGAGCACTGTGTGACATAACAGCAAGGGATAACACTCAAAAGCTTCTCTGCTTCAAAGGCAGATTATTTGGGAAGAGCAGAACAAAGACGATCTGATAATTTTCTTCCTTATATGTTGTAATAACTAACTTGTAAAAACTGGTGGTAACATGAATTATGAAAATAACTGTATAATGGTCAATTATAAGTCTGGGACAAATGTAAGACTGAAAGGTTTTGAAACACTGAACAGAAAAATAAAAGTGGGGGGAAAGGAGAAAAGGGAAAAAAGGAGTGCCATTTTTCTCCCCGATAACATCCTGTGTTTTCCTATGTGACTAGGACATCTTTGAACAGGGTCAGTTAATTAGCAAATGATTGAGTTATCTCATTTTAATGTGTTTCTTACCAGTTAAACCATCATGCACATACTCTTAGGCTCTTGCAAACTAAAATTAAAAAGTTCAACCATCAGATTTAAACTCTTATGTTAGTAACAGGCAGGGAATACATACAAAATCTGATAATGTGTCTCAGAGGACAAGTAGACATTTTCTAAACTAATAATTCACCCACTTACATCCATTTGTACATACCTTCAATTGGGAGAGTTGAAAATAAAAGCAAAGTCTACATTTATTCCCAAAATGTAGCAAAATGACAAAAAAAAAGAGAAAAGCTGTAGAAATGGATCTACCCATGCATACTATTTTGGTGTATCCCAAGCATAAATACTATACTCATAAAAAGCAGCTCTCTTGGCACATGACTTCCTGGACCATTGAACTGACACTGTCCCTCATCTGTGAAATTTCTCTGTCATTGTGGAAAGGACAAAGATCAAACACTTCATTTTTTTTCCAAAGAATATGTTTTTCAAGGCTAAAATCACAGTGATGGTACGAGAGGCTGCATTTTACAGTTACCAGTTGTTCAAAGTAAGACTTAAGTTTCCTCTTTTCAGTGAAATCTCTTCACTTAATGTTGACATTGCCACCTAAAGCCCTTTACCAGTCTCTTTTCAGAGTTCAGGTAGCTTTCTCAAGACCATTTTCTTTTTTTCACTGAGTATATCTCTCCTCAGGTGTTTTTAAGGGACAACTTAAAACAGGCAAGTTAGGCTACAAGAGCACTTTACAAATCACAGAATGGTTAGAGTTGGAAGGGACCTTAAAGATCATTGAATTCCAACCCCCCTGCCATGCACAGGGACACCTCCCACCAGATCAGGTTGCCCGAAGGCCCATCCAGCCTGGCCTTGAACACTTCCAGGGATGGGGCATCCACAGCTTCCCTGGGAAACCTGTTCCAGTGTCTCACCACCCTCACAGGAAAGAATTTCTTCCTAATATCTGATCTGAATCTCCCCTCTTCCAATTTAAAACCATTACCCCTTGTCCTATCAAAGGACAAAGCCTAAAGGCCTGGCCATTTTACAGTAAGAAAAATTCCGCATGTATGTAAACTCCAGTTCTGATATCAGTCAGGAAAAAACAGTGAAGAAGAGGTCAAAAGACCTAAAATTCCCGTCTAATTACAAACTGAAAAAGGAAAATTCTACCTCTTATTTTATTCTAAGTAGTTTGCAGTTAAATGAGCAGAAAAAATGCTTCACAAAGAATGTTGAAGTATCTATTTTAACTTTTCTAAGTACAATGGTTCTAAAGAAGAGAGAAACACGTCCTTCCAGTATTGACCCCTAAGGACCGTTTAATACAGGTTGAACATAACAGATATTCACTGCAGGTATTTTTCTTTGGCAGGGCTAGAGAGATTTTGTGTTGGGTGGAAGCCTCACTGTCCTTTAATTATGGAGAGGGCAACTCAGTATTAGAAACTGAATAGCAGCGTATGCACTCTGTGTTCTTTTAAACTATTTTAGCAAAGTTTTCTGCATTCATCACAGATTTCAAAGCAACTGCACTTTAGGCTGACAAAAGCCAGAAAGATGTGTTAAAAGAATGAATTGAGTCATCTCTGGTTCACTACAGACCTCTGCCATCTGTGCTTACAGCCTATTTTCTTCAGAATTTAAGACCCATCTAGAAATGCAATAAGTGAACTGGTGAGACCAGACTAGTTTTTTCATGTTCTAAAGTCAATTAAAACTGAGGACAAGGGAGAAAATAAAAACAGAACATAAAAGGGTGGAGCTAGACCATTTTCATAGAAATAAAACAGTACAGTGTTCTTATCATTGTCCAAGTTTTTAGAGATGAATCTATAGATCAGATAAGAAAATCTGCATGATTTTAGTAAATGCTTCTTATCTCATTAATTAAAAAGTATACACATTCTGCCAACAGCTCACCATAGTGATGTACTATCTCAGTAAAGAAGACCCAAACATAAGTAAAAACTCTGCCACTATAAACAGTGGTTACATTTAAGCTTTCATCCGGAATGAGGCAGGTGCATCATCTTGAAAAACTGATTGATATTCTTGTCAGAAATAAAAGCACAGGTGAAGTCAGTCCTGAAGTAATGAGCGGATAAGTGTCACATTGCACTTCCCTAGTAAAAGAAATACCAAAATGTGGTCTTATGCCAATATTTTTTTTCCTAAATGTATTCAAGGACAACTCCCAATGCTCATTTATTACGTGTCTAACAAGGAGCTTTAGAGATTCATTTATATTCTAATGGAACTATATCAGCTCCAACACTGGCTGATAGACAGTACTTGTAACAAATTTACTTGCTGAACTTAGTCTTTCTGTTCATGACTTGTCATAAACAAATAAGTAGCTTCCAGTTTTCTTCAAAATGTATTAAAAATAATGTCCTGATGCCTAACAACTGTTTGTTAGTTCTGCTGAAGGGCATTGGTTGAACAATGGGACGCAAATGCTTTCTGTTTCTTGATGACATTGGAGAAAGTAAACGTAAGAGTAGTTTCAACACTCTTTCATAAATAATCTCTTTTTTTTTTTAAGCTTGTTTTGAATATTATAGTTAGTAAAATCATTTACAAAAATACTTATAGAAAGAATACCTGAAAGGGTCATTGAAGTAGGAGAAAAAATATTCTCTTTTCTTTTTTTTTAATACAAGCAGACATTTCAAAAAGAAGGAATGAACTGTTCCCTCAGTTTTTCTCATGTTTCAGCAATTATGCATTTAGTTTAGCTCACATCAAGCACAAGATTTAAAACCTTTGTTCCAACCTTGAGCAACCAAAAATTGCACACAGGAGTACAGTACATTTGTCAATGAAGATTTGAACGTAATGGATTGAATGGAAAATTAGAAACACATTTCTACTGTTTATCTGGTTTCTGAACATGAGCGCACAGAGAGATCACAGTTTCTGACTTTGCCTTACAGTTTTGAGAGTTAAAAATTGGTTGGTTGGTTAGTTGGTCTTTAACCTATCATATATTCACAAAACATATGTTTTCATTGGCTGAGACTTTACAAACAAATATCATGAGATACTTTATAAAGAGTCAGTAAGACTGTGAACACTTCCTGATAACTTACATCAATGGCTTTAGGAGGTAGCTGGAAAGTATGTTAGAAATTAGATTATTTTTCATGCATTTTCTACTCATTTTCTCATTAAAGAGAAGTCAGTGCTTGCAACTATTCCCACTGAAGTCCTTGATTTCAGTGGCTACACTATTGGATATTTATTATTATTAATAATAATTTTTATATATATTATATATATATTATTATATATATAAATATTTATATTAATTCTTAATATATTGATATTTATTAGCATTTTATTAATTCTTGAGAGGTCCAAATGAACTATTAAATCTTATTCCTTACTGTCTGTTAATGCACATCATTGAAATAAATGTCCAAAGTGCTACTGACCTGAACTATAAGCCCAGAGCTGAATGTTCATGGCTTTCAGGGCAATACTGCATATAAATGATCATTAGACACTAATACTTTCTGTTAACATGAGCCACAGGCATCAATGCAAATTATATCAGGGGTACAATAACATCTAAGTAATAAATTTTAGAATTTTAGAATTGTCTAGGTTGGAAGGGACATTTAAGATCATCTAATCCAACTATCAAGCTAACTCTGATAAAAAAACTCACATTACTACACCAGGTCACTGAGCACCATGTCAACCCATCTTTTGAATACCTCCAGGGGTGGTGCCTCAACTGTTCATCTAAATGGAATAATATCTTGGGTTTTGTTGTAAGAAGATAGACTTTTTGATGTATGTTTTACCAAATTCCTGGATATTGTAATCTTCTTATTCAGAAGAAAATTATGTGATTTTAGAAAGATTTGTGTTTTAATTTAAACACGTTTAAAACAGACATCAGGCGCTTTGCCTTATATGTCCATTAAAGAATTTGATGAAAACAAATATAATTTGCTAATGTTATCTGAACTGTCTACCCTCACTCACAGCCTACTTTTGATTTTTATTATTATGTCCAATCATCTGTAATCAGTTACATCAGCATAGCTGGAAGAAACCCAGAATAACATATTAAACAATTCTCCCTCTTGGATTGATACAAGAAGACAGACAGAAAGCCAGAAAGGTTTAGATGCTGAGTCTGAAAGCTAGAGATAATAAGTAAAAGACATTTTTAACAATTAAAGAACAAGGCCTAGGAAAAGAAAACTGAAATGCATAAGCAAAAACAAAACATATCTAAACAGAAGTGTTTAATTTTTACAGAATCAACACTTTCAAAAAGATTTAATTTAACTTTATAAATATTTTTTCAGTAACAACCCCCCTCCAAAAAACATTTTGTCAAAATATTTCAAATCACCCCTAAACTGAAGTCCTGGTTCTGCCAACACTATCACAGATGGTAACTTGAATACTCACGGCAATGCTTTAAAAGACCTACAGCAGAGAAATTAAATACATAGCACAAGTGTTTGTAGGATTTGAGACTGACAGAAATAAATTTGAAAAATCAAATCCTAATTTTGAATGGTTGTCCCAGTAATGAAACGGAGGTGAGATAATCATGCTGGCATTTCCAATTGAGTTCATAACCTCAGGGATTAACACAATATAAATGTTTGAATTACACAATGTTAAAAGGAATATCTGATGCTGATTGCTGAAACATTTCAAATACCTTTCCCCACAGGCTACTGTAGTATCTGCAGATAAAAACGTGACTTAATGCTGAGAAACCCAGCAGAGCTAGTACAGGAAATGAATGTAAAAGCTGGATTACCACAAGCAAAGAACAAATTATTAGTTTACTTTGCATAGCTCCCACAGAGGTATTATAAGAGAGTGAACTTTAGAAGGGCAGGCTTGTGAGACAGAAAAAAATGGCTAAATGCAAGTAGGGCAAAGTGATAAGCCTGAAAACTTGAGATATTGTAGAGCACTTAAAAACACTGCTTGTTAATTGAGCAAAATGAACAGTTCTTCTTCTCTGAATTGCCATTACACTACAGAAGCACAAATTGGGACTGAGCACAGATATAGACTGAGTTAGCTAAGTTCTAAAAGAACAAAACTGTCACAAAACTGGTAATACACTCTTGCACTGACTCTAACACACTTTCCACTTTCACATCAGAAATCCCTATCTTCTCTCTCTCTTTACCTCTCTCCCAAGCTTCTCTAGTTGATACGGAAAGGTTTTGAAGAAGAGTGACCGAAGGCAACCTGGAGAAAATAGTGAGATGACACAGCTGTCATCTGACCTTAGCAGCTAGGAGCCACCACCTCCATCCAGCAGCATGGGGCATGCTGATGGGGAGGCCCAGTAGATGTGCATCCACAGGGCTCCCTCAGACTGTGGTCTAATCTCCTGAGTCCTCTGGCACCTGTGCCTTTGCTCGGGAGCACTCCCCGATCACCTCTTGTGCCCTCTGGGGAGGCCCTGAGGGCAAGAGGCTCTCCAGCCCTCCTGGTCCAGTTCTTCATGCCTTGTGCATCCCTGGGCAGATCTATGCAACACTGTTGTGCAAACCTGTGAAACGGCTCATTGGAGAGAGAAAAGAAGGACTCTTTGCTAGGTTAAGAAACAGAAGGATGGATAATTCATGGAGAAAGACTAAAAGATTGGGGTTTTTTTCCCAGACATTGCAGCTTTGTTTTCTCCATACCCACAGCCCCGTGGGCTTTCAGACAGCTCCTGAGGAGCAACATCTGGGTGCTCACAGGTTGTACAGTTGTCCAGAAGGTCCCAGCAACCTTCTGCCCCCAGCTGGAAACAATCTGAACCCTGACACATCGTACCAGCTTGGCTTCAGCTGCTCAGCCCTCAAATAAATGCTCCTGGAAAGGTGTGCTGGGGGAAGGGAGCAGCCCTCCACTGAAGGGCCGTGAGATAACCACAGGCCCCTACAAACAGCAGGGAAAAGAGGGACAGCCCTGCTTACTCCCACCACCTTGTCTTTTCCCAAATTTCACCTGTGAGGGACAAAGCACATGGAGTTAAGTGGGCGGCTGCGGTGGCAGGCCCCGGGGGCAGGCCCCAGCATCCGGGCTGCCCTAGAGGCCAGAGGCGGCCAGCGCCGGGGCAGGCATCTCTGCCAGGCAGTGTCCAGTTGATTGACATGGGAACTTGGGTCAAGAGGGGATGGGTGAGAGAGGGAGGTGGGTGACACCAGATGGCAGGGTGGCCGATGGGAGGTGGGAGGAGAGAGACCGAGGCCATCCATATATCGAGAACATCCAAATAGAGAAGCTATGGAGGGCAAGACAGCTATGCCTGATACAGTTTGCTGCGTACAGTCTCCCCAGAAACATTCTCATTAGCTGCTGTCAAAGCAGGCTGTGAGATGGCAGACTGCGAGGCAGATTTGGGTGGCCAGCCTTGGCTTTGGCACTTTGCTGGCAGCGTAGAAGCAAGGCTTTCATCAACGCAGCTGGGTCTGATCCTGCAGCTGTGGGAGCCAGGAAAAATTCCATCTGCAGCTGTGCAGATGTGATCTTCTTGGTGAAAACACTATAGGGGACTCCTCAGGCAGTATGTGTGGTTGCTCCTGCACTCTGAGACAGCACAGACCCCATCTGCCAGTGTTTTTGATGAGCAGCTCCATCCCGGGTGTAGAGGAGCAATGAGGCTTTTCAGGGTGTTCTGCATTTCTGAATCAGTAACTAACTATATGGATGCCTCTTGATCTTGTGAGAGCCTATGTCGTAGATCTGATCTGTGCACTAAAATACTCTGTATATTTCTCTCCAGCAACAAGATCTGCTTTTGACAGCAGTAGTATAGCAGTTCAGCAGATGCACTTCTAGAACTGAGAGTGTTAGAAAATCAGTCCCTGAAATACTGACCAGGCACCATGAGAGTATGATCCAAAAGCACAAGACACTAAAAATTCCATTTTGGGATTGTATAACCTGGCATCACTAATGTGCCTCTGGTATGAAATGACATAATGTTCTGTGACAAGATGTAAGCAACATACAGTGAGAAGATACTGAATCTTTCAGATGCATAGAATGTTTTCAGGCCAGATATCATCTGTTTCTTGTATCTAATCCAAATACAATCAGCTGAATTGGTGTTGATACCAAAACAAATATAAGATCCAAAAACAAACAAATTTTCTGTTTCTAATTATACTGGAAAATTTAATTTTTTTTTCTTTCTTTCTTTTTTTTTCCCAGATGAGTTGAGAAGTTAATTTTCTTTTTTCTGCATTGCCACTGAGCTTTAGAAGCACAAATTGGTATTAGGCATAGGTGTTAAGTTGGTCAAGTACTAAAAGAACAAAATAAACAGTGAGGCTATTTATGGCAGCAAGTTTATAAAAGTTTCATAAAGTGTTATGTAACTGGAGAATAAGAATGGGTCTTCTTCAAGAAAAAAATGAGCGGTGCAGAGGTCACTGCAAATCATAGAATAATAGAATGGTTTGCATTGTAAGGGACCTTAAAGATCATTGATTCATCAAGTTCCAACCCTGCTGCCATGGGCAGGAACACCTTCCATTAGACCAGATTGCTCAAAGCCCCATCCACCCTGGTCTTGAACACTTCTGGGCATCCACAGCTTCTGTGGGCAACCTGTTCCAGTGTCTCACCACCTCACAGAATTTCTTCCTAATATCTAATAAAAATCTCCCCTGTTTCAGTTTAAAACCATTACCCCTTGTCCTATCACTGCACTCCCTGACAGAGTCCCTCCCCATCTCTCCTGTTGGTACCTTTTAGGTATTGAAAGGCCACTATAAGGTCTGCCCAGAGCCCGACTCTCTCAGTCTGTCTTCATAAGAGAGGTGCTCCAGCTCTTAGATCATCTTCATATCCCTGCACTGGACTCTTCCCAACAGGTCCATGTTCTTCTTGTGCTGAGAACTCCAGAGCTGGATGCAGTACTCCAGGTGGGGTCTCACCAGAACAGAGTAGTGGGGCAGAGTCGTCTCCCTTAACCTGCTGTGCTTCATTTGATGCAGCCCAGGATGTGGTTGCCTTTCTGGACTGTGAGCATACATTTCAAACTGATATTGAGCTTCCCATCCACCAACACCCACAAGACCTTCTCCTCAGGGCTGCTCTCAATCCATTCTCTCCCCAACCTGTATTTCTGCCTGGTACTGCTGTAACCCATGTGCAGGACCTTGCACTGGGTTTGATTGAACTTTATATATTGAACTATATTGAACAATACAGGTTCAAATACAGGTATAATAGAGGTATATAGAGATTCAAATTCTCTATACTAAGGTCTCATATAAGCTCTTTCTCTCTCCAGTAAAGCATTTCCAGCACTTAAGTAAAGACCTGGTAATTCTTTATACAAGTCCTACAAAATCTCCTCTCCTCCACAGTAAGCAAGATATTTAAGTCAAATTTGGTAATTGTGGGTACAGAACGAAAAATTCACGAAAAGAATATAGAAAAACTTGACACTTCCCATACTTTTGTAGAAATAAGCTAACAATTATTTTTAAGACATAACTAACATATACTAGTCACGTATCACATTAGGTAGCACTGATAGGTCCCTTTCAATAATTTTAAATGTTTTCTTTCTTAGCTCTATTTTTAATGCAACTGAATATTTTGTATGGTTTGCAGGCACTTGTCTATTTGAGAAGTTGATCATGATGCAGTGATCCTACAAGCACCTCTACGTAAATGAGATTTCCCCTAGCCTATTTTGAAGAGCCCTCTCCTATTAGATGCTATGATTAGACTGGATGAAGCAAGCGATGTTTCTATAAGTACACACAAACCCACAGACACTTGGAATAGGGAAGTTCAGGGCATCTGCGAGTCTGCACTATATGTGAGCAGAGATGTTCCGGGTAAATCCCACTTATGTGCTAGAGAAGCTGGATGGTGCAGAAAGTGTTTAGCTGTTTCATTATCACCAGCATTTCTCTTTTTCTGAAATGCTGCCATATTTTTCACCATCCAGGTGTTCCATAAATAGTGAACAGGTTTTTTTATTTAAAATGTGGTCTGAATGTAAATTTTTCTCTACCTCCTTAGAGAAGGAGATAAGCTCCTTTGGAGCCTCCGAAGGTAATCTTGAAATTGACTGTTGCTCATTTCCTTTGGTGCCATAAGGACCCAGCTCAAGACATCCTGGCTGCAAAAAATATCAATTGGTAGAGAGGGGGAAAAGACTACTAGTGAAAAGTAAAAGAATACACAGACTGTTGTCAGCATATTTCCTTTATGGATTCAACTCAGACTCCTCTAGGATGTTTACCCAGAGGAATAAGGAGATAAGAAGCTCCCTCATGTATGCAATATGCACAACATCCATAAGCAATGTGAAGCAACTCATTCCAAGCTGTCACTCTCCTGTATGGACAGAGACCCAAAGATGCCCACTAAGTCTGGCCCTGACGCTATTCTGTTGATGTGATGGCCTCTCTTCCACTGTCACTGCAGCCCCACAGAAGGAGGGATGGTTGTGGTTTTGATGCATCTGGGAGGGTGATCACAAATGCAGAAGGCTGCTCTTGAAATGTCAACCTGATGACAGGAATTACTGGCACAACTGTGAGCAAGCTCATCCCTGCAAAATCTTTAGCAACAAAGAACCTCAAGATCATGTTCAGAATTTCTATGAACACACACATCTTTTGGACATTTGTTAGACTTTTCTATGGTCCTCCCTCCTTCATAGCAACACTTAGGATATTTATTTTATGTGCATGAGATTTTGTGTCTAAGATTAGTTTTGTCCTTAAAAACATCTCCCACATTGC
This sequence comes from Pedionomus torquatus, assembly GCA_013398155.1. NCBI lineage: Eukaryota > Metazoa > Chordata > Aves > Charadriiformes > Pedionomidae > Pedionomus > Pedionomus torquatus. The sequence goes on from VZRU01009336.1 coordinate 518,542, forward strand.
TACGGTATTTTCAAAGGAACTGCAATCTTATCACGTACATCTGTCCAGGTTTTAATATAATCAGAAAAGCATATGGTTATGCATATTAACATATTATGAGAAGGAGATGCTTTAGGCAGACCTCCGTTTTCAGCTTTAATAACTTTACTATTTATATACTGTTGAAAAGTGTGCTAAATGACATAGTGAGGGCCAAAATCTACTCTGTTTTCATTTCATTGGTTGAATCAGGAGTTACATGCATTAGCAAGTGCAAAGGGCTTATAATTTTGACATTTTTTTAAATGGCATTGCAACTTGATGCAGAAAAAGCCAAGGGATTAAAGCTGCATAAGTCTGGAGATTTAATAAATATCAACACTTGTCTTCTAAGTTTTGCCTCTCTTGGTTCCAACATTCCTCTACATACTCTTGTGCCCACTGTCTACACAGAGGCAGGGAAATTGTGTTGCCAGGATAGAGGGGCCACGTTTAAAAGCAAAAATGTGTAGTTGACAAGGCATACTTATAGGCTTTTGGGAAGATAAACTGATTATCTCTTCTGAGATAAATTGATTTTTAAAAGCCTCAGTTTATGGAGTTGGAAAATTTAAGAGCAATATAAAAAAAAAATATTACTGAACTCTAGAGGACCATCAAATACACCTTATGGAACAGCCACGACAAGAATACCAAGGAATCAGAAAAGACAAATGTCCCTACAAGAAGCTTTTGAAGTCTGCTAAAGGTCAGTTGAAGTAAAAGGTATATAATTTTGTGCTTTTTTCTGACCCTTGAAAAGGTTTTGTTTTGGCTGATGACTATTGGTACAGTATTTTTGTATAAGGATTTCCATATTTAGCTAAGTAGTATGCCTGCCCTGATCTTAGGCCAGTGCTTTTTGAGAAATTCCAAGCTCTTATTAACTTAATCCCAACCTTTTAAATGGTGAAAGTCTAAAAAAGACTGAAATTATCAGGACTGTATGTCTATTGATTTTATTTTTAAAACACAGAGGCTCAAGTAAATGGTTACTAAAAAACTTCAGGACTGCAGGCTTATACAATGACTTACTCTTACAATATAGAATGGAAATATTTCTGAACTCTAGTATTGCATATTCTTTAGCTTACAAAGAGGGCATATCAAACCAATAAGACATGATAAAAGTGACATGAAGATATCAGAAAGCAAATGAAACAGGATTTCATAAAAAAAACATAAAATCTCTAGAGACTACTAGAAGCAAATTTAACTTCTGATTTAAATATAATATTTAAATAAAGTATTTTTAAGACATCATCTGGCAGCTTACTGCAATTATTAAAAAAAGAAAAAGCAGGCAAATTGTTTATTTACTGAATTAATACACAGTAACCTTCTGAAATAATTTATTGCATAGAGATCTGCAACCAAAGGAACTGTATCTCACAAGACTTTTTTTCTTGGCTCCCTAAGATTATTCATTTAATCAGTTGTGGACAAAAAGCCACATTCAGAAAGCCAATTGAGTAGCCAAGGTCTCAGTGGCACTAGGACCATGTTTGGTGGCATAGCAGTTGGCGTACTGCTAACACACCTGCCCCGGGAGAATCACCTCTCTTCATGCAGGCATTGGCCTCTTAACTGCAGTGCCTTTGTGGCCTCTTTTCCTATATTGCTTACTAAAAGTAGCTGTGGTTGATGCTTTCCTTGGAATCACTTTAACTCTGTGTTAGAGAAGCCTCATCATAACCTTCAAAGAAAAGCTCAGGAACAGGAGGACCTTCATCATGACTTAGATCCTCTTGTGATGAGTTTCACTTGGTGCTTCTCAGCTGCAGATTAGCATCTATTTCAATAGCCAACAAACATACATCATGACTAATAATTATATCTGAAATATGTTGCGGAAATACCTCTGAAATATCTTGTTGGAACACGACTGTCACACTTCCTTTCAACTCTACATTCAACTCTTGCAGGTTACTTGTACAAAGACAGCTGTAACTGAAATTTTACAAGTAACCTGCAAGAGTTCCCCCAATAGCACTCTATCTACTGTTAAAACTCATCAGCAGTTATAATAAAACAATGTTTGCATTTCTAATGACAAAAATCCAACCTGAGAAAGAAAAGGCTGTTAACAAAGTCATGCCTCAAAATGTCACCTCACATATTGCCTGGGAAAACAGGTTAGATGCTACAGTTTTCCTGTAATCAGTAATCAGATTTATTACTTCATTTTGCTTAAGAACCAAGAAGCTAATGGTTTTGCTATTTTTGTAGGTAGATATCTGCCTATAATAAAAAGTATTGATGGTCAAATAAAAATGGATTTAAGAAAAAAAATTCTGAATTATCTATTTCACTAACATTGTGCTGGGGGGGTGGGGGAATTAAAGCATCACTTCCTGAACTGCATCCTCTTTAGTCACATTGTTACAGGTGTCAACTCTGTCAGAATATCATCTGTCAAAATGAATTAGTAAAAAATGTAGTACTTTGCTTTTAATGAGAATAAGTTTGTAATGGCATTTCAATTTTCCTTTATCCTCTTGTTAGGACGTGATAAATGCTCTCTCACAAGCACTGCTGATCTTTTGACATGGTGCCTGCACTCCAATCTAACAAATCTGAAGAAAGTCAAAAGCAGAAAGCTTTTTGGTTTTCTTAACATTTCTCGAGATCTCTGCAAGCTAATTTAAACTACATGATTTAATTTGAATGCATTAGTTGGGGTTTTTTTCTCCCTTCCTAAATAATGTTTTGTTTTGAGTGCATATCCATATTAGCATAAATTAACGAACACAGAACAGTATGTCAATGAAAAATATCCTAAACACTTCCACTTGTTCATGTGTATTATGTACAACAACAGGGGGATGAACTGTTTTATATCTTAACTATGAGGTGCAGTGAAAAAATTTTATTTAATCCCAAATGCTCATTTTCCTTTCTTTTCTCATAAAGGTGAGATCCATCATAATGCTTCACTAGGAAGACACACTTCCCGTGAGATATCTGCTGTACTTACTGTCCTTGAGAAATAAAATATGGTTTTCTTCAATGCAAAACCCAACTGTAGTCACAGCTAAAGGCACAACAATGACTCAAGTGGCCCAAATGTTGACTGGGCAACCTTTTTGAGCAACACCATCAGAGATTTGCCGTCTTCTGAACACACACAGCAACAGCCATCTGCTTCACAGGGAGTTCTGTCACTGGAGCTGATTCAAAGTTTGTCAAAAGAAGAAGCAGAATGGAGGAGATGCCCTGAGATGCAGGACTGGGTGAAAGCTTTGGACAACCAGGTTGGTCACTCGTGGCAGTTCCTGAGATGTGGAGGCTGGGAGCCCTGGCCATTACTCTCCAGAGCTATCACTCCCATAACAGCAGCAGCTACTGTCTCATAGGTCACCTCTTCCCTTAATGACACCAACCAGCCCTGCCTGCCAGACTAAGCATAGACAAACTCAGCAGCAGAACTGTGCCTTCCTCTACCTCTATCCGTAAGCCCTCCAAGCCATGTTCTTTGCTTCAATCTGAAGTGGCCTTCCTGTCTTGGAAAAAAAAAGACAAAGTATGCTATTTGGCTACAGTTGGTGGTATGGGAGTCCAAAAGGTAGCAGGAAAAAAAATGGTAGAAGCTGGGAACAGAACAGAACAGAAAAGAAAAGAAAAGAAAAGAAAAGAAAAGAAAAGAAAAGAAAAGAAAAGAAAAGAAAAGAAAAGAAAAGAAAAGAAAAGAAAAGAAAAGAAAAGAAAAGAAAAGAAAAGAAAAGAAAAGAAAAGAAAAGAAAAGAAAAGAAAAGAAAAGAAAAGAAAAGAAAAGAAAAGGATACCGATAAAGGACAATGATGATATGTCAGTACTAGAAAGGATTCTGTGGAACAGGAAGAAGCATTTAATAAGTTTTTATGTTCTGTATTTTGGGAAAGAGTCAGATAATGTGTACGTACCAGAAGACGATGATGGTATTGATGGTGATGATGAATGGTAATTTCCCTTCCCAGCTCAGAAGGAGATCAAGTGGCATCTCCAAATGGCAGGCATTTTAAAATGGATGTGTTCAGATCACTTCTAACAGAAGTTGCTAGTGAGCTCTCTGAGCTACTAGAAATGGTTTTCAATAACTTTAAGAAGTTGTGAAGTGCCAGAGGACTGCAACAAAGATGATGTTGTGCAATATTTTGAAAGGATATGTGAGTTAACCTGAGTAATTTCAGGTCTGTCAGCCTGACATCCATTCTGGACAAAATAACTCAGGAGCTGACATGGAACTTGAGTAAGAAAAAAATTAATATAACAGGTGCAATATAACAGGTGTCAATCATTATGTGTACGTAGAAATTAGATGCTTCAAATTCAGTTAGCCAAAATATCTTTTATCAGTAGACTTACAAGCTTGGTTATTAAAAGTAATAATATCAATGCAATGCTTAGATTTCCACTGGACATCTACCTTTATTTTGCATGACATTCTGGCTATGAACCTTGAATGATAAGAATCATTATTTCCTACATAAAACAGATTAAAATCTTGCTGGTATGTAGCAAAATGTATTTGATGTGTCAGAACACTCATTGAATGGGTGTCTCTTTATTGTGTCCCATAAGGATTTGTTCTCAGATTTTACTAGTTAACATTAATCAGTGACCTGAAAAAAAAAAAAAAAAAAAAAAAAAAAAAAAAAAAAAAAAAAAAAAACAAAAAAAAACAACACAAAAGCATTACAAATAACATTTGCAAATGACAGAAAGATTGGGAAACAAGTTACTAACACAGCATAGACCAAGAAATATGCAGTTAAATACACACATAAATTTAAACTCTCAGGAACTTAAATGATGTACATACAGGATGTTGGACTCCTTCATAGAATGAGGATTATAATAGATAAGCACTGAAGGTAATGCTGTGGCTTAAAAGTAATAGAATTGTTCTTTAGATATGTAAGTAATATTTCACAGCATTATGACTGCTTCTGCAGTAATATCCAGTACTCCAAGATATTGGAAAACTGGTGAAGTTTCAAAGAGTAGTCATCAAGATAACGAAATACAGGAAGATGCATTAAACAGCTTTTAATTGTAGGAGTGGAATTCTAGAACAACATTCCAAGAGAATTATTGGTATTAAGGAACTTACCAGGCTGGATTTTAAAATGAGTTAATTGTACACACAAAATTATAAAATGTGTGGAGTCCATGAAGAAGATGCTTGAAGAATCATGTGATTTTGTATTGGATGGGTTCTTGGGAAAGTTCTGCTCAAGTGGTACCAAAGCTGGACTTCTGCCTCTACTCTGCATTCCTAAAATATGTTTCCTATTTCAAAACAGTTGAAATTCTCATATAACCATACCTTCTTGATGGAGACAGAACCAGGACAGCTGACCTAAACTGGCCATGGAGTTACTCCACATGAAATGATAATGTGCAGCAATAAAAACAGAGGTAGAAGGGGACTTTGGGCTTCCAAGGAGGTCATTGTTGGAGACTGAGCATAGGTCTGTCTGTCAGATGTAGTAAGGATTTTTCTTTGTTTTACTTGGGTTTTCTTCCTCTCCTATATCTATGAAGCTGTGTTTATCTCAACACACAACCTTTCTCTCTCTTGTTCTTCCTATTTTCTCTCCTCATCCCATTGGTACAGAGCAGGGAGGAGTAAGTGAGTGACTGCATTGTAGGTGGCTGGCTGCTGGCCAGGGTCAACCCACCATTTGGAACAATAAACACATGAAAAGTTCTTGCAAAATACAGCAGTGCAACATTTAACAGTAGTGCTTCACAAAATGGTGTTCCTCTCTTAGGAAAAAAGCTGATCAAGAATATCTTCCAGTTAGTGTGATCAGTGAGATAACCTGTAAAATCTCACTAAGAGTACTCTAGAATAAAACATTTTTTTCATGTTGAAACAATTTATTTTCAGTTGTCCACAGCACTTTTTTGCATAATAAATACGTGAATGAATCACCTATCTCTACAGCTGAGCTGCGGCCAATCAGCATTTCAAGGGGAGTTAGGATTAAGGTAAAGCATCCCCATATTTTTGCTTTTTGTATGTATCCGTGAACCATATCTGGATCCCTCTTGTCTGCTGGATCTGTTCCTAATTAGCAGTGAAGCAGAATTCCTTGATGCATGCACAACTTAAATGCTCTGAATAAAATCACAGTTGCAGAAATTAACATCTGTGCTTGCAGGTGTGCACCATTCCCACCCTCTTATTCATTAAAATGTATGCCTTTGACTGTTGCTGCTCCTGATTACAGTACGGAGAACATCCTTTTCCTTTTATTCTAAATAACAATGGCTCTTGTCACCACAAACATAATTAGTAGCATCATAAAGCCAAGTTTCCCTGAGACATCACCATGAAGCAATTCTTTATAAAGATTTACATTTTTAGAATGTATCAACAGGTTGTTTCTATATAAAAATAAGGTAAATGGATTAAATAGTGTTTCTATTACTAAGATGTACAGGCTTTCCCTCAGCCTGTTTTATAAATCTCTTTCCTCATAAACATGTACATTTTCCTTATAAGCATGTACCTATGCATTGAAATTGTGTAATAATTATACACAAAATCTCTTCCTACAGAAATCAGTGGCAAATCTTCCATTAACATCAATGGAATCAGGCTGAAAGTGAATTCTATTTTTAGATTAAAATAATTTACAATAATAAAAGGCTAATTATGATCTAATTGTAATGATTATAAAGCCTTTTTCAAATTCTTTGCCCATCTGAAAACCAAGTTTGCAGATCAGCTTAGACAGATTTTATTTTTTTTCAGTCTGAATAAAACAGATTTTGCAATGAGTGAGGGCACGATCATCAATTCTGTGTGGTTCGGAGATGCTTACATCTGGTTGTTCACACTACCAAAATTTGGTAGCTTATGGTAAAAACATGAAAAGAACAGTACCAAAGAAGAGAAATTTGGCAATAAGTGTGTGCTTTTCCAGAAGGCAATGCCTTCTGAAAGCAACAGTGAACTGAGGTTTTTAGAAAGTGTTCTAGGTATTAATATAGATTCTGAAATACAGGCCTGGCAGGGGAGGCTGCAGGAAAGGCTAGGAGAACTTGGTACAGAAAGGTACAGGCTATGATATTTAGGGGATGGGATGATGAGACACAGAATTAAAGGCAGAGCCAATTAGAAGATTCCTATAGGATGTTTCCTCCTTTGGAAGGTTGTGATTCACTGAAATAAAATGATTCCACAAGACTCTTTTCACTTCAGTAAATTTATCCCCAAAACAAGGAAGCTGCTGTTTCATGGAAGCTCCCAGCAAATCACCTTCTGTGTTCTGTTGGACACAATGAAGCCATGTACTGAGCAATGAAGCATACATAGCACTTATTCTTAATATGTAATTTTGTAATTTATTTTTTTTTTAATTCTGGTTCACAAAAGATTGTGTATTCTGCAATTAAATGTTGCATTTGTTAGCAGCTAGGCAATTAAAGATTGCTTCTTTGGAAGTCAAGAAAGTTTGTAGTTTGTACAGGTATAAAGAGACTGGCAACACCAAAAAGCCAGTAGACTTTTACAAGAGAAGTCCCTGTGTGTTGGAAATACAGCAATAGTTTTTCTTTTCCTGCATGTATTATGATAAAAGAGCTGTCTGAGCTTGTGAATTTAAGCATGTACAAATCAACACTCTCAAAGTATTCATTAAAAAATTAGAGAGGAAAAAAATCTGTACCCTAGTGCAACCCAGTTTCCAGCAAATGGTCAAAAAAAAAAAAAAAAAAAGCAGAACAAAAAAAATATTTAAAAATAAATCCTATTTCCTACATGGGCAAAAGCAATGAAGTTTCAGCATTCATTTAGCTGCCTACGTTCCTGGATCTCTGACCTACAAAATTAGAAAAGATAGCCAACCTAATCAGTTATTATTTCAGCACTCCACTTTAAATTAAGAAAGACAGCGGCAGCCAACTTTTACAAGTCTCTTCAAAGCAGCACATCCAAAATCCTGCCTTTTTCTCCAGTGGCTATAGCCTGTAGCCAACCCACTCATCAATTTTCACAGTCCTCTGATAAACACAGTTCTAAGGCCATTTGGCATCCCCTTAGCCTTAAGCTACTGCACAGACCTATACAAGGCTTCTAAATGTCAGTTTTATCAGTAGAAAGCCTATCTTTAATGTGAGATAAGCACATTGAGTGTAACCTTGTGAGGTGCTGGACACTGCTGAGATGTGAGCAATCTCCAGGAACTGTGCCCCATAAGTGTAAGGTTAATTCTTGTCCTCCATGATTCAAGTACTGAAAGTTAAGTTAGGGTTCACCTGCCTTTTCGGGATCAAGCAAGAGTATTTTGCATTTTAAAGTGCCATTTTGAACTTTAAAGGATCTTTCCATAGAGGTAGATGTATGGCTAAATTTCAGTCAATAGTTAATCTCCCATTGACTCCATTCAAGCCGAATCATAGTTCTGAATGTAAATACAGATGTATTGCCAGAATTTTAAAGAGCATTTTATTATTCATATGTCCTCAGGATATGAACTATAAAAAGTAGTGATGTGACTTTGGGTATTTGTGATACCAGCATATTTCTGCTTCACACTTCACAAGCAACACCACAGCCATGAGAGAAGTAGAATGCATTATTTCACATACATTTGGACTCTAGAAAAGGCACAAATAGGTGTGACAGGATGATGAGTTTTCAAACATGACAATACCCTAAATTGCCTTGTAAGAGGACATTAAGATGCTCATTGCATGAAGGGATAGCATTTACACCATGTTTGTTGTGTTCTGAAACAGCCTGAAAACATCAAACACTTTCTCTGTTAAAATGAAAACAAATATTCACCCCTAAGTTCCTTTATAGAAAAACTGCTGGGTAAAAATGATGATTACCCTAGCTACAAACTTCTTTTTTTCTTCTCTAGTGGCTTTTTTTATTTATTTTTCATGGGCTGTCAGATGTTTTATATAATTTTAGTTACAAAGTAGTATTCTAATTAACAAGACCATAGAAAAATGTCACCACATCCTTTTGGAAAACTTACTGCTTTCTTCAGTCACGGGGGCCAATATTTATGTCATAAGTAAGAGAACAAGTGCCCTATACAACCCACATGGTAATTTCCACAAAGGAAACAAAAAACAGTAGGAACTAAAACCTGTTCAAATAGGTCCAGTGGAGGGCCATGAAGATGATGAGAGGGATGGAGCACCTCTCCTGTGAAGACAGGCTGAGAGAGCTGGAACTGTTCAGCCTGGAGAAGAGAAGGCTCCGGGGAGACCTTATAGCAGCCTTCCAGTATCTGAAGGGAGCTACAGGAGAGCAGGAGAGGGACTCTTTGTCAGGAAGAGTAGTGGTAGGACAAGGGGCAATGGTTTTAAAATAGAAAAGGGGAGATTTAGGTTAGATATTAGGAAGATTAGATATTCTTTCCTGTGAGGGTAGTGAGGCACTGGAACAGGTTGCCCAGAGAAGTTGTGGGCGCCCCATCCCTGGGAGTGTTCAAGGCCAGGCTGGATGGGGCTTTGAGCAACCTGCTCTAGTGGGAGGTGTCCCTGCCCATGGCAGGGGGCTTGGAACTCAATGATCTTTGAGGTCCCTTCTGAGTCTATGATTCCATGAACCATTCTATGATTCTAAAAGGCTCTGTAATCTAATGGTAATATGCATAACAAACACCAAGTGAACAAATATTGACTTAAAATAATGTATATGAACTGCAACAGCAGTCTGAATTTGACTGAGGGGATTATTTTGCCCTGAGTTTCTCTTCCTCTACAATCAGAAAACTGCACAGGACACTATGAATTTCCCAAGGCAGCTGAGTAGCTGAGCAAACAAATTGACATTAAACAACTCTTTAAATGAAACTTTTTTTCCTGCCTGCTTACATAGTCAAAACTATCCATAAATGAATAGGATTTAATGCCAGAAAGAACCATTAGCTCTTCATATGTGACCACGAGTATAATGCCAGCCCAAACATTCACTCCAGATCCCACTGCGCTGTGTCCAGTGACTTGCATCTTGAATAAGGCTGTTCTGAAACATCTGTAGCAAATTTTGATTAAACAACATCAAAAGTCTGAAAACGTATCACTTTCCTCAGTCATTTGTCCCAGTGGTTAATCATCTTCACAAGTTCAAATGTTTGTCTTAGTTCTCACTGGAATTTATTGGTTTACCAGCAGTAGGTGCTTGTTATGCATTTACCCATTAGGATACAGCACCCTGTAGCTTCTCTTGGTTTTCTTTCCTTGGAGCAAAAGAAAAGCTTTTTGATAAGTCCAGCTGTATATCTTTTTGACAAACTAGATGTACTAAGCCAGTTTGGATTCCCAATATAAGGCATTTTTTTTTCAGAAAACATTTGGAGTTTTATCCCTATGTCCTTTCAACATGTTAATTTTCTTTTTAAAATGCTAAGGATATTAAATATTTAAAATGAACAAAGAATAGCAAAATTAATACTAATAATCCATAGATTAAAATACAGTTTCCACTCTCTCAAGGATGACATTATCTTTGTATTTTGGGTTGGCATTTTTTGATGCAGCTCCTCTATAACAATATAATGAATTTAGAATTTCTCCCAGGGACACAGTGTAATTTGCACATATGCTTTATTCCTGTATTTTGATTGACTTTTCAGTGTATCAGCATGCACTTTCTTAGACTGGACCTAGCTTATCTAGAGACCTGAATCTTCCCTTTTCTGCCCATTAATTGCCATTTCACAGATCTGCATATCTTGTCAGCAATTATGCTTTGTATATCATTGATGGAGACTAATGCATTAGACTCCTTGTCAAGCTCTGTGCCATGCAGTAGACATAATCTCATTTGATGATCACTCTTTGCTCATTGAGGTCAGTGTGCTGAGTTTTAATTTATTCAGAATCTATTTCCTGACATTGCATAGTGCTTTTTTAATAAAAATATCCTGTAATACTAATTCAGTGCCTTACAGAAATCCAAGATATTTCATCCATGTTGTTTTCTGTAGCTATAAAATTTGCACTTTCATCAGAGAATAAAATCAGGAATTTGTGAAGACTTATTTTCTGTAGAGTCATACTGATTGGTTTTAATTTAATTACAATTTTTTGTCAGCTCAGTCCTGAATCGTCATCTTATTTTCCTGGGGATTGCTGTCTTGGTAGGCAGAGCTGTGTGGAATAGCTCATTTGCCTTTTGCATTTGGATTTTCGGCACAACTCAACACTGTCCATTTTTGGCTATTCCAAAATATATTGAAATTATTATCCATTGCCTCGCACAACTTCATAAAATCAGTTTTGCATGCTGCAGATTCAGACTTAATACATCCTTATCCTACCCTTTTGCAAGACATGAATGTTGGAGGACACCGTTGCAGGCATGCTTAGAGGTATGTGTTTAACAGAATATTGGCCATCCCTTTCTGAGGTCACTGACAAATCCAGAAGGAGCTCCTGGAAAACCTTTCTGTCATTCTTATAATTTCACCTGCAGGTTAGCACTGTATGAGAAGGAGGAGGAATTCCAGCTCTGGGTGACTGGCACTGGCACCATGTCGCTTACAGACTGAGCTGTCAGACATTGGAGTCCTGATCCACCTCGACAGTGGACAAAGAATGGCCTGAGTCAGGCAGGTGTCCACCTGAAAGGGAAAGGCTAAGCCTATTTGCAAGGGAATGCAGTGACACATGAGGACCACAAGTGTAGTGCCTTGCAGAGGAAGGGAACAAGAATGGATTAGTGAGAAGTCAGGTGGTTTATCTGAGGAAGTTCCTGCATGGTGTGCTGTGACTAAGTGATACCCAGGATGCTGGGGCTGCTGCTGGCCTCATTGCCCTCTCTCAAAATGTTGAACACCTTTGTTCCAGCAGGGCAAGTGTTCCAGCCCAGCACTTTACTTCAGATAGCTGCAGAGGTGTATGGGTTTTTTTTAAATCTGATTCTGAATATGAGTTTATCTTTCCAGGGAATTATGGCCTGGCAAATAAGGGCATCCTCTGAGACAATGCTATCGGTCCACTGCTGTAGCCCGTTCTGGCCAGTTCAGTAAGAGAGGATTTTAATTTTACAGTCCTTCAAATCATCCTCCCCGTTTTAGCAAAGCCAATAATACAACATTCCTTTCCAGCCCTCTCAGTATTGTTTCATGTATTTGCTGCTCAGGAGAGAGACTGAGATTTACACATGTGGAGCTTGTAGTCAGAGACATAAATTCTCACTAGGAGGACCACTACTTTTCAATACCCAGCACAAGGGCCTACATGTCCAATTTGCATTTGCTAAAACCTCTAAACAGCACCATGCAGGTAAGACAGGCTTATATAAATAAGCATGAAAGGTTTTCTCATTTCCTGAAAATTAATTACAAATTTATCTTTTATATTCTACTCCATACAGGAGGAGACATTCAATGTTCAATGGAGGCTGGCCAGACATTTAAAGAAAGTGTTTATGAACAATTACTCAGATTTCAAATAGCTGTCTCTTCAGCAATGTTCATGACTGGTTCTTATTGCTGTTGGCCAGGATGAGTTTTGCTTGAATAAATGCTTGGGGAATTACTAACTTGTACAAATTCATCTGTATCCATGGACAAATAAGGATGAAAGTTGCTAGTCAAACAACCATAAAGTTGACTGCATTTAAGAAAACAAAAGTTTGTTCCTCAAACAATTTGCAAAGAGAAAGAAGAGTTAAATTCACTGGGGAATTTGCATGGGAAGAAGTGAGCTAGATTCAGCCTTCTTCTAGTTGGAAGGAAAAAAAAATGTACATGAATATCCTCTAATACCTATGCAAATCCAACACAGTTTGACTTCACACAATCGTACACTATTTTGAATCAACTATGAGATCCTTCCAGCTGTGGGATTCACAGCCCTGTGGATTTTTAGTGCTTTCTGAGGAATGTCAGCTCCATAATCCAAAATGATAATGATGGCTATGCTGAGCCCCAGTCAGGATCCAATGGACTCCCCAGAGGACCATCAACTAACTTCAGTGAGCCTTCGATCAAGAGCCCTCCAGCTACACTTGCTCTCTGCACCAGCACAAGACACAACCTTCTCTGCTTTGTCTGCCAGAACTGTCTATCCTTACAATTATCAAATTTCTATTCAATTTCAAAGGCACTTATAAATCAGTGCTGACTTAATATAATTCACAAATACTTTAAGAAAATAATTAAAAGCATTCAAGAGAGAATACAAATGGAAATTGTTCAGTCGGAGGACTGTGGCATTGTATAACAAACAACAGGACTTTTCAGTAAAATAAAATATCTGTCACACCGGTGCATGACAGACACAAGGGATTGAGGTAGTGGCATGTCACAGGAGGAAAGGACAGCTTGTGATGCACAGTTCTTCTCATTAAAAAGCACCCCACGTGTTCACAAAATGCTATTAGCACACCCTGGCTCTGTATGCAGTACTGCCAAACCGTAGGTTAGATAATGGGAAATGAAGGCACATCTTACATACTGTGCATTGATTTCTTTTTCATGTGTGTTACTCATCTGCTCATTGATCTCACAATAGAAGCAACAGCTCTTGATTTAGTCTTGAGCAGTATACAATACCTCACTAAACAAAAAAAGAGTCTGCAATTGTGACTATACTTTTCCTGAAAAAATCACTAATAGTAATATTTAATTTTAAACAAAATAAATTATTTAAGAAAGAGAAAGCTAATTTAAAGGAAATTAAAAGGAGCAGCTAAAAGAGCAAAATACTAATAAACTACATAGAGACCATCTAGAAATATATAGAGGCTGAAAGCCAAAGTCCAAAAGAATCAAAAATGTCAGCATGAAAGGCAGAAAAGTAAATTTCCTAAAGCTGTTAAAGTAAAATTAAATGAAGCAAACCAAAATGAAATATAAAATGAAATTTTAAAAAGACTAAGTTGTGTCCTAAGGAAGGAAAGAGAATGGAGTATAGCTTGGCAAATAAAATACACAGTAAAATAAACCCACAATAAAACCAGGATTAAACAATTTTGAGACATAAAAGCATAGGATCTAATAACCCGATATTCTTCAAATATTCCAGAAAAGGGAAACTTGCCTGATAGTTAGTGATAACTAGTTATAAAAAAAAAAAATAAAATAAAAAAAAATTATAAAAAAAATTATAAAACAAAAAAGCACTCAGGAAAGATAAAACCATAACAGAAAAGTTAAATTAATTCTCTGAGTTTTCACTGCCTGTGAAGGCAGATAGGATGATTCCCATATGAAGGTCATTCCTTCTGTAGGATAAGACTGCACCATTGTCTCTGAGTGTCAATAGAATGTATTTTAGAACAAATCCATTGGATGGACTTTTAACAAATTGCCAATACCAGCCAATTTTCTGTTGTGGTACATTACCACCAGTTAAACTGGACTTAGTACCAAAGTAGATGTAGTAGAAAAAGTAATTTTATATTTTCACATATCAGTTTTCATTTTTCAACGAATTTCTAGAGAGTAGGGAGGCATAGGGAGCAATCCAGTGAACAACAGACATGATATTTCTGCAAACTTAAGGTATTTCTGCACAAAGCCAACTGGTAGGAAGTGTAACAAAACCAGTATTAATGCACAAGTAAATAAATATGCCATATTAGACATAGCTCAGAAGTTTATTAGACTTCTTTGTTGGAGCAGGTAACCATATGAATGATACAATCACCACAGAGTACTTGGAATTTAAGAAAGCTTTTGATGTGGTCTCTTATTCAATGCTCTAACAGAAATAGAGGTAATATGGGATAAGACAGAAGGTCCTAGATTAATAATAGATATCAATAGATATGAACCAATGTTTAACTCTCTATGTTTGTGTTAGTAAGTGAAGAGTAACACACATGAGGAAAGCCCCATGTATAATGGCTTCTGAAGCAGACTTTACCAATTAAGAAAAAGCTTTCATGGTAATTCTGAAGTATTTGCTGACAGAATCCAATCAGTGCCTAGTGGCAGCTAAAAATACAGTTGGAAATTAACTTTTATTTGAAATAAATTGGAAGTTTATGAGGACAGGTCTGAGAGCAATACTGAAATTGTTATTTCATGAGTGAATTTAACCGTGGTGTACCCTCACCCTGACTATAGTTCTGTTTTCCCGCATTTCCTATTGGAATTAGAAGTACAGAATAATGATCAGGACTAAGAAATTAGGATAAATTTTGTATGTAGGTAACACAGTCATCAAGGAATAATTTAAATATCAGGAAACAATTTTCACAGAACATTAAGTTATAGAATTCGTTATTACGATACTATGGAGACTGAAGTATAGATACAAGGGATTAGAAAAATTCATAATGGAAAGGTGCATTGGCAACTGGTAGCCCTAGTATTTGGGAAGCTGCTAGATACTGAAGCTGAGCAGGAATGCTGTGTACATGGCCTGCTCTTGCTTCTTCAGTGTTCAGCCCACTGTTGAAGGACCAATACAGCAGTTTTAATATTCCTTTAATTTTTATTTCTTTTCCTCACCCAGAGGCAGTTTATCTTTCCCATGAAACAGCTACTATGAAAAGCCATTATTTATACACCATTCTTAGGCATAATTCTTACACAGTCTGAGGTATTCTAATTGGGACAGGGTTTTAAGAAATGGTCCTCATCCTGTAAGTGTTTCTTCACTGGTAAAGAAGTAAGATTGACATAAACTCAATTGACCTCAGTGACTATGTCATTATAGGGTCCACAAACAGCCACCCATGGGCACTCCTTTGTACTGGAAAGAAACTGGTGCCACAGTCCAAGAGGCAACAATGGCTACAATGACTTCAAAGATACAAGACTCTTGCCACCTCCCTCAACAGCCAACTCTGTGTTGCACTGATAGGCAAAGCAGATCTCAAAATTGTTCTTTAGGCTGTATATTAATTGCAATAATAATATTAACAACAACAGCAATATTAGTCTTTGGGAAAAGATCCTCTCTGAAAAATTAACACACAAAACCAAGCTGGTTACCCAGTGGATGTCATTCATTTCTTGCACACCTCTCCCCACTCCTCCCCAGCAAAATCCCTTAGCATCCCTTAGACACATGTAGATGAAGGGATGGTTTCTTTAGGTGAAACGCTATTGTAGTTCACGTCCAGTGAGCCCAGCCCTCCCATTCTGACTGCCAGCACAGGTGTTAATTACTGCCATCTGTGATGGTGGCTTATGCTGTGAACACCTGCCACCCAGAAAATATACTGAAATCCTCTCTTTGTTTTGCATGGGTCAGTAAGCACCAACTAGTAGTGACTTTGATCAGTATTTTTCTGAGTTGTGTGTGGCAGGTGCAATGCTTCTGGTCTCCCACTACAGTTACCAGCTCACCAAAGCATCATACCCCTGAAGAATCTATCTCAGTGGGCGACACTACTTGTAGCTATATGATTTCATTTCACATATCTTGTCTGAGAAACCTAAGCACAAGCACCTGCATATTATGAACCATATGTTCAAAGGAATATTTTAGAGGCATTTTCACATAGCTTTTTGAGAAAGCCAAGATCAAATTGACTTTTTAAAAACAGTCTTCAGAGAGATAAAAATCCTGCAGGAGTTTACAAGGACCGTGGGACATACAAATCGGAAAGCAAGGGCATAATGGAGAAAAAAATAGAAGTAAAGCACAAATGAACCCATGCTGTTGACTGATAAATATGAACTCCAGCAATATTGCTGAGAAGGCAGGCACAGAAGTTAGATGAATCTTTTGAGCCGATTTAACTCATGCAGCTGCCAGTTGTGCAGTTGAAAAGCTAGATTATTTGTGAATTTAGGAGAACTGCAAAGCAAAGAAAGAATTTATCTTGCTCTCTATCATGTTTTCATCATCCACAATAATTTTGTCAATATCAATCAATGCAAATGATTCTCCCAGTACTTTCTAATAAATACAATTAATACATCTGGAGAAGGGAATATTCTAATTCCTACTTGCTTTCAAATGAGTTTCTCTCCTCCTCAGGACTTATCTCTCTCCTTTTTCCCCTATCACAAAGCCTCTGGAGATGACTAGTGAAGCTAGTTAGATGGAGAAAAAAGAGACTGGAATACACATTTATGAAAACACATCTCAGGTACAATTCACAGCACTTCATAAGGTTAATATTTAAGAACAGTTTTGTAACTGTTAGTTCCTATAGAAATATTTGTAAACCCTGAAATTTCAAACATTTGAATTGGAGTTGCTGTTCTCTATTGCCTGACCATAATTTTATCAGAAAGTATCAATCACTGAGTGATACCATGGATTTAGTAATATAACGTTGTTAGAAACAGCTGTAGGAACGCCTTATGAGAAATTAAACACACTTGTATGAAAATTATTCCTTTGAGCTATTTGATGGATATTGCCCCACTTATCTTTAAATAGAAGTATTATTTTTTTGGCACTTCTAAAGCTACTTCAGTGAGTTCTACTGAAACAGCTTATTTCCTGTGAAATTTAGAATAAATATTGTGCAAGATTCACTACCTTCCCTGGTAACCTCACTTATGAGTTTCCTGTAGGTTACAACAATAGAGAGCGCACAGCAGTCAGGTTATAAAAAAATGCTTGTGAATATAATCTACCTACAATCTATTTTGATCTGAAAGTCTTTACAGTTGTGCCATCTGCTTCTTCATAGTTCATTTTAAGCCTTATGCTCAAGCAAAAGGAACAGCCTGGCAATACAAATCTCACAAAATCAAGATCAGAAACATCTCAGTGCTCTTGGTAAAATTAATCTATAAACAACCAAAATTTGGTGCAATTAACTTAATCATTCCATTTCCAAAGTCCAATTTAATCATTCCATTTCCATGGTGTTTCTACAAAGCTTGTGTGTTAATCTGTTGGAATGGAAAGCTTTCTTATAGAGGGATATTTGTACAAAAGTGCAAGAACAGTCCATAAAGCAAAAATGGCACTCAAATGGACCTATCCTGCACATTCAGACTGCATATTCAGGTTTTGCATTCACAGAAACAAAAAATCTCACATACATTTTATGATGTTAACATGTATGCAATGGTTGAAATGAAAAGCCAGGCACAAGCATTAACTATTTCTATTTGTTTCTTCAGAAACGATCACCTTGCAGCATGAGGTGATAGAAAGGCCTCTTACACCATCCTCTCTCCTACTTTTTGTGTAAGAGGGACAGCTGAAGGTGAGAAGGGATTTAGTGGAAGCTCCGTGCTGATCACCAGGTAGGGTGGAGGCATCTTGTGGGTCTTGGAAGCTGGTGTAGACTACAGCAACCTCACAGCTGCTCTGCATTTTCTGAAGACAACCTTGTTAACTGCAGTGCCTTCAGCATCAAAACAGCACAGCAGTGGTGCCTACCACCTCCACTCACTATTTCTTGCCTTGTCCTAGGGGCAGCCCAGGATCTGTTCTCTGGGCAAGGAAGGAAGTGTCCCCTTGTGGTTCTTTACAGTTTTACCAAATAACTAGAGGCTGCCTAGTAAGTTGAGAAGACTCTCAGGTTACTTCACGGAAGACCAGAATATCTCACTTTGAAAGTAATCCTTAGCAAGTGAGGTTCTGCCTGCCCATATCATGCTCGGGATTGTGCCCAATTTAACACATGTGCTTTTGATGCCTTTGATTTCCATATGAAGCCTTGGCTTGGATTTAGACATCCACTTATGTGCATTTCCAGATAAGAAAGACTTCCAAGCCTAAAAACTGAGATGTACAGACGCCAAGAACTCCAACATTTAGCTACCTTTGAAGAAGCCTTAAAAAATTTAATAGGCTTGAAAATGCCTTGCAGCTACTATACAGTCACACAGCCTTCTGCCAGCAGATGCACAGATTTCTCACATCGCTTAATGACTGCTGCCCACTCTGGAAAAAGCGCACTCTCATGATGTGCAACTATGCTCAACTCGGATACATAATTAAATAACCAAACACAGTAACTCGCCTTTCCTTGTTCTTGAATGTGGAGCTTAGTATGTCAATTTTAATCACAAAGGAACAATGTGGGCCTTTGAAAACAGATTTTATTCACTACGAAGTTTCTACCCAATTTTACACATCTTAATAAACAACTGTAAAAAAAAAAAAAGCCAGGCAAAACAAGTACAGCATACCTTCATGCACCTTCATGTACTATGTGTACATGTGTGTAGGGACTGTGTATAGTACAATGTTGTCACTGCTAATTAACAGTAATTATCATATTAACACATGAAAATTTAAATTTCATGTCAAATGCAATGTAGGATATTGGGGTCTACATGAAGATCATGCTACAGACTGGGTGACTTTATTATCTTCACTCTCATGGCATGTGTAGGCTTCATGTTAAGAAACATGGGTAACAATTGTGTGGTATTTATTTCTGGTTTTCGTTAAAGGTATAAGTGTGTAGGCTGGTATCATTTTGGGCACTCAAATACCTCCAGCTACAGTATAGAAGTAGAGGAAGGATAAACAGAGGACTTGGACAGATCAGACCATCTGAGAAAGGTCTGAACCCCTGCACCACCCCTGGGCTATTTCTGTGGCCCCGGGCCACCACAAGCTGAGGAGCAGGACTAGATGACACAGGCGCCAGTCAGCTGAGTGGTCTCATTGCATCCCCTTGTGGCTGGGTGGCAACAAGAGCTGAGAACGAGGGGTCGGGTAGAAACCAAGCACCTTTTCTGCTCTCAAGAGGTGACCAAAATGGATCTGGAGTACTCGGAAGGTGAAACAATTAACTTCTTCACAGTGTCAGCTTGTGCGTTTCCTAGAAACATGCCCATTCTCACAGTCCTTGCTGAAGTGATTCTCCAACCCATGATACCCTAGAATTCCTCTCAGCACATTTTGCAGCCCACCATAAAGACAGAGAAGAGACCTATGAGTAAGTGTGGAGGAGGAATGTTTCTAACTACACTTTATCCCTGTATTTCCAAACATAGCATGGATGGAGCAGCTCCTGTTCATACAGACAATTATTCAAAGTGGCTTTGTATTGTCTGCAAGACATGATCCCACTTTTAACACACCAGCAAGCACATCTCTCACAGTGAATCCACGGGATTTGAAACAACAGAAACGTAACAATCTAGCAATTTCATCAATACTAATTTAACTTTACATAGGGTGGGAGAAGAAAGAAAAAGGTCTTTAAAATCCCCCCAACAGTAATTGGGATGGGGTTAATAACTTGACTTTCAGGGAAGAAACACAGAAATTGAAGCTTGCTACATATTTCCAGTGGAATTTGTAGCATGAACAATAAAGGTATGGCAGATACAGATTCATAATAATTTTTTTTTTTAAAAGCAAATATTAATCTCAAGCTGCATATGTGCAAACTCCTTGTAACATTTCCTAAGAGGAGACTGTTACCTTGTGGGGTAGAACTGATCCACTGCTTTTAAAAGTATCACTTCAAAGCCTATGAAAATATCTTGCAACAAGCATTTTTCATCCATCAGTAACATATTAATAAAAACAGGTATTTCATTAAAATTTCTCACAAGCAATGGCTGAAATTGCTACCTATAATGATCTTTTTAAAAAGAATGATCACATAACCTTCATAATCTGTTGTGTTTTCCAAAAGAGATAGGTCCCACTAATGTTAAGGAGAGTTATATCTAAGGAGAGTTGAGAGAGCGAGTGAGCAGGTCCCTTGAGGCAGCTCCTCGGGCACTTTGAGTTAGCAATAGCTCCCCGAAGTGCATTGAAGGGAGAGAGCGATTTACATCGACACAGAATTTACCCCTTTCATGTTTATTTTTCACCCTGGCCTGCCACGGGATCTAATCATATCTGTCAGCAATAGAGAAGCTTAATAGCTCATGTTCAACTCTTGCTAGCAGTTCGTTTTCTCACCTGAACAGGGCACAAATGAACTGCAAATGTCAGGTCATTGCTTCTTACTCTTATTTCACACCTCAACCCCCACCCCAAAACGCAGCACTTTCATGTTTTATGTGTCCAGCTTAATCCAAATCACCCTTGAATGTTGTATATGTGACTTTTCCTGGAGATTCTTTATTTATTCATCATAATAGATGTTCTTAACTCTTTTTACTTAGTCATCTCTGTGAGAATAAAAGGTGTGGAGTCAGCTCAGAAACCAGATGGAATCATAAATCAAATCCATACAAGAGGTACAGTCAGATAAACAGAATGGCTGTAAAACTATAGCAATAATGTTGTCAGGCTTGCAATTTTGTACTTAAAAAACCCATTTTGAGGATCAGAACTGGACTACAGGAAAGTCACAATAGCATAGCAGAAGAGTTTGCTTTCTGCCGAATGCAATTACTTCTGGAATTTAAAAACCTAGCCTGGCTAAAACCCAACCTATCCCGTTTAAAATACCCTCACTTTTTATATTCTCCTGATATTTCAAAGTAATAAGACCTGTTGACTGTGAACAGATTGTACCGAGCAATATTTTTTCACTATTGCTCAAGCTGCATGAAAACGTGCTTGTCCAGACCTGCTGACAAACTACCCACTGCCCTTTCCTTCCCCCGGGACATGGCTTTGCAAGGGCTCTCGGGACTGCAGAGGGATTTTCACGTTTCTTTCCTCTGCGGTGGCGGTCGAATTCACACTCAGCGAAGCCAGCAGCTAATCCCGGAGTCCCTGTCGAGCCCCGACTCCCTTTTGCTCAGGCGAAAACGCCAAACTTCCCGTGGTGGCAGAGTGTGAGTGAGACCCGCTCACCAGTCCCAGGGGGCAAGCTCCGGATCCAGATGGGAGCATCCGCCAAGTTTTTATTTACAAATACACGAGCTCGGTGTGTGAGTGAGGACGGGGAACAGGACCGCCGGGGAGATGCCCGATGTCTTGCGGGGCTTTCCTGCCCTGCTGAAACCCCTCCCGTTGCCCGCAGCAACAGCCCCCAGGACCGAGGAGGGGACGGACGGACCGAACCCTCTTCCCCACCACCACCACCACCATCCCTCCCAGCACTTAAAAACTTTCCCCGTTCCCCTTACGGTCTCCCCTGGTGAGACCTTCTCTCTCTCGGGGAGAAGCCGGCTCCTCCGGGGTCCCGGCGGGTAACCCAGCTCTGGCACGTCCCTGCTCGAGGGGCGCAGAGCCCCAGGGCCGGCCGGGGACTCCTGGAAAAGGCAGGGGCTGCCCTATACCTACCTTCCGTGTGGACGGCGGAGACATAAGTCCAGTTGTAGCGTTTGACTATGTCGAGCATGGCCCTGGCTTGGAGCGTGTCGGAGGGGACCACCCTGAGGAAATATTTGTACAGTGTTTTGTCGCTCAGGTCGATGCTGGTGGCGGAGTAAGCGATCTGGGGGATGTCGAAGAGCTGGAGCAGATTTTGGACTTGGATAGCAACCGAGCTGGAGCCGGGGCCGATGACCCCCGCGATGGGCTTTTTCACCCTGGACTGGGGCTGGGGCTGCGAGTCGGAAACGCAGCGGGTGCCTCCGTCTCTGTCGTCCCTGATAGAGATGAGGGAGTCCCGTATGAACTCGATGCTCTGCTCCAGGGCCACCGAGGAGTGCCAGCAGGAGTCTCGGATCTCGCTGCCCAGGGTGATGTTAGGCAACAGGACCGGGTCGGCGTTAATTTTATCCAAAGTGTGAAACATGGCTTCGACTCTCTGGATGCCGTATTGTTCCCGGATTTCCCCGCACTTTCTCTCGGGCACTTTCTCAGCGGGTGGCTGGTGATGGACGGAGAAGAGGGCCCCGATGATGACATCCCCGTCCGTCCGAGCCACCGACCGCTGCGAGGAGGCTGTGGAAAGAAGCACCTTGCGCCCGGCGTTCCTGGGCAGCACGTCCATCTCCAGGAGCAGAGCAGGGAAAAAAAACAGCAGCACACCAATCATTTTGTTGCACGATGTCATCCAGACCCAGGTTACCAATTTCAAGGGCTCCTCTTGCCTGCACATGGTTTAAGGACATGTAGGAAAAGGCATCTGCTTCCCCCCGCCAGCGACCAAGTTGCTCCAAACAGCATCACAGCGTCGCTCTCGAACGTGCCCAGGCAGCCGTCATCCTAGTGACTTTTAACCTGGTGACACAGAAATAGGGGATAAAGGACGATAATTGGGAGATCGGTGTCAAACCAGAGCAACCCCGCACAGTTCAAGGAGCTGACTGCTTCCGCAAATTTCCAGGTCAATTTGCTTCGGTAAGGGCTCTCGAAAGGAAGTTTCAAGATGAATTAAAATACATATTTGTTTGCCTTGACATCCGATCGTGCATACTCACGTATGTTAGGTTTATATGATCCTTTCTGCGCCCTCTTTTTAAACCAAGGCGGCTGTTTCCTACACCCCAGCTTGCTCACACCCTCCCCTCCGTCACCGGGAAGTTTTGAAAGTTTCACAAGGTAGTTAGCTATTCGGAGGAGTGTCCCAGACTGGCGGCAGAGGCCCCAGCCTTGAAGGCAGGGTGACAAGTGCTTCTCTTCTCGCATTCTGACTACCTGAAGGCATCTTTCTCAGCTCGGGAATTTCCTTTCCCACTACCGAAAGGGGTGAAGAGAGGGTGCAATCTAACCTGCCAGAGACGGGAAATGTCATTTAAAGGTCAGTGAAGAGAGGAAGAAAGGAACTGCTTTGCAGTTTAGATTAACTTTTCCGTGTGTAGGGGGCAAAACTGTAATTCAGCGAGGGACACACATATGCAAGGAGGGGAGGGGTGGTGGTGGGGGGGGAATACATGTTAGTTACTAAGGCAACAACGGGCAAATTCCTGATGTGCCTTCCCTGCAGGCTTCGGGCGGGGAGAGGCGGCCGGCCCGGCGGCTGGGCTTTGACGGCTTGAAACGCCGCGGTGGAAAGGGGGCGGGCGGCGCAGCTGCCACCGCCGC
>VZRU01009336.1:542636-563531 GCA_013398155.1 Pedionomus torquatus
CGGCGGGGCTGCCCGCCGAGCGGTGCGGAGGGCTGGAGACCGTCATGGGGAAGGCGATGCTCGGAGGGGAGCCGCCGTCCTGGTTCTGCGTCCACACACGCAGGCAGGCACAGCTGCCTGAAGTAGGCTCCCCCGGGCAGCCCCTTAGCCAGTCTAGCGAGTGCCTTTTGCCTGCTCCACCGGCAGCCCCGCGGCAGAAACCCGCCGTCTGTCCGGAGGGTTATCCCTGAGACGTACCTGGCCGGGCGAGGCAGAGGCTCCCTGGCTGCTCGGAGCCGGCATTGGCGACTCCCCGGCCGCCCCGAGCTGGCGCGCTGGCGGCGGGGCCAGGGCTGTGGGCTGGGCGCTGGTGCCCTCTGTCTTCAGCACCGCTCCACCGCAAGGAAAAAAACAGGTCAGCCCGGGCTCTTCCATTATCTCATACAGAAGGATCAGTCATTTTTCTCCCCCTCCTTAATTTCTTGTCTTATCAGCGAGCGAGAAAGCACCACCCGGAGCACGCTGCGGCTGCAGGGGAGGTGTTTGCTCTCACCTCTCGCGGCTCTTAATTCATTATCCTCTTGCCTCATTTAGCAAGAGCAAGAGCAAAAGCAAGAGACTGCTGCTCAAAGGGGACCCAGACCATGCATGGGAGACCGGAGACAGTGAAATGTGCCAGTTTGCCTCATAGGCAGGGTTTCATTATTAAACCAAATATTTACACCTTTAAAAAAAAAAAAAAAAAAAAAAATTTACCACCTTTAAAAAAAAAAAAAAAAAAAAAAAAAAAAAAAAAAAACAAAAAAAAAAACCCAAAAAAAACCCAAAAACAACAACAACAAAAAAACCCACAAAACATAAAAATATTGTGACACAATAGATCACCTGTAAGGATAAAGGCACTGAGTTTACAGTTTTCAGGTCAAGATGAATCTAAATGAAGCATGCATGAGAGGCATGTCAGATTAAAATAATACCAGATTGAATAATCATAATTCAGACGACCTGCTTGCATCCCTAACACAGGTCTCGGGTGTTTTACTTGACTGTATGAAAGTTAAAGTTAGATTACCTCCCCACTGGGAAATCTATAGATATTTGCCCTACTTTTGAAAGAAAGAGGCAAGGACAAACATTTAACTATTGCTCATTCAGAGGACGGTTTGCAGTGGATGCTGCCTCAGGGGTGTCTTCTCCCTGTGTCAATATTTCCACTTTTTTTACTGACACACAGCTGGTTATTTGCCTGCACTGTGTGTTTATCCACAGAGAATGTTCATTACAGAAGACTCAGCTGAGAGGTTTGCTACTGCCCACTTTCTCTGCAGGTCGTGTTTCCCAAAGAAGGAGCCAGGGGCAGAGGGGCTGCTTGTCCTCTGTCCCTGGGCATGAACCTCCCCCAGGGTGCAGGATGGACACCCAGACATGCACATAAAAGGGAAAAAATCCCTTTCATCCACTTTTTCACAATTAAACTTTAGTCTATGCCCTTGACACAACAAACCTGCAACATGCTAGCAAATGGGTCCAATGGCTAAGTAAAAGGTTTGTTTCACTGGCTCTGTCAGGGGAAACATTTGCAAATGCTCCCACTGGTTTCTTCCAACATTCAACACCCTGTAGCTTTCAGCGCCTCCAGCCTGGCCCTCATGAAGACAGGTCTTTCTGCCGAGGTTCATCCATGGCTGTCCCATGGGGCTGTTCACCTTCTTGTGATGGTCTGAATTCTGCTGAAACTGGAGAGTAGGTTGCCAGGCCCTGATGCCCAGCCATGGCCTCAGCTGCTGCCTTTCCAATACCTTCAGCAGCAGGTCGTAGTAGGTGCGAACTGGCAGAGGTCTGGGGCTTATGAGAAGACCTGGGATCTCAGGAGGCTTTAGGAAAGGCTAAGGAACGAGAGCCCTGGGATCACAGGAGCTTCAATCTTCCCCATTGGTCATAAAGGAAACAAAGGCTTCCCCCATGGGGAAGCAGCATCGTGTGACCCTGCTGTTCTTGTCTCCCCCAAAGAGGCCAGAGTCACCCCACTGCCTGCTGCTCCTATCTCCTACACATCCTGATCCCACTCTGGCCCACAGATCTAATGCTACTCCCCTCAGAAACAGCTGATCCAGGTCTACTGCCTTCCCAAGTTTCTGAACACATGGTACTTCTATCATCTGGTAGCCATCCTTGGGGCACTGTACCAGAACACTTTTTTTGCAGAGATATGAGCTGCCATCAGAAAAACAGGATCAAGGCAAGAACAGAGCAGGGGCAGGATCTGGCTTGTAAGCAATTTGTGTTCCTTGGGAAATTAACTGACACTGAATATTTTGCCTTCCTGAAAGGGATGAAAAGTGAACAATTTCCAGTCTCCCATGAAACACAATTTAAAAGTCAGTTGGAGGTTGATTGAAATATTCTATTTTGATAGCATCAAAAGTGTTTTGTTCTGTTTTCTGTTTAAACATTTTAGAGTGTAGCACAGTGTATCATTATTTTTACTTCAGATGAAATCAATCATCAGCTTAAAATGGAAGCTATGTTTCAGTATTTCTTCAAAAGATGTATTTTTTTAAAAAAAATCTTTTTTTTTTTTTTTGCTACAACAGGCATACTCCTGGTAAATGTTTCTATTTCATCGAAATGAACTCTTTCAACAGAAGATCTACTATTGGAAAAGTTCTGGTCAGCTGTAAGGAGAGAGGCTGGTGTATTATAGGAACCAATTTGGAAGAGGGGGTGGTTTGGAGTAGCAAAGACTGAAGATCAGAAATCTGGTTTGCTGAAACACGACTTTTTGTTTCCCAAACATGTCTCCTCCCTCCTCAACTCCCTACCAAAAGAGAAGAGTCAGATTGACTGTCTAGTTGTGCAGATGCTCCAGCTAATTTACTGGGGAGATTTAAAGCTATTTCATAAGGATCAACACTTCTAAAATTATCCAATTTTATTCTGCCTTGGAAACGAGTAGAAAGCTCATGTGTTCTGAAGTCAGTTAAAACATATACCACTTATTTTATAAATTGTCAATAGTCCTTTCCATTCTGCTCATTCAGATGCTTTCTTTTCATGATTTACAAAAGCTGCCTAATATATATAAACAGCGTGCATGCAAAACATGCATAGGTAGCCCTCTGTAGATACTGAAATGTTTGCTCATGAACAAGGACTTAAGAGTCATCTTACATCATCTTGCAGGCTCATTCAATCAAAATGGGGATTTTAATCTTCCCAATACACTCAACATATTTTCTCATTCTCTCTTAGCAAAGCAAACATTTCTCATGGATTTTCATTTAAAACAAGTGCCAGCTACATCATTTTCACCTGTCTTTCTTATGTTTAAGCTCTTAGGTCACCCTATATGTTAAGAAACAAAGCAAGAGCATTTTTAACAGTTTTGATTACTTACACTTGCTGCAGCTGCTAGGAAGTAAACGTTAATGGATCGATGTCAGTATATGTGGTGCTTCATAAAGGTCTGATTGCTCATCTGTTCCCTGTACCAGTATATCCATTAAAATTAAATAGGATTAATCCATGAAATTTAGGCCTCACTTCTGGGATACTTAGAAACTAGTGACAGCTTCTGCACAAACTTGTGATTACATAGGGCTATTCTGCTATTTTTTGGACAGGCATACACGCTCCTTGATTCCAAGGATCCCCAGAAATTTCAAAGCTTCTATTGCTAGTTATCACACACCCTCTCATCCCCTGTCTCAAGTTACAGTATCTTGAGCATATTTTACAGGCTTAGGAGATTTCACATCCTTTTAAAAGAACCAAAATGCTTCCTCAGAGATTTAGTCAGGAGGGAACTGTCTGCCTGGTTATGATTTCAGATGTCTCTCAAATAAGTGTGAGATCCATATCAATGCAAAATTCAGCATTCAGAGATGTCATGTAAATTTTTGACACTGCAAGGATTATAGACTCCATGAAGTGATGAATAGACTAGATTTATCCAGGCATTCAGCAGTTTCCATCTCTGGCTAGCAGGGCTGCTAATAAGCTAAGATTAAGTCTTTCTACATTTTAAAATAAGTAACTGATTGCTTTTATAACACCACATTAAAATACTCTCAGTAGAAGTGTTTCATGCCGACTGTTGGGGAGAAAAGGCTGGAAGAGAGTGCTTCAGAAGAGAATGGGCCTGGCCTCTCCTCAAGAGAAACTTATCTCACTAATGGTTTGTTTGCCACAAACCCGTGCCGTCCATCCAAGCAATGACACTCAATAGCCAAATGCACCCCATTTCCTTTCACTCCAGAAAGGGCATGTGTCTCAAAGAACGGACGTTTCCTGGGCACCCGCTCTTGTGACACTCAAGGGCAAATTTTGTCACACTGATGGCTATGGATATGCTCCCAAAGAGTGAAGGAGAAGTCAGACGAACATCTCCTTCACTAAACAACATAAATATTCAGTTCTGGATAGTGTTTCAAGCCATTCCTGTGTTTATTTATTTCCTAACTGCAAAAATGTACTTAGGGTGCCCTCTAGGCCAAAATGCTACACAATATTTACAACACGCTTTTACACACACCAATTCTATCCAGCTTGATTAATTCTGATAAAACCATCTTGCCCTGAAATCCTCCGATTTCCCTGAAATCATCCCCTAAGAAACAACCTGAGTAAATAGATAAGTCTGTGCTGGAACTTGCATGCCAACAAGCTTACGCTACATCAGGCCAAAGAGAAAAGAGCATTTCAAAGTCAAAGGTCCACAGTTTTCGAGCTTCAGACTATCCATTTAAAATGTACAGACTTCTAATTTAATTCGGAAATGTCGGTCTGAATCACTCTGGATGAACTCTCCAGACAGGGCCTTATGTAAGTGTGAAGAGAGAGACGGTGTCTTGGTTATGCAGGATTTAATACAGATTAACTAGATAGGTCTACTTGATTAGATTTAAACTAACAAACACAACAAAGAATTTAACAAGAAGTCACTGTACTCTATGGAAAAAGATGTACTCTGTTTGTGAGAAACATGGTGGCTAAAGCATCCACCAGCTGGAATTTTCTAGTGATTTTCAAGGACATCTCTGTGTAAAGCCATGATCTGCAGTAATCTAGTCTGGTACCATGGAAAACTGTTAAAACCTGCACATGGAAAGGAAGTCCTTGCTGTGCAGATGAGGGAAAGGTGTTCCTGCTCCTTCCTGCCGTCTCAGCTTTCAGACAGAGCTGTGGGTCAGTAAGCCCTTACGCTGCAAATTCCAGTTACAAAAAACAACAAGCAACACGGGAAGATTGAAAGTTTGCTCCCAGACTGTATCATGAAACAGCACATCTCTGCACCATGCAGAGGGAAACCTGCAAGTACCTACTCATTCCTGAAATTTCCCCAATGACTACAGTTTGTAATGAAGAAAACAACTCTGTATTTACTGACTGTTACTTGTATCCTTAATTTCACCACATAATCCCCTTCTAGATATTTTGTAAAATGAAAAAAAAACAAAAAACAAAAACAAGCCAGGTTAAAACCCACAAACATTGGAGAT
Organism: Pedionomus torquatus; assembly: GCA_013398155.1. Taxonomy (NCBI): domain Eukaryota; kingdom Metazoa; phylum Chordata; class Aves; order Charadriiformes; family Pedionomidae; genus Pedionomus; species Pedionomus torquatus. The sequence continues at coordinate 548,117 of VZRU01009336.1, forward strand.
GAAAAGGGCTAGCAGTCTTTCCAAAAATATTTTACACATAACTAAAGAATCAATGGAGATTTTATAAATACCTGTTTAGCAATCAAACCATGTATAACAAATACATAACACAATTTAAATAACCTATTCAATACTCGAAAAAGTGCCCAAATTAATGGATCAAAAATGCAACTTATGCTGAATACATCAGAAGTTACTTTTCCCATTTACAGTCTATTGCTGTTTATGTAACAGTGAATATGAGATCCTTTATCAGCTTCCATAAATACCGATTTTTGAAGTCTGCAAATAAAGAATGGGAGAATGGAATACCTTAAAGATTTATAGGATTGTGTGGTGACCTTTAACTGAAATGGTCTTATTTTCTACCCTGCACCTTCTTTGTGCATTTATGAATTGGTGAAAAGGATGTCTTAAAATTACTGCCATCAGACTGGTTGGCTTTAATTCACTTTGCTCTCACAATACATGAGAGAGGCTAGTTCAGAGAATTTTTGAAAAAATAGTTCTCACCAAGTGTTTACACATGTTCTAACATCTTTTAGATTATATTTTAAAAAAAGAACAGTATCAGACTACATATGTTTCTTTTCAGTACTTTTTTTGCTTATAGTCTTTATGAGGAATTGCTTTAAGAACCAAATTTGCACACAAACTTTATCATACTGACTTTCTATCCAGGAAAAGCAGTTCTGGAAGCATTTCATTACTTCGGGATCTATTAAAATCATTGTTATAAGTCTCTTTGCTCTCACTTCCCTGACAGTATGCTGCTGTGGTTTTGTTGACACGTTAATTGCTTTTTCTCTGTGATTTCCTTCTGGTGGAGCATCTCCCTTATAAGGCAAGGCTGACAGAGCTGGGACTGTTTATCCTGCAGAAGAGAAGGCTGAGGGAAGACCTTATTAATGCTTACAAGTATCTGAAGGGTGGGTTGAAGGAGGATGGAGCTGGACTCTTTTCAGTGGTTCCCAGTGACAGGACAAAGGGCAATGGGCACAAGCTGAAATACAGGAAGTTTCATTCAAATAGGAAAAACTTCTTTCTGGTGAGGGTGATGGAGTACTGGAACAGGCTGCCCAGGGAAGTTGTGGAGTCCCCTTCTCTGGAGACCTTCAAGACCTGCCTGGATGCTGTCCTGTAATGTGCTCTGGGCAATCCTGCTTTAGCAGGGGAGTTGGACTAGATGTTCTCTAGAGGTACCTTCCAACTCTGGCAATTCCATGATTCCATGAGTGGCTGCACTGTCTTATTGGCCCACTGCCATTTCAGGGATGCCAAGACTTTGATCCTCACCTGGGGTGCCAGCTGTAAGTGGCTGATCCTTAGGGTGTTTCAAATCCCAGTTCTCCAGAATTGGACTTTCTTACTCTTGTCCAGCTATGCAACTCTACTTGACTTAACACTGGCTCTACCACAAAAATTGCCTTTGTTAAGGCAGGAAAACAAACATCAAGCATAATACCACCAGTACTGATGAAATCGCTGAGGTCCAGCTGATCCAGCAGCGTGAATCCACTGATTGTGAATAATGGTCCTCAGTAAGTATATTCAAGTGCTTTCTGTCTTGCATTTTCATCAGACATTTGCCTTTTGCTACACATTCTCTAACTAGGCAATATTTCACCTATATCTGCAGTCCACATGATTGATGGCTCATGTTCAGTTCATGCATTAGGTCACTGAGCTTCAAATGTTTGCTCTCCTGTGTATCTTCCTTATAAGCTATACTTTTTTGTTGTTGTTGTTCTTACTGAGCAAAACATAGTTATAAGACACTAACAGGCCCTGCTTTTCTATAAATATTGGAGTAACAATGTTCTGAAATACCAGACCCTCTCATATGCTTTGAATTGAACATAAAGAAAAAGGATGTACCTATAACCGTTGGCTTCTTTAAAAAATCTGGCTTAATATCTGTAGCCATAGGGTTGAACTGAAAATTATTAAAAAGGCAGTCCAGAAGTAGTGAACCAAATTCAAAAAGAACCTCACATAGTCTTAATTAAGGAACACTTTTATCTTGGTTGTCTAGGAAATAATTGTCCTGTGCCAATCGCCTCCACAGCACCTCCTGACAAAATACCAGAAACTATTCGGTTTGCAACTGGGGAAAAAAAAATCACCAAAATTTTAAAAACTCTTGGAGATAAATACATTTGTTCAAGTTCAAGAGGGTCAGCAGCTGACTAGAAGAAGCACGCCTACAAAAATACCCACATTGGGAGAGGGGCAGATGAAATAACCATCAGCGTCAACTGGGTGCCCAGTGAGCACAGCTGTGGGCCAGCTGCAGGGTGGGGTGTCTCTGCGCTGGGGAGAAACAACATGGTACTCAAGAGAGGTGCTTTTCAGATGTGGAAGATGGAATGATCATTAAGCAAACTGATTATGTGTGTATGATTATGCTGGGTAGGAAAGAGGGGTCCTCATGGAACCACCAATCCCCTCATATATGTAAATCGTGTGTATAGATTATTAATTGTGACTCATAAGGCAGTTCTTGAAACTTGATTAGCAATGAATGGACAAAGCGTCAGGAAGAATAACACATGGCTGAGGTGCTGTGTCATCATGCTGTAAACACAGCACATAGGCAATCAACACTTGTTTCACTAACTTAAGAGAACTCACTTAAGGGAAAAATTCTAAATAGCAGTTAGTTGTATTGTTTAGAGAATATCTGCATATTCATGATGATGGGTTTTAAATAATTTTCAAATTATCTGTACACGCCTGTTGTGTAAGCATATATTAATTTCATGACATCCATTTTATTTTTATTCTAGAGGACTTTTTCTTGATAACTATAGTATGTGCTTGTTTTCATAGCTTTCATATGCTTGTTTTTGTTTTTCTTTTTCTTGGCAACAGCTTCTATAAAGACTCTTCTTCATCATCATTGCACTTTTTCTTTGGCTGCAAACTGTAAGTTCCCAATAAATTACACGAAACTGGCTCAATTGATTTGACAGCTGCTAACTGTCACTACAGTAATTGCCAGCTATTGATTTCTATATCTTTACTTAAATTCAACATACTCTTGTTAGTGCTGCATGTAAACATCTTAATTCCTATCATGTTTCTGATTTTTAAACTTTATTTGTCTTCTTTGCCTTGTGTTCCTATCTCAGGAAACTGGCTTTTTGGGCTGGATTTGGATGGGGTAGAGTTCCTTTTATTCACAGTAACTAGTATTGGGCTATGTTTTTGATTTGTGCTGAAAACAGTGTTGATAACACCAGGACATTTTAGTTACAGCTGAGTAGTGCTTACACACAGGCAAAGCCTTTTCTGCTCCTCACACCACCTGCCAGCAACTAGACTAAGGTGTACAAGAAGCTGGGAAGCGACGCAGCCAGGACAGCTGACCCCGACTGACCAGAAGGATATTCCATACCATATGATGTCAAGCTCAGCTTATAATGCTGGGGGAAGAAGGAAGGGGAGGATGTTCAGGGTTCTGATGTTTGTTTTCTCAAATAACCATTATGCATGATGGAGCCCTGCTGTCCTGCAGATGGCGGGACACCTCCTGCTGATAGGAAGGAGGGAATTAATTCCTTATTTTGTTTTGCTTGTGCACGTGGCTTTTACTTGACCTATTAAACTGTCTTTATCTCAACCAATGAATTTCCTCACTTTTACTCTTCCAGTTTTCTTCTTCATCCCAATTCCCATGAGTGAGCAGCTGGGTGGTGCTTAGTTGCTGGATGGGCTTAAACCATGACACTTTTTCAAATCTATTATCAGATCTCTCATCTTAATCTAACATTTTATGCCCTATCTGGCTTTTATTTTTCTCTATTCTGACTACTATAAACAGAGGAAGCAAATCTACACATCATTTATTCTTACCCTCCTTTACCAAACAACAATGTATTATACACCACACAAATAACTTATACAATATTTTCAGTCTATTTTCTAAATCATCCTAAAATTTGAGTGTTCAGCCTAAATCTGTGTGAAAAGTCTTCTCCGTCTGCTTTCATTTTGTAGCTACATGTAAATAGACATGACACACGCATAGAACATAATCCCAAAGAGTATTTGGACATACGCTTAACTCCACTCTCATTTAACACAGCTTTCAAGCTTGTGCCCTCAGCTTTCTTTTTAGAAATTGAGGAGGACAGTAATGAGAGGAATCCAGGGATATGTGGCAAGATCGCCTTCAGCTTCAGTTGTCCAGTTCATTTTTAATTTTGTTTATTTATTGCTAGTGCAGAAAAGCCTCATGAGTAAATAAATTTTAAAAAGGTCTGCCCAGTAAACATTCAGAGGAACTACTCTTCTATGAAGGAAGCACCACACACGTTTTTCATGCATCACAGCTATCCTTTCCACCCCTGTATGTACTTTCTCAAAGAATCATTGTGCATACTTTCAAGATCCTCACAGCTGAAGAGAGAGTGGCCTCCTTGTTGCTGCAAGGAAGACCTAATGCTGCAAGACCAGAGTTCACATTGGCTCTGTAAAGTTGCAGGCTACATATGAGAGTGTGGAAGAGCTCTAAGGGGTGTTAGGAAATGGTTGTAAATTGTACTTTTTTAGGATGCTGAGATTAAACTGTCTTATCTCTGCGCATTTTAGCTGTCTTGATTGGAGATATGAAAAGTGGGTGAGAGGAAGCTGTTATTCAGTCTGATGCTATTTTTAATTTTATAGTGTAGATAATGTATTCAGAAACCTTTTATTTGAAGTCAATCTGCATTAAATGCTGTTCTAGAGTATTCCATCTTTATATAGTTTATGGGATAATTTTGATTAGATGCAGTTTTTACTCTGCGGACAGAAGCGTATAATACCTACAATAATTATGGTAATTGTGTATCAGAAGTTGGCTATTCAGGAAAAAGCTATTTGTTTAGCATATAATACTTCAGGGCTATGAGATAGGGAAGTGTCTGCCTTTGAAGCATAATGCCACTTTAGAGCAGATTGTCCTTTATGTTACTTTACATTACACATACCTTAATGATGATTCAAATTGAAGTTACCTTGCTCCAAACAACATTAACCTCACCAGAATCTCTCAGAAATGCAAGGCACAAATGGGGAAGAATCAGCTTGGCTCACCAGGGAACCACCTTACTTGTGCAGAAGCAGATGTGGGAGGCACATATTGGGAAAGGTGGCACCACAAAGTCAAACCACACCAACCTCTCATCAGGAAAAGCAGTTCCAAAGCCCAAACAATTTTGGCTGGGTCCAGTTAGTCAGAACTGGAAAGTGCAACTGCCTGGGCAGGATCCTCCTAGGAAGGCTCTCAAGTCAGAATAAGCTGGGTCAAAAAGTCCGCGGTGGTTTGATACTACCTCTTTTCTCCCTTTACACATGATGGTGTTTATTTGGCTTAAGGCAACATCAACAGCTGCAGATAATTCTTTTGGAATTACCAGCATAGCAAAAGTAAAACAAAACTTGGCATCCAGGGTTAAATCACTTTTGGAGAATAGCTTATAAATAATGGTAAGTGGCTGGTTCTCTGAAAATAACTTAGCCTTCCTCGTGTTACCAGCAATGTCTGTCTTCAGGTCTTCTTACACGGGGTTCATTAACAGCACACTGACCTGTGCCTGGGGCTGGAGCCACCCCGTGGCAGCAGCAAGCGCAAGAAGCTTACCTGACACTTCTCTCTTCATAGGACCCCACCAGCAGCTGCTCACAGCACTGCCACACTTCTGATAATTTGTGTTAACACTGGATATCATGGGTATTTTCCAGCAGGTAAATCTTTTCTGGAAGGCTTCCTGACAAATGCAGTTTCCAAGTACAGGAGAAAGGAAGAACTATCCTTGGCCTGTAGTAGGAGCATCCTTGTTGCTTTCCTTGAAGAAATGATGTTGTAGGGCTCCCTGGGGATCAGTGGTGGCAGGGGATGCCTGTGGGGGTCCACTGGGGTAGGATCCAGTCAGAGCCAGCCCACTACCCCAGCTGAGAGGGGCAGGCAGGGGCACAGCCAGAGGGGTGGCCAGGCAGGGACAGTCAGGGCTGTTGGTGTCCACAGTGCCCTGACAGAAACTTATGCTTTGGGCAGGAGCCAGAACTGTTGTAATTTGTGATAAGCCATAAATAGGATGCTTATCAAGCCAGAAGATAAGCATTCTTTGTTTCGCTGATATCTCTACACTCAGCATTATAGTACTGTCATTTAAAACCTATAACAACTTAATCATTTATCACTTTCCATCTGTGCTGCAGACCCAGGATTTCATCTATTAGGAGCATCTGCAAGTCCATAAGCATCCTAGGAGAGCATTTTTTTTGACATGTTTTTGTATTCTGTTCCTATTGCCTAGAGAAACAAGCTGAAATTAATGAAAAGTAATAATGTGTTGGAAAAAAAGGAAAAAAATTATTTTGCTCTGACCACGTTACTTTCTTTCACAGTCATTTTTCAAATACAAGCCTATTTTCCTAGCTCTTTGCACCTCCCAATTAAAAAGGTTTATTTTTGCTCAAGCAGGGCTGCAAGATGTAACATCTCATTGTTTCATTGCATGATAAGGTGGGTATTTTTTCCCTGAGACCGTGTTCAGTGGTGCACAGTCAGTTCTGCTGACTCATTTCCCCAGCCAGAGAAGGGGGATGATACAACCCCAGCTGAGGAGCATCAACAGTGCTGTGGTACACAGATGGGACACCGTGTAGGAAAACACCTTAGAACAAAACAAGTCAAAAAGAAAACCTCTGAGAGCACTGAAAGCAGAAAGGAGACTGGGTTGAAGCATGGTTTATCATTGAAATTAGCGTACCTGTCGTGGTTTCAGCTAAATTTACCAAAACCTGATTGACAGATGTCCCCCCCTCCACCCATTTTGGTCAGAGAGGAGAGGAAGGAGTTAAAGAGATTCAAGAGTTTAGAACAAACTAAACTACTTTAATGAAAATATAAGTAATATAATAAAAAGGAAATTTACGAAAAAAGGAGTATACAATATATACAAAACCGTATCAAGCTCCCAGGATGACGACCACGTCACCAGCAGGCTTCAGGAAAAGTCCCAAACTGGACTTGGTGATCGACAGGAGCCGGATTCCAGATCTGAAGTCAGGAACGCTCGGATCAGGATCAAAGGCAGACGAACAGGCAGAGTCCTCCTTGGATGTCAGCCATCGAGGAAGGGCGAAGGGGCGAAAAAAAGGGCAAAAAAGGGAGTTGACCTGTTGATCCTTCAGCTTTTATACAGGGCACGATGCTGATGGGATGGAATACCCCTGTTGGTCCGTTCTGGGTCACCTGTCCTGTCCGCTCCTCCTTGAAGGTGGGACCCTCCAACGGGCAAATGTTGAAAATTATCTGACCTTGGTTCTTCCAGCAATAAGTCTAAACAAGGGCCTCTCTGCATACCATCCCTTGGTATAATCAGGTCTTATCACTGTGAGACGGAACAGCTCTGAACAATGTGCTGTTAATTTCAGAGTTTAGCTAGTTAGAAGAGACCCAGCTAAGAAAGTAAAACTGTAAAACAGAAAATTGGTTTGTTTTACCTCAAACCAGGACATTCCACCCCTTATTCCATACCATTTGCATCATGCTCAGATTATTATCACTTCTTATCTATCAACATCTATACAAACATGCATACATAAGCTCCTTATTTATAATCTATCTATATATACAAAAGTTCATTGAGTTCATATAGTTCATAGTTGAAAGTTTCAGCGTAGTAGAATCTCAGGGTACAGAAGATAACATAAAAGTTATTGTGGTCCATATCCACAGGTAGCATGGGTACAGAAGGGTTTGGCCAGATGTCAGTTGATGAAGCTAGCTCAGGTTTCGTCACCAATGTTTGATCCTGAAAAACACTTGTTGAATAACGTTAGTATCGTAACAATTAATACAACTCAGAATTAAGTATTCTCTCCCAGGGATAAATTTCCTTGAGGTACACATTGAATTTCTCCATTCTCCATCTCCAACTTTGCAACTACAAAACCAGTTATGCATCTACTCCAGTGAGAGTACAGTAGATGTAAAATGATTTGTTGTTATTTTTTTACAGCTAGAACACAATCCATGCAGCTGGGTTTGGTTGGATGAGGAAAAACAAGGCAGAGAGTAATGAAAAGGGTATCTACAGGTATTGGAGACTAAAGAACAATATTAGATTTCAATTACAAATTTCTGTAACTGGAAAAGGCAACTGGGTATAGAAGCACCAAAACTGAAGTATTTAAATTGCTTGCACCGCTTGTGCTGCTTATAAACCACGAACTTGAGCCGCTCATCTACTCAGGCTGTTCCATCAGTCCCCACTGGGTTGGGCTCCTTGTGGTACCATTTAGAAAAACAAACACAAACCCACATTTGGGGCCCCAAAACAACTTCTCATTGCTTGTTGCCCATTGTATATGTAGAGTTTTAAGCCAAAGACAAGCAAAGACACAGTGTGATTAATAAGTGTAGGTATATATAATATTCAAAGTACAATGACATATATAGCAAATATAGTCTTTCTCATTAGTTAAGATTGCTGCCTTGATGAGTTAATAGGCCAGACCAAAATAAAAGGTCAGCTCAGGGATGCTTCAGGCACCTCTCTACCAGGGACTTGCTCCAGGGACCCACAGCGCCCCACACGGCAGGGGATCTAGAGACTTCTGGTCCCTTAACATTTCTCCCTGAGGAGCAGCATCAGCTGTGTATTACCCTACTCAGGCCTCTCTTGTTCCAGATCACAGAATCATGGAATTGTCAGGGTTGGAAGGGACCTCTAGAGATCATCTAGTCCAAGACCCCTGCTAAAGCAGGATTGCATAGAGAACTCAGGGCTGCATCCAGGGTCAGGTCTTGAAGGTCTCCAGAGAAGGAGACTCCACAACCTCCCTGGGCTACCTGTTCCAAGGCTCTGTCACCCTCACTGTAAAGAAGTATTTGAATGAAACTTCCTGTGTTCCAGCTTGTGCCCATTGCCCCTCACCCTGTCACTGGGAACCACTGATGTACTGTGCCTTTCAGAGAACAATTCTATGGGACCAGACCTCATTGCATTGGCAGCACAGAACAGCCAGTTCCACTGCCCAGATGAGAACTGCCTGGTTGAAATTCCCTTGGGGTGTCATGCTGCATAGTACCTACCCATCTCACACACTGCAGATAGAAATATCCCTAAGTCTTCTGCAAGAAATGCTGACTGGCACTAACAACATCCAGACAAGGTGTAACTGCCCTGAAGCACCAGGTAGTTTGCCGACAGCTTTGCGGTATCTCCTCAGCTGTTTTGTGCCCTGCGTGGACCCCAATTCAGCCCTGTCTGCTCCCTCAGCTCAGGGTCGGAACCCACACAGGGCTGTGTGGGGTACAAGCCTACCCCAGGTAACACCAGGCACTGCTTCTGAGGTGGCACAATAATCCAGGTGGGCTCAAAGGTGAATTTTGGACCAATAATTAAATATAACACTCCTCTACAGAAAATGATTATTCATCTTCTGCCATGATGCTACGTCAACTTTTAACAACTAGTTTTAACATCAAACATGAAGAAAACATCTTTGGAGGCAGATTTTCATCTGTACTAAATAAATCAAAGAAATCACATTCCTGATGAAGTTGACATTTTCTTTGACAGAAAAGACTGCTTCTTAATTCTTTACTAGGAAAGGGGGCAACAGAAAATTGTCCCAGAAGAATACAAATTTTTGTTAAAATTTCACTTTTAATTGCCTTTTAATCCACAGTGCAGACCACAGAAGAGAATTTTGCAAGAAGCAGTTTTGATTGGCTTAATTTTTATATCAGTCAGCTATAAACTCAAATCTTCTCTTGCCAGAGTGTGAAAATGCGGATTTTTCACTGCCAAGTAAGGTATCTGTAATAGATAATGTCTGAAATATCTGTCATGAGTGCCCTTCAGCTCTCCTCCAAACCAGTATATTATATTATAAACATCTATATTTTGAGCGTGAACATCCAAATGTTTTTACTGAATTTATAACAATAATTTACTTAATTCATTTAATTAGAGGGCTTGCCTTTTCTTAGGAACTGCAAACTCTTTCTTTACACATTTCTGTTAAGTACAAAATAAAAGCTTGTAAAAGCAGTATTAAAGCAGTGAAAAAACCTTATTTAGATATATATTTAAATAACTTCAAGAACTGGATTCCAAATCCTACAAAGTAACTCTAGACGATGTCCTAGATGCAATGACATGGATATTATTTTTTTCCTGCTCTATATTTAGACAGTCTTTTAAAGTGTCCTTTCCTCCTGGAAGAAGGGAGATGGGCTTAACTCCCACCAGTGACTGCTCAGCTGCTCCCGTCAGGCCTGAGGTGAGGTGTATCACCTGGTTTTCACAAAACCAGCACATAGCTCAGCTGAGCGGCAGATGGACAAGGGTGTACAAAAATTATGCCGAGACAGATGGCCCAAAGAGTGTTATTCTGTGGGGTGCAAGTAGATTCCTCCTGGAGATGTTGTGTTAAGAGGCAGAAGGGCACAAGTGATACCTTGAACTTTGCTATTTTGAAGAAACGGAGCTGAAGCCGTGAAGAAATGAAAAGGAGAGGCTTGCCAGCCTGTGGCTCTGTTAGTGTTCCCTGTGGGCCAGGGAGTTAGCCCACTGGCTTACATGATTGCTTCTGGCACACAAAAATACTCTGCTCTTTGTAGCTCTCTGAAAAATATTTAAATCTTCTACTCTTTTGCCTGCAGCAGTATTATGCACTGTGGATGGCAGTAATTATATGATAATACTTTAAAAGTCCCACTATGATAGCTAAGTTATTTTTAAACACAGAACACTAAGGAAGTTTGGTACAGCTGAAGCTATAAATGTAGTTTCTTACCAGGGCACAGAATACTGACCACGAGTTTATTTATCTGGAGTAGACTGGAGCCATATTACGCCTCCACCGGGTTCCACCTTTCCATTTCTATCATATGGTGATTTTTATCTGTAGAATGCAAAAGATTTTGTCCTACTGGTTAACAAACTAATTAACACAGTGAATGGCTTTCTACCTAGTTTGCTGAGGCACACAAATGCTCAGTTAGTTCTTGAGCGTAACATACAGTCACTGTGGTGCAAGGAATACAGTCTGCTTGCCCTCAGCTTTAGGCTTTTGCTGCAGCTGTTCCCATTTCCTGCCACTAGACCCAGTCTGGAGATAAACACAGTTTTGATTTTCTTTTGAAAACTTCTGTTTGCCTTCACAACTAAAATATTGGTGGAAAGGACTCTAAAGTATCACACTGAGTAACATGCTGCTTTCTCTTCTTCATCCTCCCTCAAAAAAGAACCCTGTGGAAAGTAGCACGTCTCCCACTTTTATTCGCTTACTCTTTCTGGGATTTAGAAGTTGCTACTGAGAGCAAAGGGGAATTTTTATCCATAAGCAAGAGAGGCTATGTTCTCAAGTGTGGTCAGAAAATACCCACACAGTCTCATTTTGTCATATTTTCTTCACTTCATACTATTCCTTTCTATTTTATTAAATTAAATGGCAATTATCTTCTTTCATGCATTCAAGTTCTTTAGAACAGGAGGCAAATTACTAGGTACTAATCACTAGGATCCTTAGTCACTAGCTGCTGAATAGAAACGGGCATTCTTCCACCTGCTCTTGACCGTCGTTTCAAGAAACAGCTCATTTATTCTGAGAACTAAGGAAGATTATTTCCCACAGAATGGGGTGAGAGATAAAGAGAGGCTCAGACAGAAATCATTATGCAGAACAGGCACCCTCTTGGTGCTATTGTATTTTCCCCTCTTCTGAAATAAGAAAGCTTCCTTTCTTCCTTACTAATTTTTTGTGACATCCAGATGAGAAAACCAAGTTCACTTTCTTAAGTGCTTTAAATTAAAAACCTTTAAAAAATCATCATCACTACCAAAGAAAGCACAAATCCCAACCTTGGAGAGGAAATTGTTAAATAGAAGACATGCACAATATAGAAATACAAAAGTTAACTAAGAGACAAGGACTTAATAAGAGATTCATAGGTCTTAGCCTGTGAACGGAGCTCGCTGAAGCATGGAGCGTTGTCTGCTATTTCTATATGGATTCTTGAAGTGTATGCTGTTGAAGCAGTTTCTAATAATGGGTGAGTGATCTGACTACCATCTGTCATGTTTTTCTTTCTTTCTTTCTTTTCCCACAGGAGAACATGCAATGTAATGTTTTGATTCAGTCACTTTTGTCTGTTCTTTTTTGTGCTGCCGTATATTTATACTGGAGGAGTCTGAGTCACAGAAGTGTTCTTTGGGCTTTTAGTGGGAAAGGGGTAATGTTTTGTAATGTTGTGATCACCAGTTCCCAGGGAAGCTAGGGCAAGGGCTAGGTAAGATAGTTACTGCTAGAACATTACATCTCTAATGTGTTTTTCAGTCTGAAGGAGACTGTGAAAACTTCTTTGGATGATTCATCAGCTACTGGATTCACAAGTGGATGGAACCTCTGCCAAAAGTTTAGCGTTCCTTCAGAAATTCAGAACACTTACTCTCACAAAGAGCTTTTGAAGGGCTCACAATTTTGAACTGGAAAATTGCAAGTTGTTGCCAGGGCAGATCCATCACGTTTAAGCAGGATTTAGAGATTATGAAGCAGGACGCCACAATGTTCCTTGCTAGCTTTATTGCTAGTTGTAGATCCCAGGACATTAATAAAGTTGTTTCCTATTACTAATCTTAGGATCAGATTTGACAGCAATTACAGATCCTTACAGGAAGCCTTTCACACTACACCTGTGTAGTCTCCATCAGGCATGCCAGTGGACACAGGCTTGTTCCTGGACAAGTGGCACAGCTCATAATATACCTAAGACCTCTTGGAAGGAGCTGTACCCAGTCTGCATCTAAGCAGGACTGATCGATAATCCAGAAACATTTTGTTTCTCTCGGTTTCACTCATGTCTGTGACACCCTCCCCATACCCTTTATAAAGGCGCAGGCCTGGCATACCTCGTGAGAATCTCATCACTATAATTGGACAGTCATTCCATACATTGCCACTGGTGCTAGGATTCCTGGGGAGGCTTAACACCAGAGCCCTGCTCTCCGAGTCACCCAAACCCAAAATAAACAGGCAAGCGACCTGCTATGTGCAATCGACTAGGAGAAGTCTATATTCCCAAATACCCTTGGTTAGAGGCTGCAGGGAAGGGGGGTTGTTCCACCTGGCAGACTTCCCTTTTCTTTCCCATTTCACACCGCTGGTAGAGGCCAGACTTCATCATGTGGAGGAGGACAAGCAGCAGTCACTGGCGGGACTTTCTCACAGCATCAGGTTATCAACAGGAGGTATAGAACACTTGCATGAGGAGTCCCCCATCTGAGGTCCCACGTGGGAGGAGAATCCGCGCCCCAAACTGACAGCATAGCACTTCTACCCTCATCTCAGTAACCATGATGGGACTTGTCCTCTGGCTGCCCTGACTCCTATCATCAAGAGAGCCAGTTCAGGATGGGAAAATGTGATATTCACATCTTGCAACATGAACCTGGGTCATCCCTTTAAAGAGAGCTGCCTACCCAGGCATATGGCTACATGCCAGGAGGTGGGGGGAAACACAGTAGCTTCATAAATTCCTACAGAAGCTCATAACTTCAGCTGCTCACTGTCTTACTGACTGAGTCAACAGCTAAATCCCAAAAGACACATCCAAAAATAAAAGGCCTCCTTATAAAAAAAAAGGAGGATCTTTTAACAGGACCCTCTTGTCGTCAGGAAGACAGAAAGCCTCCCAAAGCAACTCCAAGCCACTGGGTGTAACACATGGTGTGCCGAGACACAGCACACCCACAGACATGGATCACTGGGGGCATGATCAAGATCAGGATCATTGCATGGGGATGTGTGGTCACCCTCCCTCCAGGTGATCCAGGCCTGGCCTTAAGCTTTTTAAACTATATAGGAACTTCTTCCTACTTTGAGGAAAACTAGCTATCTTTTGCTACCTCCCCAACAATTTCTTCATATAGTTGCCAGAAAACTTGCTAGCAGTACAGCTGTGCTTGCAGCACCAGCAAATACTCACCAGCATCAGCATCCTCAGGGCATCATCAGCCTTGACCATCCCTGCCCAACACCCCAAGATCTCACATCAGCCCCCAGGGTCATCAGTCCCTGCTCCAGCAGGGCTGGTCTCCAGCTCCCCACAGCTCTGCCTGACCACCAAGACACGGTCCCAGAAACCTGCCCATAAAACAGGCTTGCTCACTCTTCATTCCCTTGGTTGCCCGCTATACCATTTGCCAATGCACACTGGGATGTCTTCCTTTTGTCTCTGTTCTGCAGTAATTTAGTGTTGTACCACAGGATTGAGTGATGATTCTTCAGTGAATTTTCATATAGAAATGCCAAATTGCCATGTAAGCAGACTAAACCTTGTCAACTAAACCAGCTAAACCACCACAGCATAAGGGCAAACACTCTAAGGCCTCCCTTCATGACTGTACATCATGGTTTTGAGCAGCTCCACTGAATGCACAGGGGCTTACCCTTTCCAAAAGGCTTGAAAACAGCAGAGTCAGATACAGATAAGTCATGAGTTCACTTGCAAAGACTACTACTAACAAGTATTTGACAGAATTCCTAAAGGAAAAAAACACCCCCCAAACCACAGTCTTACTGGAAATGGCTTTCCAATTTGAATATTTACTGTTAAGTCCCCAAATGCAGATCCACACATTTCACAAGAAGATAAATACTTTCATAGTTTTGACTGAAGTGATATTTGTCATTTTCAACTAACTTTGACTTTTTACAGTGATAATTGCCTGGAAATCCACTTCTTTATCACTGTGGTCACATGAACTAATAGACCTTTGTGTATCTCTCTTTTGTCCTAAGTGTTTCCACCTCACGGACCACATCAAGGTTTCCACCATCAGCAGTGCTTGGAGAACAGCATCACCTCCTCTCCACCACTTCCTAAACCCAATAGGATTTTTAAAGCCACAACACAAGCACCAGCAGTACCAGTTCTCACATTAAAGTCACTTGAGCCAAAAGGTTTGCACCAATTTCCCCTCAGGTGGCCCTTACTTCCATCACCCCTCACAGGAACACCTACCACAGGGACCACAAACGCCTCACAAACCCCGTGCAGGCCTTAAGCCCACACAATACCCTCC
This sequence comes from Pedionomus torquatus, assembly GCA_013398155.1. Lineage (NCBI taxonomy): Eukaryota > Metazoa > Chordata > Aves > Charadriiformes > Pedionomidae > Pedionomus > Pedionomus torquatus. The sequence continues at coordinate 563,209 of VZRU01009336.1, forward strand.
AGCTTTACTCTTTGCGGGCACAACCCAGACGGTTCTACCCCTCGCCTGCCTCATTGTATAAGAAGGCCTTGCCTAGGGAAGGAAGAAAAACAGAGGGACAGAGAGACAGAGAGAGACAGACAGAGAGAGAGACAGAAAGAGAGACAGAGAGAGAGACAGAGAGAGAGACAGAGAGAGAGACAGAGAGAGAGACAGAGAGAGAGACAGAAAGAGAGACAGAAAGAGAGACAGAAAGAGAGACAGAGAGAGAGACAGTGAGAGAGACAGTGAGAGAGACAGACAGAGAGACAGTGAGAGAGACAGAGAGAGAGACAGAGAGAGAG
>VZRU01009337.1:0-55935 GCA_013398155.1 Pedionomus torquatus
TGCCCTGCGCCCTGGTGCAGCTCAGCCTGGTCTTCATCCACCGCGATGTCAGCCGCGACCGCCCGCTGGTGCTGCTGCTGCACCTCCTGCAGCTCGGGCCCCTCGTCAGGTCGGTGAGTCCCCTCTTCCCGCTCCCCCTTCCCGCTCTTCTCTGGTTTGGGGGTGGGTGGGGAGGGTCGTACCGGCGCCTGGAGCAACCCCCGGCCTCTTTACGCGCCGCTCCCGGGCGGCGGCGGGAGCTCCGCATCCGTGTGAGGCGCCGTCAGATCCTCCCCGGTCCTATTCGTGGAGGGATGATTTCCTTCGTAGAGGTTCCCGCAGCTCGGGGCGCGGCGCTGCCCGGCTCCCAGCCAGCGGTGGGCGATGGAGGAGGTGGGTTAAGCCCCTCCTGAGGGACAGGTGCGCTCCTGCGGGGGGTCGGGAGCCTGGCAGTGCCCGCTCCCTCTTCCCGGCGGCGCCCTTCTTTTCGACCCCTGTGGCTCTTGGGAGGTGGTTGTGTCTCTTCAGGGCTGGTTTGTCCGCAACGCGTTACTCTGAGGTCCGTTCCAAGAGAGAAAGGCAGACTTGCTCAGTCGCCAGCTGAAAACAATGATAGTGACCATCCCATCTTGGAAATACAAGCAATGCTTTCGTCTGACTTCTTTCCAAAAGTTAGCTTCTTGCCCCAAACTGCTTTGTATTTATATATACTTTTTTTTTTTCTTTTTTTTTCAACTTCTCACTGAAAATGTCCATAGGAAGAAAAAACAGCTAGGTGAAAAGTTCCAGAGGTGGTGCGACCCCATGACAAAATGTTTGCTGGGGTCTTTTGTTTTAAATTTGTATTCAAATCTTTCCTTTAAGAAGAAAAGGAATTAAATACAGAATCTCTATAGAATCTGTCTCTGACACTAGGAGAAGTATCCCCAACTTCTTGAAATTCCAGTGTGGAAAAGGAAGCTTTGTTCACGCCGATAAGAGTGAGCAGTTTGGATGTAACACTTCAAAAACATTTAATTCCTCTATAGCCACCACTGGATTTTATTTTTTTTTCTTTTGTTTCTATTTTAAAGAGATTTAAATTGTGGTTTAACAGTGAAGTTTTTGAGAAGCTCTGATGTTTCTATAAGCTGAGAATAAAATACTTCCACATTCTCTGGAAAACAACAGCGGAACCAAAGACAAAGCAACTATTAAAATAAAAATTAGGTTTGTGACTTTTGTCAATTTCTTGAGGTCGGACAAGGAAAGAGTGTCATGTCAAGCTCTAAGATATGAAGAAGCAAAGAAAGGATGTGAGCAACAACAACAAATTAGAGGATTTTCTTTCTAATTATCTGGAAGGGACTTAGGCTTCTCCTTTGACCTTAACCACTGAGCACGTTTTCACTTTCTCTTTCTTTCTCAGTGTCCAGTTTATCTGTTTAGAACACAAGTCTCATCTTGTGCAGAACACGCTTTCTGCTGTGTTGGTGAGCTCCCAGCTGCAGTTGGTGCTGTAAAACTAGTGGGCATACAGAAGCCCTCTCCTCTCCATGATACTGCAGTGTAGGAGTGTGTCACCAGCTTCTACCTTTCTCAAAGATTTATGAACTTGGCGTTTCCATTGCATTGCAACATGCCTATGCCACAGTCCCCATGGCATCGTTTAGGCAATACGAAGTGATGCACGTTAGCTAATCTCTAGACCCTGGATAACTGAAATTATAATTATAAAAGTGAGTAGTACATTCTTGCCATCTGAAAAACTTATTTCCTGCTAAGGGCTGGAAGGACTCTACAAATTAAGAAGAAAAATTTAATAGAAAACAGCTTCTCTTTAGATTCAGGGAAATGTGCTTATTTGTAGGGTACAGGACAGAATTGTGGGAAGGCAAAGCTTGAGAGAGGCATTAAAGGTCTTTTTTTCCTCCCTCTTCTTTTCCTTTCTATCCACTGCTACTAAACATTGTTGTATCTGTCAGAGAGGAAATAATTAGCTTAATTAGTTCTGTACTGTAAAAGTAGCAGTGTTTTCAGCACACAAAATAGCTTACCTTTTCCCTACTTTGCACAGGAACATTCTGTCTTGTGTGGACTAGAACATGCACAAGTCGGCGTCCCATCCTTTTAGGCAAACCTCTGCTCCTTTGCACCGGAGAGTCCTGCTGCTGTTAGTCCAGCATGAGGCTTCACTCCATCCCCTGTGTTTGGTCTCTCTTACCTCTCACTGGCACAAATTGGGTCAAGTAGGACACACTGTCAGTAGAGCCACCCCGGGCTCTCTCCGCTTGTGGCATCAGAATGAAACGTTGATGAACCTTTAGCTGTGTGAGATGTCATGCTTCAACAGGACAGCCTGCTTTGGCTGGCTTTAAAAAAAGCTAGCACTAACTTTTTTTTGCCATCTCTTTTGGGTTTGTGACATGATAGAGGATAGTTAATATTTCTCTGTTCAGACTCGTATACCATCAGTGTACCTCTTTACCAAAAGCCTGTGTGATTTCTTTTCATCACCTTGAAAGCCAGACATTCTTCTCCCCTTCCTTTTTCCTTAAGTTTAAATTTTGGGGCATGGTTTGGAAGCATCTAGGCAGGGAAAGAGGGTATTTAGCTTTGCCAGTCAAATGATCCAGCTGATTTTTTTCTGTGTGAGAGGGGAAAAAAGTACATCCTCTTATAAAACCTTCTTGCCTACCACCACCTTCCCCAAACACCCACACCCCACCTGTTCGGGAGGCGCTCACTGTCCTGTTACTGCCACTAGAAGCACTAAAATTAGGAAGCAACCATCTTCCTGGAAAGGGCTTTCACTGTACTGGGAGAGCACTGTTACTTCATTTTTATTTATTTTTTTTTAATTCCTTCTCCCAATCCTTATGAGTTTCTCTATAAATTTGGAGCAATTTGTAGAGTAAAATTCTGGGTGCGGTGCTTCATTACTGTCTGGTTTACTGACATGACACATCCAGAAGGGACAGGTTCTTCCTTACAAGGAACATGTAATTAGGAGATAGCTCTGTCTGCAGGATGATGAACTTTTCTCGTGGTGGTAGGGAAATCAAAAGCAAATGTAATACTCCCCTGTATAGAACACTAATGACTGTTTTCCTCAGATTTTAATGGGACAAGGATAGAAACAATAGACTTTCTTTTCTTTTTTTTAATGGGATTGGACTTTGTTTCTCAACACGTAAGGAGAAACAATTATGTAGCTATGTACTGTGTAGGCAGTAGCAAAGCAGATAAGCAGATGCAGTAGGAAGCTCACATCAAACTGCCAGAGGAGCTGCTGTTACAGACAAAGTTAGGTTCTGTAACCTAGAGGAAGTAAAAAACAAACAAAAAATCCAAAACCAAGCCCTCCAAAAACCAAGCAACAACCACAAAAAAAAGCAATTCCAAAGCAAAACAACTATAGGCTGAAATTATCAGTCATTAATGTTTCCGGCACCTAATCCTGCAGTTTGAAATCTAAGAAGCTATAGCGGTCCAGGTAATGCTTCAGTCACATTGTGCAGAAACATTGTCTCTCATAGTCTCTCTTTCCTGTGACCTGCTATGTCATTCAGAATAGAGTAGGTCTGAAAACCTCTCTTCCTCGTGCGACTTCCATAGGCAGATCTTACTGTAGGAGATTCTGCTAGCTCTAAACTCTACAACTGTTGATGCATCTCTCTCTTTTCCAGATGGGAAGAATGCGCCTAGTTACTCTTCAGGCTTTTTTTATTTCTTTGTTCTTGAGCAGAGGTGTTAGGTGCGCAAGATGTGGTGAACAGAAAGTCAGTGCAAATGGAAGGTAAAACAATGAGTGAGGAACAAATTTTTGTCTGACGCAGGTAAGTAAATCTGCAGGACTGATAAGTCTTTTGTACGCTTCTCTAAAGAAAAGGAATTACTTAAATTTGAATCGTTAGAGAAACCTGCTTGTACATTTGCAGTGAGCATGTGTGGATAGGTCTCTTGAATACATGTTTGATCTTGGAGCGCTTGTTGGCTGTGGAAAGTTCCCTGTTTTCATTGCCTGCTCCCTCTTCACACCACCATTATTTTGCCTGTATTGAAATCCCACACATCCATGATTAAAAGAGGGAATATGGTGCTTGCTCTCAGCATGCATATAAGGATAGGATTATTCCTCCTACTGACTGCGTAGAAGATGAATGTGTTGCTGCTGAATCACTCTTTGTAGGCACCATCAGGATTTTTGAAAAAGTATAGCTCTTCTCTCTGACAAGATTTGGCAGCAGGGGAGAAAGCAGCACCATCTTGTTCTTACCTTTTAACTTTCACTCCAGAGAGTAAATCTGACACTTTTTTTTCTTCCAAGGTAATTTTAGTTCCTTCAGAGCCAGTACTGTCATTGCTTTATATGCAGTGAAACCAGCCAGCTGAATGCATTCTGCTGTTTGATGCCACGTGAGGATCTGCTGAAAGGGCCCTAAACATCACTTCATTGCAGGGGATGGGTTGTGCAGAAATGAGGATCTGCCATTCCTGTTTCTTCAGAGCAGCAATGAGCAGTGAGCAAATGAGGCTTCTGGGGAATACCTTGCTCTGTAGCGGAGTATGTGACTGTGGAGGAAAACTGGCTTGAAGCAATCACCTCCTTGCACTGTCTTTTAGTGCTATTTCATACTAAAAAAGAACAAGCCAGTTCAATGAAAGACAACCCTTGTGAGTGCACTTCATAGACAAAGTTATAGCACAGGTACATGGTGTGAATTGATTATCACTGTTCATGGAATCATGGAATTGTCAGACTTGGAAGAGACCTCTAGAGATCATTTAGGCCAACTCCCCTGGTAAAGTAGGATGGCCTAGAGCACATTACTCAGGGCTGCATCCAGGTGGGTCTTGAAGGTCTCCAGGGAAGGGGACTCCACAGCTTCCCTGTTCCAGTGCTCTGTCACCCTCTCTGTAAAGAAGTTTCTCTTCATATTCGAATGAAATTTCCTATGTTCTATCTTGTGCCCATTACCCCTGCACCCTTCTCACCCAGATGGTTCTTCAAGTGCCTATGCCTCTCTGGTACTTTGTTACTTTAACATGTAGATTGGTGCTCTACTTTTCTAGTGTATCGGCTACCAGTCTGCTCTTGTATGTTGCTTGGGCTGTGCCATCAGCTAGAGTCTTGAGTACATTTGTTACTGGCCCCACAAAGCATGATTTCCAGAGACACTCTTGCATGGGATGGGCAGGGCTTGGAAGAACATTGGCATCATTACTGATGTAATTCGAGTGCTTGCACATACCATTTCTATTGCTGTGTTTTACTGGTAAAAGTCCCCTTTGGCCTTAAGGTTTCTCGTCAGACCATTCATTTCACATTGTGTTGCTTTTCTATACGTAAAATTTCCCATCACAAATACTATACTGCTACTTAGTACCTAGCTAATAAATACACATCAAATGCTTGCTCCAAAACCCAACATCTTGTTGATGATAATATTTGCCATTGTCAGTAGTTTATGAATTTTATAATCTCCTTTATGGGATTATGACGTGTTGGTTAGATGGGTCCCTAGACTATATCTGCTTCTAATCGCACACAGCAAGAGTTCAGAGGCTGATGCGGAGAACTCATTTTTCATAATAGCTTCAGATTTTCTCTGAGCTTGAGATGAATAGATGGCTGTGAAGACTAAGTGAGACAAAAAGTGTTCCAGGATCACTTAGTCTTCACAGCCATCTATTCATCTATAGCTTCAGATTTTCTCTGAGCTTGAGATTAATAGATGGCTGTGAAGACTGAGACAAAAAGTGTTCCAGGATCTTCCTTTTGGAATAAAATCAATTTGTTGGTTTCAGAATATCTGTTGACTTCATAAGATGTTATGCTTTATTAATTTTTTACACTTTATTTTTGGCCGTGTGGATTGTTTCACATGGAACAAGACCAGCAAGGACTGAAAAGCTGAACATGGGGAAAATAGAAAATCAGCACTGTGAATGGAGCCTCCAGTGCACCAAGTGCTTCAAATAGCTTTCATGATAATAGTAGCTGAAGCCTTGTGAGTCAAGAATAGTACTACAGGATCCTAAAACTGCTCTCCATCTAGAGCAGGTGAAACGTGTTAGTAGTCTCATTAGGGGAAAATATGAAATCAAGTTTATTAAAACAAAATCAGTATGCTTTTATTTGAATTTCTGTCAGTGATGCTTTACAGTTTGGTCTGTGAGCTTTCCCCAGAAGGCTGTGTTAGACTGACTTGGCAATTGTGGAAAAAAGTCAAGCTGAGAAAGAAATGGGAATTCAAAGTGTCAGACAAGCTTAGCTGTGTGCCTTGTGACTGTGACATAATTTTAAATAGAAGATGAGCCTTATTGGTACGTTACAAAAACTCACTGGCCACATCTGATCTGTCAGAGACTTGGAGATGCTACATTCCAGCAAGTATTACCTATGGAGGCAACCCGGTGGAGAAGACGAATCCCAGCAGGCACTATGGAAAGAAAGAAGACAGCTCAGTCCTCACTAGAAGATGATACCCAACACAGGAAGAAGATACCATGCATGTCAGGCCATGAGAGGAGATGTGACGAGCTGATGCCACAGGTTGTCCTTGCAAGGGGGGTTTCTCTCCCCCAAGGTTCTGTATGGAAAGCCAGCCCTTGCCAGTCATTGTGCTCACACCACAATTCTTTTTCTTCTTGAATTCCATACCAGTGTTAAGCATAAAAGAGAAAAAAGGTTGTGTCTGCAGGGGTTTTGGGCTTTTTTGGGTTTTATCTTTCAGTAGTCAATGCCCTTTATCCTCTATGGTCCTGCTGTACATGGGCTCCTCTACAGCAAGGAGGATTTTTAGGACCCTATGCAATGTGACAAAAATGGTGTTTCTTTACTCTCTCTCTTCCCTCTCAGCTTGTGACTTCATCTCCTCAGGAGAACCTTGCTTGCTACTACTTCTCAGAAAAGGCTGACTCCTCCCTTTTCTGTTTTGGGTCCTGCCTGATGCCCAACAAGCCCACCCTTGATTCCTTCATACCCTAGCTACTCTCTCAGCATAGTTTTTATAAAGTTTTTGCCAAACTAAAAATAGGCATTGGAAGGAAGCTGCAGAAACTTTCCTGTCATAAATGTATCTGAGGCTGTATTATCTTCTTTAACACTCAAGAAGTGAACTTGACTTTGTTGCTGCAGTGTTTGCCTTTGCCAACTCCTTTAGTCATTTTCTGTTCCCTCCCAAATATATGGATTATTTTCTGTACGTGGGTAGAGGCAGCCTGTATTACAATATGTAATTTATGAATAGAAATGTGTATCCTGGCACCACTTCTGGTTTTGTTTGGAAGTTACTCTCTGGTGAGTTAGACCTATGTAAACAAGGGGTTTTGGTTCACCCATGTTTAAAGTATTAAGAGCAACTGCAGCAACTGGAAACACTGCATCTTCTTATTTAGAATATTTTTGAAAGATTTTTTTAATATTCCTTAAACAGTGAAATAAATGTAAGAAAACATAAGGAGTAAATTTCCTATTTCTGTGTCTTTTTTTTAAAAAATGTTAATATCCAAAGTTGTGAGGCCTTAAACTGCTTGTTCTTGTTATTGCTGCACAGCTTGCTACTTGTGTTTTGGGACCACTGCTTGGTAAAGCAAGGACTAGAGTCCAAAGATTTGAGGTGTATGCATCCACTAATACCCTGAACTGCGGTCCAATGTCTTGAGATTGTTTATTTAAGGCAAAGTTTGAGAGGTGGTTCTGTTGCTATGTCAACAGACATATAGATAACCCCAGGAGAAAGACATGAAAATCTGAAGAAACACTTCCAACTTGGGTCCGTTCTGAGTTAAGAGCTTATGAACATTGTAATGTAATTTAAGGACTTTTACAAGACAGCAGCGACCAAGAGCAGTTCACAGGAAATAACTAAACTGCCTCCATTGTCAGAGTACTACTAGCAGCCCAAAGGATACTGCCAAATTCTTGCTCTCTACTCATATGTAGTTCATGTTTTAAAGGGTGAAATCTGTCATATTCCAAATCTACCTAGAGGAGAAAATGTACAAGATTTGCTCTGTGAACAAATGACTTAATATGTGATGGCTTAAAATACTAAGGAGTGGGAAGACCTGTGCTTTTCTTTAATTTTTTTTTTCTTGCTATTCTATTTACTGACTTGCTTATAGGTGTGTGGAAGTCTTTTACATTTATTTCCGTGCTGGTAGAGTTGAAGAGCCCTATGTCAGCATCACGAAGAAGAGGCAGATGCCTAAGGATGGGTACTCAGAAGAAATTGAGAAGGAAGTGGGTCAGGCTGAAGGCAAGCTGTGTACACACAGGTCTGCATTCAGCAGGGCATCTGTGATCCAGGCATTCCTCGGCTCAGCACCCCAACTTACACTCCAGCTCTACATCTGTGTCCTGCAGCAGGAGATCACAGCTGCCAGAAGTAGGTAGAGGTGTTATTGCCTCCATGTTTTGGTGGGAGGGAGAGGAGAAGGGTCAGCAGTTGGTTTTAGCTGCCCTGGGCAAGAACCAAACATATTGCAATGGGTTTCATCTCTCTATCAGCTTTTGATGGTGATGTTGGTCTCAAGTTTATCTATACCATCATGTTTTAGGCTATGATGCTTCCTTTAGTTGCTATAAAAACATTAATTTGATAAGTGGCCATTATGGCATGAGAGGGAGGCAGCTGAAGGGACTGAGCTGTCTTTGTGAAGAGGAGAAAAGAAAATTTACCTCTGTTCCATTTTGGTTTTGAGCAAACTTTCTGGAAAATTCCTTAGGGTACAGTGCAGAGCATGTTCTGCCATGCTGCATTAAGGAAGGTGTACTGTTAGCAAGGCAGTTTCAAATGCGGATGGAGAACGTCTTTATTTGTGTCAGATTCTGAATCTGGAATCAAAAGGACTCAGTAAGCTGGTATGCAAATGTGCCAATGTCATCTCTGGACCCAAGCCTTTAGACCTTCACCAAGCAGTGATGTACCACATGGACTTACCAGGACCCATCTCTCCTAATGTGGGACTTTGTATCTTGCTCAATAATGTGCATCAGCTCCTTGAAAGAAAAGAAGTCTTGATTTCCTGGTTGGCTGCTAAATGAAGAATCTTCTCCAGGTGGCTGTAGGACAACCAGCTTTTTGGTTTAACAAAGGGCTTTAGGACCTGTGTGAAGCAGAGATGTGTTTCCACTGAAGTACAAATTAGCTATTGTTATATCTCTGTGGCCCTGAGAGGCCAGGGATTTTCACTAGCATCTCAGCTAGGGAGGCCAGGGTGACAAGTTAGGAATTGGAATGCTTTCTTCAGTTCTGATGCCTTGATTGGTTGTGTAAGGAACTGAGATTTCTTTGGAGGAGCCTTTATAATAATGTCAGGTTCTCCCCTCAACTCAAGGAATGAAAAAAAGCATGCCAACAGGTGAGTCAGCACATAAGGATATTACAACAGGTTTAGGTCTTTTATACTTGTTTAAGGTTGTAGCCGTTGTTACTTGAAAGACATACTCTTGACAGTTTGTGAGTACTTCACAGCTAAGGCAGGCTCTTTGAATAACCATGACATCTGTGCAATTAGCAGAATTTCCAGTCACTTTGCCACAGATGGCATTTGCTTGAGAAAGGTCACTTTTTTAATTGTATTTCTTCTATTACTGGTGTTGACCTTACTGGTCATGAGTGCCAAGGAGAAGCTGTATTCTAGATGATCAGCAAATCGTGTATTTAATAATGATTTGTAACTCCCTATTACTTCTGACTTTTATCAGTCGTTGCTGAGATAATTTCTAACTCACAGAATGATAAGTGACCTTTTGTGGGTGAAGTTAAACAACAAGAGATAAGCTGGCTCACCAGGGAGTTCATTGAACCCACCAGCAAATGCAGCAGTCATCTTGTTTCTCCCAGAAGCCATCTCTGTAGCAGGAGTAATCCTAAAAATACAGAAATCAACAGAAAAAAAAAAAAAAAAAAAAAAACAAACAACCAAACCTGTTGCTTTCTTCTTTTAATTCGTGATTTAGGAGCACTGGCAACATCAGTTCATTTATCAGGAAAACACGAGTCCTACCCATGCTCCTCCTATGTGCGTTTATGTTCTGAAATATTGAAACTTTCTTCAGTCTCTTTAGCCAGCTTATTTCTGCAGCACTGCCTTTTGTCCACCTGTATTATTCAGCCTCGAGAGTAAACAGAAATGAAGCAGAGAACAATTTTAGCTTGCTTGTCATGTATACACAGGGATTCTCCTGTACAGGCACAGAACTTCAACCTTTTGATCTTGCAGCATCACCAAAATAATTCAACAGCTAGCCTAGCTCTTTCACACTTCAGATATCTTCGACTTGCTTGGTTCTTTGACACTGGTCCTCCAAACTGCACACTTTTTTCAATTTGTCTCTGTTATAATTATCACTTTCTTCTTGTTGTATCTTGATTTCCACATTTTTTCTCATCTCCTCATCAGTCTCTTATTTTTCTGGGCTCATACATTACCCTGTCTGTTATTCTGTGTAAATTCTGCTTGGTCCATGGTAATGAGGTCAGTATCACCTGTGAACATAAAGCTGTCTGCCATCACGCTACATAGAATGGTTTGTCCCTTTCAGGTCTGTGTGAAATTAATTATTGCTTCAAATTTTGAATTGAACTGTTCTGAAAAGAGCATGCATCCTTGCCTAGCCCCCTTTGTCAAACAGAGGCACGTTGCAGCTTTCTTGTATATTCCACGGCATTCACTAATTCTCTGGATGTTTTGGGTTTTTTTTCTGGATGATCAGGTTCTTGCTGGCATCTGGCATTCTCCAAAATTGTTATTTCACTGTATGCCAAGAATGTAAGCTCAAAAGAGAGTTGCAAAAGCAGGACAAAGCAAGTTAGTGATGAAAGACATAAAGCGTCAGTGACTGTTTAACATGGAATGCTAAATGAAATGTTGTTGGATGAAATGCAACCTTGGAAGCCCACAAGCAATAGCCTAATCTGAGTCCTAGCTCTGGACATTCTGCTCTTTCTTTGGTTACAGTGTAACTAGGAAAAAGTTCCTAACTTGTTACTATATGAAATGACCGGAACAGGGCACCCAATACTAAATGCGTCAGCATCTGTCAGTGCATTGCCTTAGAATTATAGAATGGTTACAGTTGGAAAGGACCTTAAAGATCATTGTGTTCCTACACTCCTGCCATGGGCAGGTACACTTCCAACTCGAGGAGGTTGCTCAAAGTCCCATCCAGCCAATTTTGAATACTTCCAGGGATGGGGCATCTACAACTTCTCTGTGCAGCCTGTTCCAGTGCCTCACCACCCTCACACTGAAGAATTTCTTTCTAGTATCTGATTTAAACCTCCGCTCTTTCAATTTAAAACCATTACCCTTTGTCCTGGCACTGCACTCCCTGATAAACAGGCCCTCCCCATCTCTTCTGTAAGCCCCCTTCAAGTACTGGAAGGCTGCTATAAGTTCTCCCCAGAGCCTTCTCTTCTTCAGGCTGAAGAACCCCAACTCTCTCAGCCTGTCCTCATAGGAGAGGTGCTCTAGCACTGATCTTTTTCATGGCTCTCCACTGGACTTGTTCCAACATGTCCATGTCCTTTCTGTGTTGAGGACTTCAAAGCTGGACACTGTGCTAGTAGACCCAAGCTATAACCTTGTTTGTAAGAAGTGACCAACATCAGGCTCCCATCCACTTAGAACTTGTTAAACAACTGTCCACACCTCTTTACTTAAGTAGTACCAGCTGGAGAAGCACAAGGCCAGGAGGTACCAAAAATGAGTTAGCATTTACAAAACCAGCTGGCTGGAGGTGAGCTATGTGTGACTTGGCCTCTTACCGTTGAAAAAGGGACTGTTCTCAGTGTGCAGTATTGAATGCAGATCTGCTTCCGTTAAGAGCAATCTCTTTGTAAGTTTAAAGTTTTTGTGCCATTAACAGCAGTTGTTATCTTTTTCAAGTGTTGCTTACAGTGATAAAATATCTCAAAAGGTGGGTTTCCTACCATTTAAAAATATTTTTTTTTCTCTTGCAAAAAGTGGTTTGTTTTTTGTTTTTTGTTTCTTTGTTTTAAATTAAAATTTGTAGAGCTGGCTGCCATCTTCAAGAATAGGAGCTTTGGGTTTTGTTTTTTTTTTTTTTCAACTTGCTACTGTCACTTACCCAATGTTCAGAAACTGTGCTTTGTAGATGGTTTTACCAGATATCTTAAGATATTTCTACAGTTTTTTTCTCCTCAAGTCATTAAGCTCTGACAACAGAATGCTTTTCTCATTATTTGCACAACATACTTTGAGTACTTTTATACCATTAATAGTTGATTTTAAGTGTTGAAATTGCAGCTTAAGGGGAAAAAAAATATGTATTTAGGTGTCCTGTCCTAAGTAACAAAATAAGTGCCCATATTTTTCAAGCATTCTGATTGTCAGTTTAGAAAACTATAGTATATATAATAGATAACTTACAATTCTTCTTCAGCTGAATGTAAGATTTCAGTATTTGTGGTGGTCTAGAGCAGAAGTCACTCCCTTAGCAATTTCTGAAGAAAGATCAGGTCTTGAAAAGACTTAAGACAATAAAAATCCCAGCAAAGTAAAACCATGACTCTCTGAATGATTCTGTGAGTTTGCACCTCTGATTTGTAAGAAAAAAATATAGCCTTCTAGGAGCAGAAAGGAAGAGGAGAAATGTCACCGTTAGGAAGACTGTTAGAGGATTTGGGACTGTTCCAGAGGAAGATACTTCACCTTTTAAATTTTCACTTCTTTGCCTGCTCAGGATGAGTAAAATCAACGATAATGTCACCCTCCCACAGTTCCCTCTGTGGTTGCTTCAAGCCATCTTTCTCGCAGACCTAAAAGTGATGTTTCAACTGAAGGTTTCATGACAGTACTGAGCTTTTGGGAAAGGAGCAGGACTGGACTATTGTATTAAATCAGAATCAGCATGACCTGGTTTCCCTCAGCAGAGAAGCTCCTTTTTTGAAGGTCTGAGTTTTTAAGACAAGTTTGAGATGAGTATAGAATTTCTAAAATCAAATTGAGCAGAATTTCTAAAATCAAATTGAGCAATATGACAAATGTCCCAGACTATCAAAACAGAAAGCAAGCGGAGTTCCAGGGCAACAGCACCCTGCCCCAGTAAGTAGGACTTTTGTTTCTTTAACTCTGAGAATTTTCTTTTGCGTCATTAGCTGATGGAAGTTATCTGTTCTCTCACAGCTCTAGAGCCAGCTCAGAACTACAGGAAAGATTTTTTGTAAAGGGCCACAGGATATCTGGCAGTATTTGTGATTGCACTCCCTAGCTCTTCTGCTTTCAGCCATTGTTTTCTGAGGCATGTTTAAAGAGTCTCAGGTCAAGTACAGTCCTGTAAGAAAAATGTTTTAAAGCCCACATTAAAACTGTAAACTGGCCTGTAAAAATTACCGTATAAAATGGCAAACGCTTTTCAGCTTACTGAGTGCTATTGTGAAATTTGGATATAAAGGATTAATTCGTTCTTTTGTAAAGTAATGCAGAGGTGTTTGAGGACTGGGATGGGAGAGAGGTTAGCGAAAATGATAGAGAATATCCTGTTAGAAAGCTGTTAGACATCTTAAAATATACCTGTTTCTTTCGAGATCACACTCAGAAATTAATAACTTTCATTAGAAAACCAAACCAAAACAACTTACAGGCATGGCTAAATAGCTATAGCAAAGCAGGGAATCCAGTTCATTTGCAGGATATTGACACGTAAACTAATTGAAGGCTGCAGAAAGCACTGGTTGCTAAGCATTGCCAAAGTAATTGACATAATCCAGAATTCCCAGCTCTGATTATTTTATCTGATACAATGTAATGCCCTGTAGCATGACCAGCTAGCTTGGTTCATTTCATTGAAAGAAAACAACTGAATCATTTTTACTCTGCTTAACTCCTTTCCATTTGAAGTGTTCCTTGCATGGATAAAATGCTAAGATCAAAACTAAAAGTACTGATTGGAGGTGCCTAAAATTATTCTCCTCAATCAGGTATTCAGCACATTGGTGAAAATTGTGAAGAAAGTATGCAAATACTAACAAAACTGTGGGCAGTTAGCATTTCTCTATGGTATGCCCTGAGCTGCTTCTCTATGAATGCTTATTCTATACATCCAGGGTTCTTATACATCTGTACCTACTTAATGCAGCAAGACTCCTTCCTGCAGTGCCAGAAAGCTTTACCGCTTGTGCATCTGGAGGGGAGGCCAAGTAACAACTGGCATCTGCCTTCATTTTCTGCAGAATTTAAATGCCACAAAACCTTCACTTGAGTGATTCTGGGTAGATCAGAGATACAGAAAGTTGATCTGAATTCAAAGACATTTTTTTAAGGATTTGAAGACATTTTGTAAAGGTTTTAAATGCATGATATAGATACTAGATAATATAGATATTAATAAAATACTGTGTAGACAGGTGAGTACATCTCTTTTACACAGGCAGAAAAAGTGCTGATGGTTTGGCATTTAAATTGTTTTGGCTTTCAATTTTGAAATCCATCACAGTTCTTCTGTGAGGTTAAGACAATTTGCTTTGCCATAGAACTTCACAGTCACCAAGGTATATAAATAAGTCCAAAATTTCAGCTTTTTTTTTTTTCTCAGCTCTTCATCCGTACTCCCCCTGAGTAGCACTCAGAAACTTGTGGCATACTGTGAGATTCTGAGAGCAACTTGGATCCACTTATGACTGAGCTGAATAATTAGCAAAGACAGTACACATATGAACAGCCCTGGCTGGGGGGCAGAGGGGGAGAGACACCCGTGACTGTTAAGTGCCTTTTTTTTTTTTCTTTCCAGCTATTTGGAGAAGTAACAAATGTAGACCAAAATAGGAGGCAAGGTTAGAGTAAGAACCGAGAAGTATATGCAAGGAATGGGGATTTTTGGCATTACTCCCTGCTGGGAATGCCCAGAAGTACCATAAAGATAACTACACTTGCACTGCTCTTGCAGTGTCTTTAACTTCTGCTAAGCTGGATGTCCTGACTTGTGTTTTCTCTTTGCAGGTATTTTTATGGTCCTTTCTCTCCTGTCGATTGTATATGGTGCTTTACGCTGCAACATCCTCGCTATTAAGATTAAGTATGATGATTATGATGTCAGTGTGAAACCAGCTGCCTACCTCTGCATCTTCATGTGGAGAAGCTTTGAGATTGCTACACGAGTTACAGTGTTAGTCCTTTTCAGTTCAGTCCTTCAAATCTGGACTCTCCCTGTTGTGCTCATGAATTTCTTTGGTTTTTTCTTTTACCCATGGATTCTCTTTTGGCAAAGCAAATCCCCATTTCCCGAGAACATAGAGAAGGCGTTGAGCAGGGTCGGCACTACCATCGTCCTGTGCCTTCTCACCTTCTTGTATGCTGGCATTAACATGTTCTGCTGGTCAGCAGTGCAGGTGAAGCTCAATGATCCTGACTTAATTAACAAATCTCAAAACTGGTACCGCCTGACAGTATATTACATGCTGCGATTCATCGAGAATGCGTTCCTCCTGCTGATGTGGTACATCTATAAAACTGATGTTTACCTGTATGTCTGTGCCCCGTTGTTGGTGTTGCAGCTCCTGATAAGTTACTGCATGGCTATCCTCTTCATGTTGGTGTTCTACCAGTTCTGCCACCCGTGTAAAAAGCTTTTCTCATCCAGCATTTCTGAAGGTTTGCTGTCCTGTTTCAAGTTCCTCTGCTTTATTTGCAAGCCTCCCACATCCACCATCCTAACGGACAAGGCAGAGGTGAAATGTCCTGAAAACACTGATGATGCGTGGAGCAGTAGCAAGGCAATAGATTCTCAAAAGGGGATTTCTCATCAAAGCGTTTCTTCCAATGCCTAATACAACTGGAATCAAGTAGGTGCCTTCAGAAGGTGGCAGATCACCTGCTGGGAATGTTGTGTATATTGGACATTGTGTCTTGTGGATGGGATTTCTTTCTTACAGGTGCAGCACCGCATGATGACTGACAAGCATATCTTTGTGGAAAACTTAGTGTCTGAATATGTGTGTGTGTTTGTATACAGAGAGCAGTCATTGTTTAGAGACTTCTGTTCCAGAATTTTTTGCACATAGGTTTATTATCACGGGCTTATTTTGAAATCAGTATAGAAGACATCCTTCAAAAACTGGCCCGATGCTCGTCTTACTCAGGAAATCTGAGGATGGAAGGAAGTGCATTTTATTTGATTTCAGATAGGATGTCATTATGGCACGCCACCCTAGCATGGAAACAGAGCATAGACCTTGATTATATAGTGGCTGTAGCTGTGGTCTGCTTTGATCAAATTGCAGACTTTTTTTACACTCTAATCAGTGTAATTAGATAATAAGTCTCTCTGTGGTATGAGAATTGGACTTCTACAATGCACTGTAGTCTAGGTTACTGAGAAACAGCCAATTAGCCAGCACTAATACTGAAATGTGACTGTTACTGAGAACACACAGAGGGCTACTGGTTTTGCACTGTCTTATCCTTCATATTTGCTGCTTCTTAGTAAGGGTATTGAATTTAACACATTAATTATGATGTTCTAAAATAGATAAATGCCAGAGTCAGGAAAATGAGCAAATTCTTTATGATGCTCTGGTATTAGGGTGGTGTTCACTTTGTATAACATTAAATATCTAGAAGTTGGGCAGAGAGTGTGAACTAGTCATGTATGTGCTCTCCAGAGTACATCTACAGGGAGTAATTAAACTCATATTTAACAGTCGTCTAAGGCAGGTGATATGAATTATTCTCTGGAGACCTGTTACTCAGTGTTAACCATATGCCTTGGCAATTAGTTTTGACTATCCAGCTCTCTTTTAGATGGCTGAAGTTGAGAGATGAGAGCTACCCTGGTTGTCAGGGGGTTTGTAGTACACTGAGCAGGCAACTCAGTGACTTGTTACATGGGGACAGAAGACACTGAGTCCTGCCTTTTGAGGCTATGATATGTTATGGTTAGTTTCATATCAGTAGTTCAAAACCCTCTGACTTCTTTACCTCGGAAGTACCACAGGCTTGAAGTCTGAAAGAGGAAATAGAAGTAATTGACTTTTTCTTCTATGCACTATGTTACCATAAATAAAAGCGTTTCTGTATTTCACAGGTTGCTGAAAAAGCTTTAGCAGGCGAACACCCAAGAATTCAGTGGAAATACAAAAAAAATCTTTAACTATATTTTCAAAAATTAAGTGAAAGCTATTTGCACTTTATTTGCTTAGCACCTTGCATTTCTTTTGAGTATTAGATATTATGGTTGCTAGTGGAAACAAATAATTCATGACCCAAAGCATCTCCTAATGTCCCAAGTTTTAGCCTCCATCCTATCACCGTGGAGAATGTGAAGTTCTTCAGTAGGGATGACATCAGTATCATTGTATTAGAACTGTCTGAGGTCATTTGTAATGCAATATGTCACATGCAATGCCACAAAGAGCTAAGCTGTTTTTATTTTTACTTTCTTTACTGCACTGTAAATGAATGTCTTCATACTTCAGTTTTATAATGGAGTTCTGTTTATCACTTTGCCTAATCTGTATCTCTGTATGGTACGTGTACGTAGACCTGATTATATTATTGGTGGGTGGTAATGGGAATTTCTGGCCTGAGCTTGCCATGGGAATGTACCTCACATATCTGAGGAAGACACCAAACACATCAGTTCTATATTTCTTTCCCCCTGAAGACACTACAGCATTTCTCTGTACTTCTGTATGTGAAAGTACAGTATAGTATTTCTGTGTACTTTTTAAGATGTAGGAGAGTATTTCAGATTATTTTTTTTTTTTTTTTTGTAGTGAGTTTGAACAAGTGAGAATATAGTCCTTGCTTCTAAACCTACAAAGTTCAGCACGCATAGCCAAATTTTCAGGTGTTCTTAGCTAAAAGTACTTGACTTAATAGTTGGATGTTCATCAATAGTCAGGGAATTATGGTTGTTGTCTATCTACATAAGTACCTTGGTCTGAAATATTAGTCTTAAAAAATAAATAACTGAAAAATAAAGGTGGCTTCATACATAGAAGTATTTCATATCTAAAGAGAGAGCTCTCAGATCCTTTAAGCATACTTTGGAGAGTGTAAGTGATGATGTGATTTTGCCATTTGAAGACAATGGAAGCTTCACAAACCTCAGCCAGTGAAATGCTTGTGCTACAGTAAAATCAGCAATAGGAGAGTAACACAGCCAGGAGTCCAGTATGTATACAAAGTGAGTACCATTTAACTTCACACACCAATGAAGAAGACTACTGTATATGCATATTTTTAGAGAGTATGCAATAGTATTTCCTATTTTTATACCAGTCTCCTGAAGTGCATGCATAGGGAACTGAATATTTAAATCGCTGTTGTGAGAGAAAAAAATAATGGGGAAAAAAAAGAGAAAAATTTATGAGCTACATTACTGCCGTATGAGTTTGCCTTAGTTGTGCAGACTAACCAAATACAGTTTACCCCTCCCCAGCCCTTGCTTTTGCTGTGCCTCATGTCACCACAGCACAGAGTACAGATTAACTAACAGTATTGCTGCTCCATCTGTTTTGATCTCAAGGAGCTGCCATTGCTGGTAGAAAGAAGGAATGAGAAGGAGTCATAGAGACAAAACTACTCACTTCAGACCAGTGTTTTAAAGGACAAACATTTTTCTCAAGTGTGCTGCAGTGGTAGGAGAGGCAGTTTTTTATCAGGGTAATGAGAGTCTAAGAGTGTCATTATCAGTACATCCAGTGGCTGCACTGAGAGCATAGTATTAGCCACAAAGGATGTGTGTGAATGACAGATCTCTTGCTGCAAGTTTACTGTTCTTTTATTCTCCTCTGTGAATGTTAGATGCATATGTGTTCAGTGCAAGGGTACAAGACTACTGTTAAAAACTGTACTCTCTAGAGTAATCCCAAATCATGCAAGGGATTGCTCATTCATAATCATAAGGATTATTCACGTGTGTAAGAGTTCTGTTATGTAGGTTTTCTATTATACTTGTAAAACACCATAAATTAAAATGTTGAAACACTTCCTTAAGTTGTGTTGGTATCAGTTCTTAGTCCTCTGCTTTCAGAAATCCAAGGTTATATAGCACTGTCATCTGTTACTACACAGCAGAAGAAATGTTTTCAAGCAGACCTGACAGAAGAAGAATCTGTGATTTGATTTGGGAGTTCCTTACCTCCAACCAGTGGTGTTTCCAACGCTGTCTAGCTGGATGGGGTCTCAGCAGAAAATTTTGTAGGAGGCAGGCAGCTTGAGAGACCAGTGTTGCACAGAACAAGGTTAGTATAGGTTATTTATTGTCAGGATAAGAATATTGAATTGGTTTACATTTGGAATCAGAAAGAAATCATTACTTTATAAAGGACCTTTCAACTTTTTTCTGCACCCTTGTTCCATGCTCATCTGGATTTAACGTGTGTTTTTCTCTGTCCATGGAAACAGCCAGCAAAATCTATTGTGGAGGCACATGAATGCATAGAAACTGTAGCACATTTAAGTGTTTGTAATTTCTTATGTATGTATAAAATATACATGTATTTTATAAATATGGATGTAAATAGACACATCATAACAAATTGTAATGTGTGCACATCACTTAAAAGAAGAGCAGTGAAAAAGGAATTCAGAAGGCCCAGTGGTGATGGACACCACTATCTGCTAGTAAGAGCTGTGCACCCTGAAGCATAGAAAGTAATTAATCCTTTCTTATAGACATTATTTTTAGTTTCAAGGGATGATTTTTAAATGAGTACCCATGTAGAGCATATAGGTTCTTTTAGCCAAGTGTAGTTTAAAACCTTAATGTAAAATTTCAGATTTAGGCACATTGTTAATTGGTAACTTCTGTTTTTCACATGCAAGCCGATCCTCTGACATTTGCAGCCTAGCTTATAACTGGAAAATACTTGGGGTTGGTAAACTGTGATCAATATTTTTAAAAAATTAAATTTGGGTGGTTGGTTTTTTTTTCATTCCCCAGTCATTCCTGTATTTTTTCCCATACAGCTGATAATATCTAGTCTACAAACAATAAACCATTCTCTGTTACTTCCTGCCTATTTGAAGGGCTTATGTACCACAGAAAACAGGATTCTGAATTGAGATACTTGCAAGCCAAACATCATCGTGGATAAATATATGATCTTACATTTTAAAATGGCACTGAAGTGACTGTAGTCACTCAAAAATCATCACAGAAACATGAGTATATAGTGATTTGTTAGAGATGGTAAGTTTGATTCACAGAAGACTTGAAAAGTAAGAGGTGTTAAGGTCTATGGAATTCTTACTGAGCAAGGAAAAAGAGTGCAATAAAACTGTTAGGTCCCTTGCGTTCACCTCAAAATTAACATCAAAATGAAAGGTAAGTCCTTAAAATTACAATATGAAATTTACTGAACCTATTTCTTGGATGAACTTCATATCCCGGAAAAGAAGAGCAATTTTACCCTTTCTGGATTTCTCAATCATAAGGAAAATCTCTAGCCACTGAAATTCAGTTTTACAGAAATAAGTGTCCGTATTTGGGTGTGTAAAGGCTTCTAGTCACAGACTAGAGTTAACAGGTAAACACATCTAAAGCAGGGGATAGATGCTAGCTAGTTGTATGCTGCTTACCCAGGATTCTGCTGTTATAACATCATTTCGGCCCTGAAGGTGAAAACTGATTTAATGAACTAGAAAAAGCCTCTTAAGCACCTTCTGTCCCTTCACGTTTTTTATTGTTTAAGTTCCTATCTTGTCAGAGCAAACAAAGCGGCAGAAAATAAATGTAACAGATATTAAATTCTGAAAATTCTTTCATCAGGCATTCTTTTCATCTGATTAATACACCCTGTCAGTACAGAGCTTTAATCAGCCACAGATACTTACAGGAAAATGATCAAGGATGGATTCAGATAGAGAACAACGCCAGAGGTAGTCAAGATGAAGATTAATTCATATCTGGTTTCTAGAGCAGGAACTAAATACTAAACCAGCAGCACAGCACCTTCCAGGCAAGGTGCCAGTGTTGTATTTTATTGTGTTTGTGTGGATTTGTAGTTCTTGTAAATCTGTGTTGTAGTAAGATTTGCATTAAACACAGCAGCTAGCAGAAGAGAGAGGTGTTTGCCATTGCTTTAGTTTTACAGTTGGTGGCCCTCATAACACCAGTTATGTTCTTTAGACTACATTTCCTAGCTAATCTTCTGTCATCTATGCCGCTTTGTGGTGGTTATTTTAAACAGAAGTGGAGAAATGGGACAGTGAAAGATTCAGCTCTATTTCTCTATTTTTCAGTATTTTTGTGTTTGTGGATTATGATGGGTTTCCGCTTGTCTTCTTATTTTTTAAGCAACAAGGAGAAAAAAGACCAAACAGGAGAAAAATAAATACTTCAGGAAAATAATAAAATGTCTTTTCCTACCTACAAAAATGTATGGGGCAACCGAGAAATGCGTGCACCAAGATTTATTCACTGATGTTCTCTAAGATGCATGGTGCAAACCCAGTGAGGAGTTCATGTACAGCCAAGCAGTGTGTACCTAACCTCAAAAACTCAGAGGGTCTCCCTGATCCCCACATAATTTTTTAAAAATGTTATCTTTCTTTGTTGTTTGACATTTAATACCAGCAGAGTCTTAAATATATATATTGTGTTGCAGTCTGCACGTTAGTTTTGATTCTGCATTTCAACACACATGGGTAATGTCCACGCTAATGGTCTGGACACAAATATTACCACTGAACTAATGAATGCAGTTTGGTTAGCTGATTCTGCCTTCCTTATGGATGTAAAGAAAAACAATGACTGCTGCAATGTATCATAGAGTTTGTAACACCATGTGGTAGCTGGCTGGTTCCTGCTTGGGTCATGTTTTCTCATCAGCTGACAAGATGTGAGGCCCTGAAAAATTGGTGTCTGTTCTCTACAGAAAGATAAAATATAATCGATTGGAGAAACCCAAGGCATTGCACATGCTAACCCTTATTCAGGGTCATTTGATTGTGTACATCAGAAATGAACCAACCTATTTCAGAGTAAGAGGAAAGTGAAAACATCGCAGGGGAGACAGGTTATCATGTGGGAATAGGCAAGGAATGTAAGAAGTTAAAAATTACCTCTGCTTCACCATAAATATGAACCTCAGTAATGATGCTGATGTTGTGCCATAAAGATTGATTGTAAGGCAAATTCAGGGAAGGCTAAAGAGCACGGTACCATTAACTTATCAAAAGGCTCAACTGCCAATTACACCCAACTCCAGCATAAATTGCTCCTAGTACAAAATGAAATGGAAGCCCCCGAGAGCCTCAAGCAGGGATCCATTAGCGAACACCTATAAATCACTCATCCTATAGCAATCAAGGGTTTATGTGTTTGAGCTGCTATCTTAATAAACCATATATCACTGTTCTTTCCAGGGATTAACAGCAAATGAGCAATCTTGTCTTCAAGCAAGAAAAGAAAAAGGAAAAAAAAATCTGCAGACAGACTCTTCCTGTCAGGCAGCAAAATCCTCAGTGAGGTGAGTTTGTGTCCCAGAATACAAAAGAAAATGTAACGGGTCACTGTAATTAGTAATCAAAAGCTCTGATTTTGATTAAGGTGGACACAGTTCTTTTAGCTTTGCCAGAAGACTATGCAAGAGAGGGATCTCTAAACCCAACTGAGAAAGAACTGAGGTATCTCCAACCTATTGGTACTCCCATAAAAGCCTGAGCAATGGAAATTGAGGAACGCCATTAAGCCATCAAAGTTTATATTAAAAGTTCATAAAAGCAAGAAAGAGTATGGATAGATCATAATGTGGAAATTGTATTCCCCAGTCTAATCCACTGATTTTTATTTCATTTTTAATAGTGGTTTTTTGTTTTTTTTTTTTTTCTGGAAGTGTTCAAAATGTATTTCAGGAGGGAGGTATATGTGTATGTATAAATTGCTGTAAACAGTCTTGCACCAGGAGACTTCGGCAGCTATTAATTCAATGGTAATTCAGCCTGGAAGAAAGTCATCCCAGTTCAAAATCCAGGTTGTGTGCAGCTTGTGTCTTCATTAAGTTTTCCAAAGAGATGGATGGATGCCCCCGAGCTTCTCTTGAGTGCAACTTGAAGCAGGTAAGGCTTTGCAAGCTACTCTCTGACAAGCGTCCAAGTTATCAGGACAAATCTAGAAGTAAAAAAAAGCTGTATCATGACAAATGAGCAAAGGGAAACATATACATCCAGTGACTGTGTGGCTGGAACAGTGTAATTCTATATCAAGAGGCAGTTTAAGTGTGATTTAGCAGCATACAGGCTTCCTGCTGAGTCTTGGCACGGGGCTGAACCACATTTTAGTAATCTATCTGAAAGATAATTTTTAAGCAAAGGCTTTAAGAAAAAGCCTGTTCCTTAGTGCTACAGCTCATTGTGTCATGTTATCTTACTTAGAGAAATGCTTTAATCATGATATCATTCCTCAGTGTTACCCTTACTGATATTACTGAAAACTAAAAATCCCTGGTACAAACAGGACTGAGCCAGAGGCTGTATCTGGTGTCTGGTCATGGACAGGCATCTGCTAACTGAACTGGGTGACTCTGTTTCCCCTCATGATGAGGAGTGGGAGAGAGAAAAATCAGCAAAAAGTTATCACAGAGCTCATTATAGGACAAACTGCAGAAATGTAAAGTAATATAGACCTGTGCAGTTAATGTGAAGGCACTATGGTGTTCACACCTGCGTAGCTGTTCCTGCGCATGAACAGGGGGTACTGGAATGCTCCTGAAGTTCTAGTGTTGTGTTCATGCCATTTCTTCCACTGCTGTAACAGACACCAAGATACCCAGCCACCAGATAAAGCTGTATCAGGGCATGGTGCAGGTTTAGCTTAGACATGGGTTTACAGACCCTTCTGGGAAATTGATGGCTTTTGTGTGCATATGCCTGCTCCCAGGCTGCCTCTCCAGACTGTATCATAACATGCAGGCAGTCAAGTCCTGGATCCACCTCTAGCCCCTGTGCAAATGCAGTAAAAGGACAGACTCCTTTTGAAAAATTGTTTTTCCAAGTTGAACATGAGAGACAGGTGATAGATGTGGAGCAATAGGGAAATCCTAGCACAAGGCAGCTTGCCTCTCTTTAACACCAGACAGCTTGTGACGAGCCAAGTCTGCTAGATTTTCAGATCCATCAGGGAGCACATAACAGCAAAAGTCAGCAGTGGGCCATGAGAATGGGAACTGGGATCCCAAAGGAAATAATGAGGTAGTGGCATTTTTAGTTAAAAGAGAAAAAAATGCTGTTGTCTAGAGATCATAGGCCATGGTGGCCAGTGAATTGATTCTGTGCTGATATTTTACCTAAGTTTCACACCAGTGACTTTCATTCTTGATTCTGACTTTTTATCACCTAAAACATTTCCCTGTGGAAGTGCTGCTCCCTGAAGTGTAAACTAACATTTAATACAAAATGTAAACTCACATTTACTGACAGTGGACTCATTTTTTTCCTCAGCTTTTACAAGTCTCTTAGAAAAATTTCACAGACTCCTCAATGTCTTTAGAAGTACTGCATGTAGCCTAATGAATGAAAATGCACCCCAGCAGACATCTAAGGAAAACTTGCCTTATCCCTTCCTGCAGCCCATCACCCTGTATGCTGTGCCAGCATCCCCTGGGGAGATGGAGAACAAGGTCTTCTCCCCAAAGCAAAAGCACAGGAGATGATTCACCGCCATCATCGACCCAGGGACTGCTGCAAGAGGCAGTATGTGCAGACCTCCACAGATCTCTGTCCCCAGTGCCCGGTCCAATCCACTAGCACCATCTGAGCAGACTTCTCACGTTCACTTTTACACAGACTCTTTGCAAAACACTCTCTCGGCTACAAGCTACTAAAGCGCAGCTATAGCAGGCTGGGAGGCACCTCGATTATTTCTAACTGTGGAAGTGGTGATGTAAATGTGTACCAGGAGTGATCTAGTGGCTCTGATTTGGAAGTACAGAGGTGGGCTAATTGATTAAGGATCTCCAGAGGTCCTTTCCCAGCCTGCGGATGCAAGCCGCTAATTGGAAGCGGGATTTGACATCCCAGCACTGAGAGATGACGGGCAGGGGGAGAAGTAGGAAAGAGATTTTGAACAGGGATGCAATAGAAAAGGGGACGTGAAGGTGCCTACGCTGAGAAGGTCTCCTCCGGCACCCTCAGCTGGGTTGTAGCGAGGTTGTAGCCTCGCTGGGTTGAGCGACGCGGAGTCCCTGCTGCTTGTCCCTGGCCGGTGGGTGCTGCCCGGCGGGTGGCACCATCGAGCCGCGCTGCCGCAAGCAGCAGCATCCGACGCCCCCCGGGCGGTCACCGGCCGCTGGATCGCCGGGTCCCCGCTAGGTACCGCTCGTCGGAGGACGTTTCGGTTTTGCTAGGTCTGGGCTGAAAGGTTTCTAGGCGATGCACGGTAAGAGTATAGGAGAAAACTGGCCTCCCGCTCACATCTTTCGAGATGTTTTCTTGAGTGAAGAGTTGCTGGGCGACAGCTTCTGGTGAAGTCCCTCTCTCCAGGCAGAAAAAGAGTTGCATCGGGCTGTCACAGGCATGTGTAAAGGTGGTGCATCTGAAGCCGTTGGAAGTGAAGTCCAACTACACAGGGAGAAGCAGATAGATGATAGTTGTGTTCCAGTCCCAGAGCCAGACTAGCATAAAGCCTGGGGCTACCCTGGCAAAAAGCTACCAGCTGGGCCCCTCTCCCCCAGTCCTACACAAAGCCAGGTTATTTTGGCCTCTTCCTTTATGCGTGGGAGGTTATGCTATCCTAACTTTACTCCAGCTCTACCTAGAAACTACCACCAGCTTAATATAATACAATTTCTATCTGTACTTAGAGAGGGTACATCTCTGGTGGGGGCTCTTCCTTCCAATAACATAGCAGCACACAGCCATCCTGGCCTGTTTTGTGCTAATGCTGTCTGACTTCAAGCCAAACCTGACATGGCCAGTAGCATGTTGGTCAAACATGGATCTTTTTTGCCTGCAGCACATGGGTCTCTTGTGATCATTGCGAAACGCAGTGTGAGGAAGTACTGGAGCAGGGAGCTACATTGAGTATTATAGTGAAAAACAAAGACATAGAAGGATCTGCCAGTCCTCACTGGAGTCTCACTGGCATTTTTTTCCTGGCTCTCTTCTATGGGATTTTCTGTCCTCATTTCAGCATGGAGTTCATTTTGTAAACAAAACAGGAAGAGCAGGAGTGTCAGAATATGTCATTCCCTTGAATGAGGGCAAGTTCACACAGTGACTGCCTCAGGCTGCATGTGAAGGCAGCCCCTTTGGGAAAGATGGCTTGACAAGTCTCTTGTATGCTTCTTCCTCTTTGGTGTAGAATCAAGGGAAAGTTGATAAACAAAGGTTGCACAACATTCAAAATAAACATTTCAGCTTACAAAATAAAAGAGGCTAATCAAGGATGCTCCTTGGCTTTCCTCTTGCTGCATGGGAAGGAACTCAGCAACCTCAGCTGAGCAATGCAGCTGTTGTGGCTCTTTCACTCTGTTCTTCTTACCACTCTCTGTTTTGGGGTTTATACATGCAGAATTTCATACTGTCCCTTTTAGGAGACTGATGTGGAACACCTGGGTCTATTGCAGCTGTCTGGTATTAAATTAAGGATTACATAGAATGCTACGGCACAGAGCAGGAGAGGAACTAAATTAATTCCTAAGCAAGGGGTAAAATTACTGCAAGGAAATGCAGAACCCTGAGACCTGCATACTTTTGCTAAATTGTCATGCTGCAAAAGGATCACTGTTCACTGAACTTTCCGGTGCAAAGAAGGATGAAAAACGCTGTGTATAATCAGCTAGTTTGAAAGAAATATTAGAAAAATAGAATGAGCTAGTGTTTAATTTTTTCCATACTCTGCTTTTACACACTCTTGCATAATTAATACACAGTTGCCAACATTTCCTTTCCTTTTAAAGAATGCATTTTTAAAATAAGACCAAAGTACAAAGCATGCAAGTCTTCATAATATTATAGCAATGTTTCACTCGTTCAGAAGGTGCAAGCACCAGAATTAAATCAGGGGTCATGTGCGGGTAGTTTCAGTACCAGTTCTGCTCACACCTGTGACACGCAGCAACCAGGCAAGATTTGCTGTGCATTCTCCCTTCACTTTTGATATTAATGGGAAAACCCAGAAACATCAGGGAGCACCAGAACTCACTGGCTGCAGAAGGGCCTGCCACCTCTACCCTTTCTTTTGCGTTCAGGTAGTGAAATCACCTTTGTGCATTTGATAATTGCTAGCCTGGGAGCAGCTGAAGTATATTCTGTTTCATGGCCCATATTCAGGATGTTAAGACCAGGTCAGCAACTGCTGTGCAATTGCTGTGACCAGTCTAAAATCAGCCCCTGCTGAGAGTCAGTAAATCTGTTTCAGTGGCTGTGGTGCCTGAAGAACTTCCAAGCAAGGCAGGGCTGCCAAAGCTCAGAGCATCCTGAATGCCCACACTTGCTCACCCCGGAGAAGCTTAGCACAAACTGAGTGGAGGAAAAAGGCAGTGAGAGCACTGCCATTTCTGGGCAGGGAGAATAGGCTAGTCTTCACAGCAAGAATGGACATCCACATATCACAACTGTCCTCTTCATTTCCATCCTCAACCACTCTAGCTGTTTAGCTCCCAAACATCCATAAACAGAAATATGGGGGACCAGACCCTCTGCCGACATCCATTTGGGACAACCATCAAAGCAACTGATACCACCTGAGAGCCTGGCCCATCACAGAGCCTGACAGATGAGGTTGCTGCAAATCCCATTTAACAGGTTCTGAAGACTTCATTTAGGTTTTCAGTTACTGAAGCTTGGGAGGCTTCTCACCCATGTGGGGAGGTGAAGGATGGATATTCAGCCCTGAGCTACATTTGAGCTGTTGCTTCTATACATTGCAAGAAGGAATAATAATGTAGAAGTCACCTGTATCATTCAGATAACTGTGTTTGTCTAATTGATTGGAAAAATGTAGAAATGTGTGACTTTGTTTCTGCAATGGATCTTTGTTCAAGTACCAGATATGTCACCTTATGGAGGCCATATTCCAGGAGAAATTTAATGAAGGCAGTCATGTGTTAGGAGTCTGGAAGAGACCTGCTAGCCAGAACACAGGTATGTACCCGGCTCCTCTCATCCTCATTTTTACATTGTGTTCAAATGTCTCATCACTGCCAGAATCAGGCCCTAAGAAAGCTTGTAACTTAGTGATCCTGGAGCACAGTAAACTGTGCTAAGCCCCCTTCTCTGACAGCAGTCAGTCACAAAGTTTTTTTTCCCACCTCTCCAGCTTTTGCTCTCATTTGCTGTTTGACACCTTGATTTCACTTGCGGGCCAGATCAGCGATTACTCTGGAGAGCAAGCTTCTGTCATACAAATGTGATAAGAAGCTTGCTCTTTATTCGAGTAGATCCAGCATCAGGCCTGTGAAAAATGTCACCATGCTCTAAGGGAAGGCTACTTTGGGCTCACTTAGGCTTTTCAGAGCTGCAAAATTCTGCCGGGTCCAAAGGATATTGCACCTTCGGCAGAGAGACGCCACTGCTCAAACTGCCATTTTTCTACTTTCTAAAAGACCTTCAAAGAACACCATATGTACATACTCTTCAGCTCTTTGGAAAGGAGATACACTTGCGTCAGCCCCTTCGGGAGTAGATCTCTCTTTCTGTGGCACAGTAGGTGGAATACACAGGAGAACGAGCCAGGGGGAGGTGTGTCTGGACACCTGCTCCTCCCTAGGGCCTGGACTTGGCCAAACGATGGCCCCTCTTTGTCCCAAAGCTTCCTCCAAACTACCATTTTGCACTCTTTGTTGCAGGTTCGGAAGTTGTGACACCACAGAGGCAAAACATGCAGAAAGTATTAAATGCCCTTAAATATTATTTTTAAAAAAAACAAACTAATACACTCAGGGTAAATATTCTCTGGCTTGTAAGCTCTAAAATACATCTGGGCAATGGCCCATATTTTTCTCTGTAATCACAAAAGCAAAATGCTTGTTTTATTTTTTTTTTTTTCTTATATAGTGAGAGCAAGATGGTTCCTGGGGCTGGGGACCCTGGCAGTGCAAAATATGAAAAATAACCTGTCTAGTGACATGTGTCCTCAGCTTTGGCCCAAGAAGAGAGGAAGGAGCAAGGCTTGCATGTACCAGACAAGAGGAGTGTAAGATTACATTTGGAAGCTTCTGTGGACATTGAATTGAAGAAAAATAATTCTAGTGAATTAGTGAATCTCTTTATCAAAGAGGATCAGCAGGAATGGCAACTCAGACCTGAGGTAATACAAAAAAAGACAAAGGTCGGAAGATAAAACTCTTCTGTGCATTTGATATTACATTTCAGCATTGAAAGTTATACAAAGTGGCAATGCATTCTTTATCAGAAAACCTGACCAATTGCATTGTTTATTTTATCCTCTGTATCACAAGGAACAAATAGTGTATTTCGACAGTTTATATATATTTGAATTATGGAAAGTTATACCTAAAGATGGCAGAGACATGTCTGAAACAGAATTATGGACATGATTCAATGGTTAACTTATTTCCTAAGTGAATGAGAAAGGAAACAGGTTGCTGCAAGCTTCTGCTCTCACTTCCTTATGAGAGAAGACATATTCGCTGTCCCAGAAAGAAAGGGGCTGCTGTGCACGCTCCTCTCAGGCAATCATGGGTAACTGGGTGGAGAATGAAGGATTGTCCATCTTTGTCGTTGTAAGTACAATTTTTATTGTGATTTGTGTCTAGTAAAACGTTCTAGAGAAAGTTGTGCTAAGTAGAAATCATTGTGCTGGTGAAGGATGCATCTGGTTACTCAGAAACTGGGGCAGCAAGTGCAGTGAAATGCTTCAAGAGAATATTTTTAAAGGAGCTCTGCCTGGTATCTCAATTGTTCTAGTCTTCATTGTTAACTGAGAAATAATCATATGTTAACTTTCATTTCTTTTGTTAGAACAATTTATGTAACTGGCTTTTTTAGATGCAACATTGACCTAAAGAAAACAAATAATATTACATCTTGTGTAACCATGTGCGCTTCAACAGAGAAAGCAACTTTAAGTCTTTCTCACACTTTTCTGGGTAAAAGGGGGTGTCCTGAAAGCACAGTGTCTTGATGCTATAAAACTTGTGTGAGAGTCAGTTTCCAGAATTTAGAGCAGAGATTAACGAATCCTTCATTAAGACAACTAGTATTCAAACTGAGTTTGTAGACAACTTGCACAGAATAGCTATGAAAGCAGATTAAACTCATTCTGAGCAAGATTTAAAAGTACTGAAAATCCCAGTCACATTTAAAAGTGTTAAAGAGTAAGGCAGGGCAGTACTCCTTGGAGAAAACTTAGGCAGAAATTAGCGTTTCAGTGTTGTTTTGGTTTTGTTTTTTTTTCCACTTCACAGTGTGACATGAGCTGTAGATATACAGTTTTATGTAACTATATAAATGAAAACATATACAATGTCAAAATGTAATATCAGTTAAGGGATTGTTGCCAGGCATGGTTAGTATATGTAAGTACTGAAAGATAGAAAAAGAAGAGATAGAACTTCTATATTTGTGGTGGCTGAAATGTAAATATCTTTATTCAGAAAGGTATTTCTGCTGCTGCAAGCAATGGATATTTATATTTTACCTTTACATTGTAGATGTGTAGCTCTAGTTTAGGAACATAACCCTGGCACTTCGGTGCTTTGAGAAGGAGCAACTGTGTTTGCTGTCACCTTCAGTGAACGGAGAAAATTGAAAACAGTCAAGAGGTGAATTTTGGCATTTTTTTTTTCCCACCAGAACTGAAATATTTAAAGAATTAAGTAGAAGGCCAGTAAGAGGCCCTTATGTTGTTCAAAAAAATTTTTCTTGAGTCTCAAAGCTATAACAAGGTCAGCTAAAGAAGTCATGGATAAAGAAAACCAGCCAAAAGGACAGTTAGTTCTGGAAGCCTTCCCCAAGTGATCTGCATTGTCCTCTACAGCTTTACTGTACACTGACTAGGTAAGGGGTTATTCAGTGCTTGACAGAAACAGGACAGCCACAATTTCTATTGATTTACCCCAACAAAACAGACTTGGCTGTCTTAACCACAGCCAATGCTGCCTTTACATGCTCCTTGCTAAAGAGCATGGATGGATGCTGGCTCTGCAACTCAGCCTAAGTTGCCGGAGGATGTTGTGTTTTTCAAAGTTCTGTGTTCCACATGGGTCAACACCAAGAAGAAACGTGAGAAACCATCAGGAATCACTGAAGACCAAGAAGACTTCTTGGTCTTCTGGGCATGCAGTCAGGCATGAGAGTGGCACACTCTCACTTTGATACATATCATAAACACTTAATCCTGAGATAAGCTTAGTTTTTTAATGAGGTTTGGGGGATTTCCCGTACACTGCCCTACCCTATGGGAAATCCCTTCATTCCCCTGTATTTATGCCACAAGGGTAAGACATTTTCGGGATCTAAACTAATGCCAAGTTTTTTACAGTGTCAGCTGAGCCAAAGAACTAGGAAAACATATGGGTTAGAAGAGGTAAGGGACTGGAATGTCACAGTTTCTGGCATCCTTAACTCATAACCAGAGACTGGGTTTTCTCCCAGTTCTCAGACTTTCTCTCTTCTGTTTTCATGCACCACCTGGTAAATCTCCTTAGTCAGAGGGTGCACTGATACAGACTGGTTTTACTGTGGGGTGTGACATCAGCAAACCAGCTCCAGAAGGGCAAATGGCCAGATGCGCTGTGATCTCTGTGGCTGCAGAGTCTTGAAGCTGCCTTAGATAGCTTTGAGAAGGGATAATAACTTCTCTTTCCCTAAAGAAGCCTACACAGTAGCATATGCATGTATAAGAGAATACTGCAGTACAACTACAAAGAAGTCCAGTTTGGGGTGGTCTAAACACTACCAAAGTGCCTGTACTGAATATTTCTTGGTGGCTGATTTCAGACCTTCAGAGTGTCCTACTCAATAGAAAACATTAAGCCTTAGGTGTAATATTTAGATCTCAAGCTTCTTTGTCCTTTGGCATGGCTCCTAAGTGTTCCTCTTACACAGGTTAACACGTCTGAAGAACCACTGTTTGGAAGAGGCTCTAACCTTTCATGATGTTTGGAGGTTGAACTAGACTCACAGACTTAGCTAAACACCTGTAATATGACGGTCCTTACATAATCATAGAATCATTTAGGTTGGAAAAGGCCTACGAGATCATTGCATCCAACAATAAATCCAACACTGCCAAGTCCACCTCTAAACCATGTCCCTGTATCTGTATGTCTAAACCCTTTGAGCTATGCAAATGTTTCAGCTGTATTTTGGTTTACTGCCACTCCTGTACTCCTGAGTGCACACATTAGAGCCCATTTCCACCAAACAAATTTCCATTGCCCCCGCTGACCCCTTCATACCCTGCAGAATGTTCTCTGTAGAAACAGGAGCACAATGAACTAACTGACCATTATCCAAACTGTGTAAATTCAGATGTATGATCTCTAACAACAAACTGTAAAGGTTCTTGTTCGTTTCTTTTTCAGCTCGTGTGGCTGGGCTTAAATGTCTTCCTCTTTTGGTGGTACTATCTTGTATATGATGTCCCACCAAAATTCTTCTACACCAGAGTACTCCTTGGTGTAAGTACAAAATGTATTACCTTGTTATGGACTGAGCACATAGCAGTATTTCCCTAGCTTTATTTGACTGAAACAGGATCAAGTGGTTGTAGCAGCAGGGCCATGTTGGGGTTAAAAGTCACATGTAAACAGGTAACTGAATGCAGATAAATGTCCAGTGCTTCTGAATAGAAAGCTGGTAAGCAAATTAGAGAGATTCCATTCTAAAGATGTTTTCAAGCAACTATTATGCCTCTGGTAGTTAGAGTGAATGTGCATTGTGACTGCTTTATTAAGCAAAAGATGGATAAAATATTGCCATTGAACTATTGTGCAATCATTTCCTCATGCAATTATTTTTCATAGCATGAACAGTTTACAAAGCTATTAGCTCTGAAAAGCAATCATCATTCATACATTCATCAAGGCTGTGAATATTAGTCAAATAGTGAAGTGATGGACCTTGGGCTACTCAATATAACCCAATTGGTTAATGCAGTATTATATGTCCTACCACAAACTTGTTTCCAAAGCTACCATGAGTCTTGTCGGATTGACAAAAAAGTAATTTGTTCACATGTTTTAAAAGCCAGACCACAGACATAAAAATCAGTCTAAACTTCAAATTACACAACACAGCACTTTGTAAAAGGTTTGCAAAGCCATGGTTTAATTCAACAAAGCTTGAAATCCCATTCTGCACATGGCTTCAGATCTATGGGTCAAATTCTGTCCTTTGCAATCATGGCGTGGCTGCTCTTGAAGCCACAGACACCTGTGCTTGGATAACTAGAACTCAGTGTAACCCTAAGGGAGTTATTGTGATTTGAAACTGGAAAGGGTTCCAAAGAATACAAGGAGAGAAGACATGATCTTTTTCTTCTCTTCAGTGTGTTTGGATTAATATGGTCATTATTCCCTCCTTTCAAACAGTCTTTGTCAAAATCTGAAATCATTCAGGAAGTGAAGGGCAATGTTAAGGGAACATATTCCTAAAAGATGAGGCAACAAATTTCCCTAGATTGCCTTTACTGACAACAGAGATCATAAACCCACTTCCCTTTTGAGCTGTCCTTCTGTCTACCATAACCTGCCAGCCAACTGAAACCACAGTAGTGAGACTTTCTTTACAACCTTGGGAGAGAAAACTCTGCTAATGGCTTAGACTTGCATCTGTGCTTGGCCACTGATTGTCAGACATGACAGGGGGCTTTTTGTACAAACATATTATTTCAAAACTGGAAATAAAAATGTCTATCTGCAGGAATGTGTTCTGTCTGCATATGTGCCTCTGACTTGGCCAGAGTATGACTGCTCTAAAATGTGAAGATTGTTAATTAACTCTAGATTTCACACTCATGAAAAGTTGTGATATAGTACATAAATGAAATCTGTGCCTATCTACATCCTGGATAATGTCACAGGTAATTCCTTTAATAACGGCATCTCTCCAATTACAGCGTGCTCTGGCTCTAGCAAGGGCCCCTGCAGCTTGTCTGAATTTCAACTGCATGCTGATTCTGCTGCCAGTATGTCGAAACTTGCTATCCTTCCTCAGAGGATCAAGTGCGGTAAGATGAAGAAAGAATTTCAAAATTTATGAAAGATAATAACCCAAGCAGCCTTGCAAACATACCAGGCAACTGTATCCAAGTTCCCCAAATATACTGTACTTTGGGGATGTCCTCTCTTAAGAAGTAGATAAGCCTGGAGTTTTGTTATGAGCAGGATTGAGCTCTATATGTCAATAGTGTATCTAGAGCTCTGTTGAGAGGTTTAGTCTTGATTTACATTCCCTTTTGTCTTTTATCCTGGGCACTGTGGTGCTCTGGATGCAAACTGCCTCTCCTGGCTGGTAGCAGCAGTAGGTGCTGCTTACACACATTTGCCTTGTTTGTCACTGATACAGCTCCTATTTATAGTAGGAGATGCTAGCCTGCGTCTTCTGTCTCTGCTCGCTTCTCAAAGTAAATGCAGTCTTTCACAGACTTTCAGAATGGGACCTTTTTCAGTTTCTTCATAAATTACATTCTTTCTTGTCCAAGTCACGTTTCCACCTCAGGACGAAATAGTTTGCAGGCCTTTTGACCGTTTGTAGCTCCCAAATGCAAATGTTATATACAGCACTGAGGAACCATCACTTAGAAAAGAACAACTGATTCTAGGTTGCAGCTGGAGAGGCTTCCTATGATAGGACTGACTGTACCACACTGCTGAAATCAAGATCTTTGGCTGTTAGAGCAGAAATAATGCAGACATTGCATGACATAGTGCAGCGAAAAATCAATATTCTCAAGCTCATGAACTGTCCTTCCAAACATATGATGATTCTTCATTTTTTTTCTAGACTCTTTAACATACACGTGGTCAACAACACCAGTTCAGGGAAGCTGGTTTTAATCTGTAAAGCTAGTACAAATTCTTTCACTCAAATGAGTTGGCCTGCGAGGACTGAAAGAGCAGAGCAAAAGAGGAAACAATAAAATAGATGAAGTGTTTCAAGAACCCTTTATGGGGAAAGAGTTCCCTGAGACAGTTATACCCCAACTTTACAGCCCACTTCTGCAGTGTGACCCACAACGGGATCCTGATGCTAGGTGGCAACTTGAGACACTACCAAAGCTGTCACCCTGCCATGGCAGGCTGTGATCCCTCCTTCTGTTTATAATGTGTAATTTATCAAAGATAAGATATATACTTCTGTCATATTGGATGTTAATTTTTTTCTCATTATCAAACACTTTGTTTCAATGAGACACAGAAACATAGAATCATCTAGGTTGAAAGGAATTCCATATTCTGAAGTATTGTGTGAATTATTTTGATCTATAATTAGGAATTCTGTATTTTTACTAGCAATGACACCAATTGTTGTGCTCAGTGGCTCTGTTTTGGTCCCTGCATTTAAATAAGTATGTACAAACATCACAAATAGTCTTCATTTTTTTCCTTCGAATCCAAAGTGCTGTTCTACCCGTATCAGACGACAGCTGGACAGGAACCTCACCTTTCACAAAATGGTGGCATGGATGATCGCCCTTCACACTGGTTAGTATTCAGATGTTTCTTTGTTTATTACTTTCTCGTGCACTTTACACAGCACCCAGGTGGGATTCAAATTCTTAAAGATATGGGCAAAGACCTGAATTCATTAACCTCAAGAAGTCAGCATATGCCAAGGCTTAAATTAGTTTCCACATATTATTCGGCAACTGGCAGAGAGCAAATGATATATAAGCCAGAACACTTTCTCTTGAATTGCTGGCACCACTTATGAGACTGGTTAATAAAGGCCGCATAACAATGCCCTGACAAGCAGATAACCCTGGTTTTAATTCTTGTTTACACTCATTTCTTAGCTGGCATGTCTGAAACAAATAGTAGAAATTATGGAAGAAAAGGGTATAAAAAGCTGGGACTGGGACAGGTTTTCATTTTTTATCTGTTTCTTAAGCTAAGGGGTTTCTATCTTTTTCTTATTTTTGTGATCAAGTTTGTCACGTCTCGATGCAAGTGCCTTACAAATCATATATCCTAGAACAGTCTTTTTATCAGTAGATTACTTGAGCTGAGTAAGTTCCCTTTCGGAGCTGTGGCTAAAATCTCACCGCCACTTTGTAGAAAAGGAGAAGGACAATGCAGTTAGCATAAGGCCACAGAGGAGGCCTGCAGCAGGGATGGATTGTTCGGGGGTGTTAGATCTGTACCCACCAGGCCCTGTTTTGAAGGTGAATATGTATCTCAAACCAGGACATCTGGTGATACACAATGTGAAAAATTTTGAAAAGCATTGTGTGGCTTACCCCTGCAATACTGTGTAGTTGAAGTAGCATGAAACACCTCAGCTGTACTAGGTTTATGGATGCATCCAGCTCAGGAAGAACATTATTAGTGATTATTAGCAATACAGCAGAGAAAAGCAGCACTAGCAAATGTGACATCAAAGAGATTCGCTTCTCAGCTCTTCTACAGAAATTCTAGGTGATCCTGACAAATAATTTAAGCCATGCCATGCTTCAGTTTCCCACATATTAGAGTACTGCTGCTTGAATTGCTGAAAGCCTTTGTTAAACAAAGACATGTCAGAAACTTCCTTTAACTTCTTTCCTTTCCCCACCCAAAAAGGTGTGAACTTCAGACGGTAAAGCTTTAACAGGAAAACATGTCAGTCATCCGAAACTGTGATGCAGAGGGTGAGAGTGGCAAGGGTCTTAAGCTGCAGATGACAAATACTGCAAAGTTTCAGCTGTTACCGAAAACCCGTGAGTACTTGTCTTGTGCTTAACCCTGAACGTTTCTTTCCTGTCACTCCTAGCCATTCACACCATTGCGCATTTATTCAACGTCGAGTGGAGCGTGCAAGCCCGTGTTGAAGAGAAAGGAACTCTAGCAGCTGTGCTTTCTGGCCTTGGTGATGAGCCAAACGAAAGCTACATCAACTTTTTTAGAAAAACTATTGGGGTAAGTGACATCAAGCTGTGAAGAATAATTATTACATTTGTTTACATGATCCCATAAGACTATATGAGCAGACTGCATATTTCTGGCGAGCACAATCTGGGTTTGGGCCATCTTGGAGCAAAACCTCTTATAATTCATTCTTCTATATTGGTCAGCAATATTGTTGCTGAATTTTGTTAGTACTTTAAACTTTTTTAACCTGAGGATTTCAAAGTAGTTTTAAAACATCATGTAAAAAAAAAAATACGCTGTAAGCAGTCTTCTGACTAAGGTAGACATGGCACTCAGAAATGCGCACTGAAATCAAGGCAAAAGTTCGGAAATTTTGCTGCTTAAGCTCCGGTTCAAAAACCCCTCAAAGATAAGGAACTTCTGCATTCCGCAGAACCCTCAAGCAGCCAGTCTGTGTATGAGTTACGAGACCCACAGCTGCACAATGCCACTGAAAAGGAGAGCTTTCATTTAGCTCCCTCGATACGGATGCAGGATTCCAACTCTTAAGAATGGAGCTGTGCCAATGTGCCCACCTTTCTCAAGCCCGTACTGCTGAGCAGTGGCAGGGTAAGAAACAACGCTCAGTCTGTGAATCAGTGGAAAACCCCTCCTTTCTTCTTCCACTTACTTTGATAAGGGTCAATCTGCAGTGCAGCAAGAAGGGAGCGGGATTTTGCCATTGTTGGCATACAAATTCACAGAGGGCGACTTAAAGACTTACAACAGGGTAAAGGATTTGGCAAAGGAGGCAGACTGATGGCTCAGCTAGCTCTGCTTCAATGCAACCCCCTCCTTAGGCCAATGTGTGCAATTATTTTACAGAATCCTGTGGGGGGCCTATACGTGGCTTTCACATACCTGGCTGGTCTCACCGGTGTTATCATCACGCTGGCCCTCATACTAATCATCACATCATCCACCAAAACCATCCGAAGGTCCTATTTTGAAGTATTTTGGTACACCCACCATCTCTTTGTCATCTTCTTTATTGGTCTTGTCATCCATGGGGCTGGGTGAGTACCTGCACTTACCACACAACACACAATAACTGCTGTATCTTAATGTAAAGCCCACTACACACATTAGGGACTTAAGTCACTAAGCAGCAGTTATTTTTTCATGGTGATGATAGGCAAATGCAGGCTCTGAGGGTCAAAAGGCTCTCACTGATACATACAACAAGTTACTCACATGCTATATGAGACTCTGGCACACTTAAGCTTACTGATACCTGGCTTCTTCTCGTATTTTAACTGGAAAGCTCTTTTCCAAGGTTCCTTTTTCTAATTGTTAATTTATCTTTCTTTCCTAAAAGGAATCGCATCCCACACATGCACGTAAGGAGACCTCAGCGTAAAAATGATACAGAGTCTAGGATTTTGTTGAGTAAATGAAAATTCCAGTAACACAGATCTGTCTTTCAGACCTGGATGAACTTTTAATATCAGCAGCATGTCGGGACAGATTTTTAGCTGTTGCAGCTCAAATATAGGCAACTGTAAGTTTTTGAAACTTCCACGTCAAACAACTCTTTTTCTACTGTTGGCTCATTCCATACCTTCTGAAATAGCTGAAAAGCCCTAATGAAACAAGTTTAGCACTACGCAAACACAAATTAGCCCTTAGAAAAATAACATTAGTTCCATTTCATAAAACCACAGAGAACTGATGAATTAAATAAAAAAGACTAGAGTATCCAAGCCACATTTCTTAGTTCATCATTATACTATATTGGCCATTTTAAAGGAAATTCTAGGTGCAGTAGAAAGTGTGCTTTAAAAATGTCTAGCAAAAATGACTATTCAAAAACACTTCCTCTCAACTCCAGTTGTGCCAGAAAAAAAGACAGAAATGAGAGTGCAACAGGAAGAACAAAAATAGAAGGCAGATGAGAATCGCCACTGGTATATTTGTTCATTCCTACTTCCAAAACAAGAAGGTTTGAGCAAGACCTGCTGAAGGAAAAGAACAAGTCCTGCATGATTGCTGCAGCAAATATTGTATAGTTACTGACAAAATGTCCAAACTTTCCAGTAGTTACCACACAATGCTAGAGGTCAGTGAGAAGCAGGTATTTCATACAAGCTGACTTTTTATTTACTTGGATGTTCAATGTACTTCCACCATTGTAATTGCGCCGTAGTGAAAAGACCAGACTTTGGGCAGCGTGAATGTGATTATCAGAGAAGTTCAGTTATCCTCTAAAAGGAGACAAACACAGGAGAAGGACTGCAGAGTGAAGGATGCTCTCTGGCTGCGAACTCAGTGCCTCACTTATTTGGCCTTAAAGGCAAGAATGACATTTTGGATTTAGAGAAAATACTAATACACCAAAAAAAAAATTGATGAGCTTTTTACACCCATGGAAAGCATCTTAGGTGTACAAAGATGAATGTTATGGAATAAGTATGATCTGACAGTCTCAAAGTACTACGTTAGAGGGAGACATAGATGTCAGTTTATCTCAAGAGACAGAAAGCCATGGGTCATACATGTGTATGTATGCACACATACATGTATGTATATACAGGCAACTGAACCAAAGATAATTAATAGAATCAAAGGGGCAGATTCTTGCCCATTACAAGCAGATTCTTGCCCATCATTTTATAGCACTGATGGTTTTGGGCATGAGCTATCTGTCACAGACAAATGTCCCAAACTTCCCACTATAGTAGATGTAAAGAGAAGACAGAGATTCAGATCACGCTGCATTGGCAGCTAAGTAAAGCAAGTGGAAGTAATTGGAAGGCTATAATACTGAAAATTTAATTGAAGTACTGGAAGGGTATCTACATGGAATAATAATGGAAAATAAGACTTTTCTTTCTCTTGTATAGGGTGCTGGCATTATGAAACCCTGAATGGAGCATAGTGAAAGGCAAAACCCCTCAGGCGCACTTTTCCTTGAGCAATGGGGTGAGGAGTGGCAGGAAATGTGCTCCTCCTGTTGCTGTAACTCATCCATGAGGGCGGCTCAGCTGGGGAAGTAAACTGCAACTGGTGATGTCCCTGCAAATTGCAACTCGTGATGCTGCTGGGACAGTGTCATTCCTTCCCTTTATTTTTCAGGCAGGATGTTAATCAAACCTTTAATGAGGAAGAGGTTTATTAGTAATATTTATGAGCAGTGCAATCTTTTAACTTTCAAGACTGTGCACAGCCTTTCCAATATCCCTCTGATAGATCTGTCACTTAAAGCTAGACATGCATATGATTTAGATGCCACATTTTTTTGAAACATCAGAAACATAATCAGGTTCACTGAAATTGAACTAGAAAAGCAGAAAGGAAAGTCCTGGGAAGAAGATGTCAACCAAATCATATGGGCATAAAACTGAACAACCTGATCAGAAGAAGAGTGTTTATAGGGAAAATCAGCAGTTCTTAATCTGAATTTCTCTGCCGTGACTCAGATACCTCTGAGGTTGACAGAACTCCACTCAGAGGCAGGAAATAGTGAACGAGATCAGAATATATTTTTCCCCCCTTAAACTGAAAAACTGTCTTTCAGCGCTAGCTCTGCCACTGTGACATACAGCTGAAATGGAGCAGTCAGGCTTCTCTATAATAAAACAAACAACAACAAACCTAACCAAGCAAGAATATGGAGGCCAGATCATCAACTGACACAAGCTGATATAGCTAGCATACCTGCTTTGCGTCAGAAGCATATGTGTTCATTCACACTAACTGCTACTCCACAGCTTGAAAGGGAGAGGAAGGGTCAAAGAAAGAATCTATGTTGGAAAGGGCTTTCGAAATTCCTAAGATAAACACCAGAAATATCTTCTCTGCAGGTCATTAGGAAACTGATTACCTTGCCCACTCCTCGCTTTGCTTTTATTGGGGAAAAAAAAAAAAAAACAAACCCAAAACTGAAAATAATGAAGCTTTCCTGGTCTGACCACTTTCTGGAAATGGTAGTGGCCATATCTCTCAGTTCCTCACTTAATCTTGTAGTTAGTATTTTCCCCTACCAACTGTCCTCCCATTTTAATAATTTTAATAGTAATTTTGTGGTTTTATTAGAGCAGTAAAGCTGTATCAAAGCAGTAGCACTGTCACACAACTCCACATAAACAGAGTAGTACATAAATAGAATTACAATAAGGGACAGATACATTCATTTTCATTTCATTGCCTTAATGGCTTTTATTTTTTCCAGGCGTATTGTACGAGGGCAGACAGCTGAGAGTCTGGCTGAACATAATCCAGAGATTTGCTACAAGAACTTCACTCAGTGGGGGCAGAAGGGAGCTTGCCCAATCCCCCAGTTTTCTGGGAATCCTCCTATGGTAAGAACAGTTGTCTTGAGTGTAAATCCAATACAAAATGCTTACAGTTTCTCTTTTTATTAAATAATATACCTACTTGGGTAAAAAAGCAGCTATGTAATCCCCAGCGCTCTTCAGTGGCAGCTTTCATTACAGAATAATAGATTTTGACACAATGAATTATGAGTAGAAATGGACAGACAGAAAATCCACTTCCAATGTGCCGTAAAATGAGCAAAATTAACAGGCAAAGCGAAAGAGCACATCACACCCGAGAACTGTTTCTCCAAAATGTATTTTGTCACTTGTGGGGATTTCTAGAAAGTGCTATAATATACATACTAAATAGTTTCACATGAATAACAGAAAATTAATGCCTCTGGAAATGTGGCACTGAAACTTCAGCTTTTACTGACTAAGCAGGATGGTTGGTTGTTCACATTTCAAACAGATCTGTTAACAGAAACCACATCTTTTCCTGCAGTAAGGCAGATCCAAGTCTGCATTCAGAGCTTTACTCCATGTTTCACGTTAGCTTAATTTTTAGACAGAGCCAAAATCACCCATAGGAAAATAGCTTGCTGTAACTCCTGTAACAAAAATCCAGCTGCAACTCTCAACAGAAAAAAGAAATTCTCTCTCTGACCAGAAGTAATTTTGAAAGTGTCATATCTCTTAAGGGTTCCCTACTATGGCTGATAAAGAACTTAAGTTACTTGAATTTAATATCTGCTCACAGCATTTTTAGGACTCGGTTTAAATTCAATTCCCATCTTCATCTCCTGATGTCTCATTTTATTCTGCTTACAGACATGGAAGTGGGTAGTAGGTCCCATGTTTTTGTACCTGTGTGAGAGGTTGGTGCGGTTTTGGAGGTCACAGCAGAAGGTTGTTATTACAAAGGTATGTGCCGATGCTATGCTTAACACCAGGCAAAATATTACTAAGTTTTCCAAATGGTGCAGCAAAGCCAATGGCTCCTACAAACAAGAAAAGTTATAAGTGAAAGGCCTCTCAAGAATGTCCTGGGTGCTATCATACAAAAACATTGCCAGCTTCTAACATCTA
Organism: Pedionomus torquatus; assembly: GCA_013398155.1. Lineage (NCBI taxonomy): Eukaryota > Metazoa > Chordata > Aves > Charadriiformes > Pedionomidae > Pedionomus > Pedionomus torquatus. The sequence continues at coordinate 42,308 of VZRU01009337.1, forward strand.
AATGTGGTCTGTCTCTAAAAGAGAGCAAGAGGAGGAAGTTAGGCACAGGACTGAATCTTAAGAAAGATAAATTCATTTTCTTTTTATTGAGTGGAAAAATTCACAGTGTAAAAAATCCACAGCCTTAACAGTATTTAAGATACCAAATCTTTGTTTTCAAAACTACCCAGATATTTAGGAATTCTGATTTTTCAGTATAACAAATGACTCCTGAAAAGAAGAGCAATTGTGCCTCATCTCATGGGCATACCCTGTTCAAGTCATAGCAGGGTTTAGGGGATGACATTAGATGTCTCTACTGTGCCCTGGCACAATGCTGACATGTTGGAAGATTCATACAGACTTGTGTGCTTTTTTGCTAATTTTTCCAAAATATCGTTAGGCCGTTTCTACACCATATGTGTATGGTGTCTGCTTAGTTCCCTGTTGGCAAGAAATTTCTTCCACAATCCAAAGCACTATTATTAATACCTACATGAATATATAGAGGCATTTCCTTCTTGCAAATCCTTCTTCTTGCATCTCCTTCTTGCAAATCTCTTCTGAATATTGAAAATAAACTTGGCTGACAATTCTAGCATTAAAAAAATCACAGTAATGGAAATACCAGCCTGGCTACTAGAATATTGCTTCTATTTATTCTTGGTCAAAGCTTGGCAGAATGCAAATGCCCATATGGTCCTACCCAGTATAACATGGAAACCTCAGTTTCCAGTGGAACTACCTATGTAGTTTCCTATCTGTATGATAGCCCTATTGTTTTGCCCCTGTATATACAGTCAAATTCATTAACACCATGCTCTGTGCCAATGTGCAAGGTGCATCTGGAATTAACAATGTACATACACAGATCTGGTCATGTGTTACAAGATGCGCCAGTCTGATCTGTTCCCTTTTGGAGTGACTGCAAGTATGAGGTGAAAAAACACTTTAACCAAAAATTCTGCATTTTCTGCAGCCTTCCATCTGGCTCTCAGGTGCTGTTCCTCACTTCCAGTTCTGCCAGGAACAAAGTTTCGCCTGCTTTTCTTGCTCTTACAGCAGATGATGGTGTTAGTGATGAAGAATGTAGACACATCCAGTGACCAGCAAAGACAGCCTTTTTCTTCTCCCTTTTTACCCTTGTCCTCTTATTGTAGGTGGTCATTCATCCCTTCAAGACAATTGAGCTCCAGATGATGAAGAAGGGCTTCAAGATGGAAGTTGGGCAATACATTTTTGTCAAATGTCCAGTGGTTTCTAAACTGGAATGGCATCCTTTTACATTAACTTCAGCTCCAGAAGAGGATTACTTCAGCATTCACGTCCGTATCGTAGGGGACTGGACAGAGGGCTTGTTCAATGCTTGTGGATGTGATAAGCAAGAATTCCAGGAGGCATGGAAGTTGCCCAAGTATGTAGAGTCTTCACAGTAAAGTCAACCAACTGCTACCGCAGTTTAAATTTTGCTCGATGAGTTTGATATTATTTGTGATACAATCCTTAACCACTTCCATCACAAATGTGGGCCTTACATGGCTCTTTCCAGTTTTCTCCCATCAGCCTCACCTGGCCTTACGGTGACTAGTATTCAGCCCAAATGTGCTTTGTAGCAGACAAATGCCTTGCCTTTTTATTTTTATTTTAAATGGTGCTAATAAATACTCACTGTTATTAAGTGTGCTTTCATTTTCAGGATAGCGGTGGACGGCCCCTTTGGAACAGCGAGTGAGGATGTATTCCATTATGAAACTGTTATGCTTGTTGGGGCTGGAATAGGGGTCACCCCCTTTGCATCTGTACTCAAGTCTGTTTGGTACAAATACTGCCATGATGCAACCAACCTAAAACTCAAGAAGGTGCGTGTCCTCTTTCCCAGAACCCATTTAATTGCTCAAGGGCCAACAGCCCAAATCAAAACAGGCTCAGAAAAGGTGGTCTGGCTCCAGACATGGATGCCTCCAAACACAAGAGTCTAGTTACCTCACATGACTAGCAGAAAGGGAACTGGGAGGGTCAAAAGCAAAAGTATTGTGAAAGGAAAAACAGGCTACGAAAAAAATCACACACACAAATCCTGACTGTGGCCTTGGGGATTTCTACTTGCAGTGGAGATGGTGCTCAATCTGCCTGAGAAACACAAAGTCCAAGGCACTAATACAGCCCATGCAAATATTGCATTTCTTCCTTAAACACAGAGAGAGCAACCTTATGTCAGTGAGAGCATTGCTACCATCCTCCTCTCATCTCCTGCCCCTGGAAACTCCCTGTGCAGAGGTGTGGGGTCACATTCTGCGGTCATGGTCATATCCAAAGGACAGAACTGGTTTTGTTACCTGCTATAATTTACCTTACCTGCCAGTGCACGGGGAGATATGGTCTACCTTTAAATCATTCATTTATGTCCTAACACACTGTTTTACAAGGATGCAAGTGAGGAAACATCACAAACTAAAAATGTAACCTGCTGGTGGAAGAGAAATACAAAGATGTTTCCTTGTTCTTGCAGTCACTCATTCTGCTTCACAACCCTCCCAGCATTAAAATTCCCGAATTGCTTCTTCACAAGCCTACTCATCTACTGAAGTGGTCAGGGCAATTTCTACAAGAACCATACAGTCCTCGTTCTGTCAGCAGATGTAAAACTAGAAACCATAAGGGCCTATGTTCCCTAACAGCTCACTCTTGTCTCTTCCAGATCTATTTTTACTGGCTTTGCAGGGACACTCACGCCTTTGAATGGTTTGCTGACCTCTTGCAATCTCTGGAGGTTCAAATGCAGGAGAGGAATAATGCAGAGTTTCTCAGCTATAACATCTACCTTACAGGCTGGGATGAATCTCAGGTAACAACAAAATATCACTTCCATATGCACAGAGACTGATGTTAGCAAGTCTGCTATGTTTTGATAAATGCTCAAATGGTTCTTATCCTGGGCCTCTGTCCAGCTCTCAGAAGTTTTAAATGCAGACAAGTATTATTCATCAGAATTTACAAGGGATTAGCTGCCAGTGTGGACTTGGACTTCCTTTATGGTTTGCTCTGGCTCTGCACTTTGTGAAGCAGCTTCTCCTCACAGCAGCAACCTCAGCTGATCATGCAAGTATCTCTAAGACAGCCAATACTACTTAAAGTATTAATTAACAGCATTTGGAACTGCAGAAGCTAATGTCCAAGGTTTCAGCAATGGTGATAGCTTTGTTTCAGGACTGTCATAAGTTCTCTAACTCATCCCATGAATGTAGGTCTCTGCAGGGACATAGAAGAGCAGCTCTTCTATAAGCTGCTTGAGAACGTGTGATTGAGTCAAGAATGATGCTCACTCTATTTCTTTTAATGATGTTTTACTTTATTTGTATCTCACCATTGCAAAATTCATCACGTACCTAAGTGCAGTAGCTCAGCTAGACAGACAAGGAGGGATAGGAGCAAGGTAGGAAATTATCCAACAGGAAGGAAAGAAGAAAAGTGACACAATTCTTGCTCGGGGAGAAAGTTGCCTGTAAGTTTTTTGGCATATAAGAGTGCTGCAGAACTTCACAAAGCCTGAACTTATGCCCTTAATCACATCTTTTCCTCCTGGCTTTCCTTAGCTTAGCTGGTCTAGGTGAAAGTTAGACAGGAAGGGTGGACAAAACCTCCTCATAGGGATCAATCCTTCCAGAGATCAAACTGGCAGGACTTCATTAAGGACAAATGAGCTGTGCTATTGTGCCTGAAGGGAAAGTTTTGTTTTAATTTACAGCTTTGCTTTACAGTTCTTAGACTAAACCAGTTCATTGCAAAAGAAATTTAATTAATTGCTGTATTGCAATATATATATATTGTATTGTAAATGCTTCGTAGCTCTATCTCTTGAAATTGCCCAGTCTGGGAGATAGACACTGATAGTCAGGACTTTACCAATGTTAGCTTTCCTTGCTAAACACCACAAATTTAACATTCTTGTTTTGGAAATAATAAGTGTGTGTTGACATTATTATTAGCAGTAGTAGTGGTTTATTATTGTTGTTGTTATAATGCTGCCATATCAGACCCTGCCTTTACACTGTCCTTTCCATTTCATTTTCAACAGGCCACTCATTTTGCAGTGCATCATGAAGAAGAGAAAGATGTGATTACAGGCCTTAAACAGAAAACATTGTATGGCAGACCTAACTGGGAAAATGAGTTCAAAACTATTGCCAGCCAGCATCCTGGGTAAACATGTACAAATTGGTAGTGTCTGTGGACTTCTTCTGTCTAGGAAGGATAGGACTGTGTCATATTGGCACAATCTTGTTTATTTGGTTGATGAATTTTGACAAGCTTTTTTTTCTAACAATCTCCATGACCTATGGACTTAAGCAAATTGTTTTAATCTACATTTTAAAAAACATCATCCATTTTTGGGTGAGGTACTTGATGGAGTGTTTAATTACTGGCAGAAGTTTTAGAAAAAACATCAACCATCATTCCAGCTGAAGTAGATAGGAATATTGGGTGACATCTAAATACCTCCAAAAATACTCCCTACCTCAAAACCCACATGATTATGGTTATTGACATTTAACACGATTTTAACACGACTGACATTTAGCTGAGCACCCAAAATCAGTAACAAAACCAACCAAACAAAAAGAACAACTCCTTTAAAGAATTAGTGCTGTAAGCTCTTTTAAGCTCTCTTTCCTTGATTCCACTGACTTCAATAAACCTGTCTTCACTGACTTTCACTGAGCTGAAATGGAGCTCACCATTTGTTTTAGAAGCAGCAATAAGTGCCTTGCAAGTTTTAAGGAGTTATAAATTTTAAGGGGTAAACATCCAGTTCTACTTCAGTTCCTGTTATTGAGAAAAAACCTTGCACTTATAGAACATAAGATTCATTTACATGAAGAACATCCAACTGCTCCATACTTACTTCATGACCATATTTTCATTTTCTTAACAGCTCCAGAATAGGTGTTTTCCTCTGTGGACCTGAGGCCCTAGCTGACACACTCAACAAGCAGAGCATCAGCAACTCAGAAGCTGACCCACGAGGAGTACACTTCATTTTTAACAAGGAAAATTTCTAACTCCCAGACACATGGGAGTCATTCAATACAAAGTCTAAAGACTGGATCTCTTTTTCTGTTTGGAGCCTGGGAAGGACAGCCCAGCTTCTAATCTCAGCTACACTAATGCAAATCCCTTTGCTTCTTGGGAATTATTTTGGCATTGTGGTAGAGTAAAGGAGTCAAGATTTACCTTAGGGAAGTTTGCACTGTCTTCTGTGTGCTGGCAATTTAGCAGAAAACTATTTTCTTTGTCTGTGTGAGGCAATTTCCCCTCAATTAACTGCTCTTATCCTCCCTTTATTGATGACTGCTGAAGGGTCTAGGCAGCCATATGCATTTGGGAGCCAATTCACACTGATAAAGCTTAATGCTATTAAACAATAAAGCGTTCTAGCCATAATGCTTGCTATTAGGAGACGGCTTATCCTGGCTATCACCAGTCCCCAGAATGAGGGGTGTTAGGGAAAACACTGTTCCTTACAAGTGGAAATCTCCTTTGGGCACCAGCATCTTTCTGGCTTCTGAATACAAGCCTAAACCTCTTGTCCAAGAAACAATGTAGGCAGCTGAACAGCAGCTATTCCTTTTAGGAAAGCAGAGAATTGGAGAGGAAACACATAGATTTCTAAGTGCCACCCTCAGCCCAGCTGCTTGGGGATGGTGAGGACAGAGTTAAACCTGCACCCAGCATGCGAGCTATCGCTTGGCTGCTTCGAATACTCTCAGTTTCACATCTTCAAATTCACAGTGCTGGGATCCAAGCAAGAGGTTTTGTGTTTTCGAGACTGCCGTTTCTGATTTTCAAGGCTGAACAGACTTGTTGATAAATGATTTAATGGGTATTTTCTGAAGCACACTTAAATGCATACAGTGCTTTTGGGCCTATTGTTCATTTCTTCCTCTTTGATGGTGAGAGTTTTGAGAAAGCAAAGATCATGTGGGCAGTATCTCAAATAGCTGTGAATAAAGTTTCTGATGTGTACAAGACACAGTACTTCTGTATGTACACTACAGGTAATAAGTTCTTAAAAAAAAAAAAGGAACTAAAAATTTTAATACCAGCAGCAGAGGGAAAAAGAAAATATTTAAACCAGCGGCATAGAAAACAAAATGAAAAAAGCAAATGCAAAAAGCCTTGAAAAAGCCACATTTTCACACTTTAGCACACCATGTCTCTTTAGTATACCAGGTCTCCTGTTCAGCGCAGTCACCTGCTCAGTGACTTTTAAACTCCACAGCCAAGCCCTGCAATAGCTCCTACACAGCACAAGACCTTGCTGACAGGTTCTTGCAGAACAGAAGAGAGTGGTACTCTCCTTCTACAATTTCAGACAAGTCTGTGTAGCCATCTGGTTGCATCTACTATCTCAACTTGTCGGACAAGACATATTTCCCCCTATTCACCATTTTTAAATGCTAGTCAAGCACTCCATGCATCTTCAGAAGGACAGCTTACCAGGCCCTATTTATTAATATCAGTTCCGGGCCAATGCTGGCAAAGATCAACTCTTGGTGGGGAATTTTTCAGCTCTTTTGGTCAGAAGGGCCATATTTAAATCCACACAAATATGTTTGAGAAGCACCTATTAAGTCAGAATAAATAAAGATAATTAAAGAAACTTCTGTGGAATAAAAATTATTGCTACTGAAACACAGTTAGGCTCTCATCCTGTGAAGAGAGCATTGAAATATTTGCCTTTGATTTTAATAGAAATGTGATCAGACTTTTGTACTGTTGGAAAGTGGGCAAACAGGAATTGCAAGGGGTCTCATGATCACAGCGCATTTATCATGAGAAGAGTTTTGGAGGGGTGTATTTTAATTCATCCATTAATCTTCTAAACATCACCATGTTTGTTCTTAAAACTACAGGGATCTTTCCTTACTCAGTCAGTTGTAATGACACTCCCAGACCTGCTGCACACTTGTACCAGGAGTTGTCACCTCAAATTCAGAAAAAGTAATTCTGTGCTTAGTACTAATCCAGTCTTTCTAAGACATATAAAAGAATAAGTAGGTGAGAGCTTCTCAGCTTCTTTGCAAGGTTTATTGCATTAAATCCTGCTAAAATGCCAAACGCCAAATTGCCGAAATGCAAGCCATACACTATCAGTCATGGTTTGAATAAGTTTTTTTTTTTTTGAATCTAGGATGCATGAGTGAAACAGAGAGCTAAAATACAAATATAAGAAAAAAACTAGCTTGAGCCCTCCTTAGTCTTTAGCAAAGCACAGAAGGGCGTCAGTGGTACCGTTGTCAATGCTGCTGTTCATCTCACTTATGGCCTCAGCTCAGCATATTTTCCTTTCCTTCTTATACCATATTTTCCCATATATAGTTATCTGAATTAAGCAGTTAATTAATTCATCAGTAGCCTTGATTTCCAGTCTCCTGTAGCTAGTCTTATGGTTAAGGACCCTGATGGGGTGCTGGGCAGCTCTGGTTTCCATTGGCCTCATCTTGATTTTGGAAACTGGAAGAGGGTTCTGGAGCGGGCATGGCACCTGGTCATATCCAGGTAATATATTCAGGTGAGACCTCGATATGTAGAGTCTTATCTAGTTGTCTTTCCTTCCCTGGTACATACTTGCAAAGTGTGCACACAGCCAATGATATCTGGATTTTTTTAAATTTTAACCTACAATAAAAATGCTCCTTTGTTCACCATCATGTACATCCCAGGGAAAAACCACCCTGGTTGCAAAAGACGTCTTCCTCTTTTCAGTCTTGTAAGACTTTATATGCTGAGTGGGGATTTTCTGCCTTTCAGTCCTCAAGTGGTGGGTTAAACCAAACTAGAAACAGAAAAAAACCCCAAAAGCTACCAGTGAAACACAAAGTAGTTTTTAAGAAACAAAAGCTAATCTTAGGGTCTCATTATGGCACGTTTTCCTCACAATCATGTTCTATTTGGAGTGTTCTTAGCAAAATAAAGTTGGCTTTTTTTTTTTTTTTCCCATTTTTCAATGATTTTTTTTTTTTTTGTAGAATCCATAGCCAGGTGTAAGCCCTGACACCTCAAACACATAGGTACATATGTTGAAGTAAAGTCAGGAACATACATTAAGATGTTAATGGTTTTAAGCGTCAGCAGGCTCAAGATCCTCATGTCTGACTCTGTACAACAGTGCCACAGACACAAGCCAGCACAGTCATTTGTCATGAACCACACATTCATTTTTGCATTTCATACAGACCCTAGCAACCTGCTGGTCTCATTTACATTCACTATGCACAAACCAGACTAGCGGCAAAATTAATTACAGTAGAGTGGAAAAATGTTGAGAGACTTGCTGAAAGCTTACAAATGCTTTCCGATAACTCCACTCCCTCCCTTTCCACTGATGCTCTTCTGCCTGGTTAACTCTTGTATCTCTGCCCACTCAGCTACCATTGATTTCTCTCCGTTCATCCTCTTTTTACCAGTTGCTGCCAGTGCCCCTTCATACACCCACTCATTCCTGCTCCCCAGCTCCGCAAGTTTCCCCAAAATCTCAAGCTTCCGCAATCTTTTTGGCAATTTTGCAAGTGCTTGTGACTACTGCAGGGAGAAGCACAAGGGCTTTGCTCTGAGCTCCAACCAGTGCAGTCTGTACCTCCCGTAACATGATTCACCTGCAACATCCCCTGTTACTACAAACAGCAGTGACAGACAAACAGCAGGCTGGGACAAAACTACACTACAGCAGACTGGGGCTGTAGCCACCTCTGCATTGCCCAAACAGATTATTTTGGTCCCCTCCTGTAATATTGCCCTCCCCTGCTTAATGGTTTTTGTTCTAAATTTAATGATGAAGGAAATTTATGAGTTGCTCTGTTCTAGTAATTTGGTATGTGTGTAACAAATTACATAATTTTATCCTGTAAAATATATCTGTATTTGATCCTATATTTCATTTGCATTGTTCAGAGATGAGGGAAATGGCCAAAAAACTCAATCTCCCCCAAACACCCACCAACCCTGCTGATCATTACCAGAGAGAGAGAGGGAAAGGCCAGTCAAGGGTAAGTCAGACCATCTCTCTCCTTTGGAACTGATGCCTTATAACTTATAACGGGGCAAAGGGCCCCACAAATAACTCTTTGATTGTTTTTGTTTTGTACTTGTAGGTAGACCATTGTTAAGACCAGAATATATGCAAATATCTTTCACTACACATTTTATGGCCTTCAGAATAAATGGATTGCAGAGATATCTTTGGTCAAGTCACCTTTGAGGTAAAGTGTAGATGCTTCTTATGCTGTTTTTGTCTTTTTGCACTCCTGTGAGTTACACCAGACCATGCAAAAGTCCAGGGCCTGCCCTGCAGCGCTGTAAGGTTTCTCTTTGAATGATGGAGATCACTGAGAAAATTCATGTGGAATTCTTCTAGGTGCAGAAATGGTATAGGTAAGAACTGGGGCAGGGCAGTTGCCATCACCTCTTTGCAGTTAACAAGCCAAAATGTAGACGTCAATACTGGGGTCAATAGCAGGGCATTTTGGCACAGCAAGCATGCAGTTTCATATCACAGACTCTTCACCCATATAGACCAAAGAGATTCCTACCCTACAACACCATGCAGCCAGGGCATAAGTGAATATCCCTGCAGGATGACCAGAGGCTGGGCAAGTTCCCATGCACAGCTAATGAAGAGAGCTGCTGCTGTGGTCTTATAGCTCACTCTGCCTTTTTCTCATACTTCCTGTTCATCTATGACAACCGATGCTAGCTCAAGCCCATTTTCAGGTGGTAAATTCACACAAACCCTCTGAGACCTAAACACTTCTCAGAGAGCACCAAGGAAATAATCAGCAAAGACTGACAAACCAACTGTGAGAAACCAGTCGAGAACTAGTCTCCCTGAAATGGCAGAAAAAGAACCCTGTGGACCATCAGCACCTGCCTTCTGCCCCAAAATTTTGAAAGCTCCTCTCTTCTGTTAACGATTTGTGAAATACTCTCACTATACTAGGGCTGCAAATGGTTAAGTCAATATGTGGATCACTTTACAATGCTACAAGCCAAAAAAAACAACAATATGTAAAGGACAGAGGCATGAGTTGCAATGAAATACTGCTTAGAAACGACTAACTGATGCTCAGTTACCCAATATTACTTCATATTCACTTTACAGAAAACCTCTCAAGATTATAGTCTCTGCCACAGTTATTGCTACAGCTGGAAGTGAGCCCTTTTCCTGCTATTTTATGCTTCCTGAGGCAGGTAGCAAAGCCCGTGTTGCAAACAGCCAGGGGATCTTGCCTCAAGTTAGTCATTGCCATTAATTTAACAAATGACCCAATGCCTTTATTTGCATTAATCTGTCAGACATTTAGCTGGTACCACTGTAAAAGCTACCGCAGTGAATGAAGTGATCATTCAGGGACTGCAGTTTTGCATGCTGTGTACCCTCACATCACTGCCTGGGGGATACCAGCATCTTTTCTCCAAGCAATTGCTCTGAACAACAGCTCTTCTCCAGGATAACTGCAGTGACCTGAGTGTTGCATTACAGGTCCAATACAGTAGTACATTTAGAACATTTGCCAGTATTCCCTGTTGACAGTCTGAAAGAAGACAATATCTGATTTAAGCCCTTTATACACTGACTCGCTCTGTAGGTACTTGTATGCCCTAAATCCTTCCACAGTGGTGGGGTTGTTAACTTTAGGTTAGCAGGATACAGCTATCAGTGACAAACTAGAGATCAGATCTCTGTAGCAACATTTGGAGAAAGGATCTTGAGGCTAGCAGAAAAGGAACATTAATAAACAGAGAGAGAGATGACAGCCACTGTGTGAGTTTTGGCTTTTGAGGCTGGATAGGAAAATCGGCATCCCCCAACTGTTAGACTGCAAAAAAAAAGTCTGCATTTCTCAGACTTAGTCAGGGAGTGACAGATACAGGCAACTTACTATTAGAAAAATTTAACAGGTACGCTTGCATTTATATACACAACAGAAACTAGCCCCAAAACCAAGAAAATTATGAAAGTCCTCATGTTACTTTCAAGTCATTTGCAAAGGCTAAGCTGTAACCCATTAAGATGGCCACTTCCCCTTTAGAAGTAACAGGTGTTCCCTCCTTATTTAGCTAATATCCACAGCCTTTAATTTGTTTAAAGATGCCAGCCCTTCCCCTCTACCCCCACCAATGGATGAAAACATTGCCAGCTAATGGGGATGTTTTGCATCTTGTAACCATACAAGGAAGCTCTATCAGCAGAGGGTCAAAGCAGGGCAAGCTAGCAAACTTCTGCCTTACGTGCAGAGTATGTATTTACTCCTGCCAAGAAAACTGTCAGTGGGAAAGGTTGCCCAGGATTGGCCTTTATATAGCCTATAAATACCACAAAATTTGCAATGGGAACCTCTTAACCTCGTTTGTCTTGTTCTTCACTCAACTCAAGAACAACTGTCATCTTTTAAAAAACTAATCCAAACAATTTCTTGCTAATGTAACTACCAGCTCTTCTTCTCTTCCATCTATAACTGAAAAAGTATTTTATACAATTGCCAATGCTCCCATTTTCATCTTAACTCTGGCTTCCAACTCTTGACTCTCAAAATGCTGTGACCAAAGTTTCTAAGTAGGCAGATCCCCAGCCCTCTGCTGGTGTTGCCCTTGACATATCAGTCAGCACCAACATGCTCAGCTGTGATCTTCCTCAGACATCTTCATCTCTGTCCTCATCTCAAGGCAACTGTTGGACTCAAATTCTTTTCCAGGACCACTGCTTTTGGGGTGGCTAATATTGCTTCTTTGTGTTCCTAGGACTGTCTGTGTCCATCCATTGCAGTTTTCTCTTTGCAGTCAAACTGAATAGTTTTCAGGCAGTAGCTGGGCTTTTCTTTTATGTTTCAAGAACATCCAGCATAGCAGGGCATTGTTCCCAACTTAGTGCTTCTAGGTGATGCGATAATACCAACATCATCACCATAACAATACTACTACTGCTATCACTACTACTAGTATTAATTATGGAGAACCAGGATCACACATTCCAGTGGCTACTCTTTGAACAGTTCTTAAGCTAGGTTTTCATACTAGGTTTATTTGTGTAATCTGTTTTCCTAAATAAATAAGAGCTGAGGGAACAAATGGATTACTGAAAAAAAGGGAGGGACAGAGACCAAGTTTTGTAAATTAAGCTGTATTTCAGGGTTGGTCCCATGAGTTGGAGTTTGCCTCTCATTGAAATCACCTAACTATGTGCAAAATAAAAATAACTCTGAAGCTTGCATTCTTTCTTAAGTTTCTGTTTGAGCCGTTGGTGCTTTCCCTGCCCCTTCACACTGTGTCTATTCTTCCCTTTTCTCCATTTCAAGTTTGGCTGACAAAAGAGAAAATGTCATGCAAATTTTTGTGAGACTGTACAGCCCTTCAACCAGCTTCAGGAAGTGAATGAAGGAGGTTGGCAATATATAACACCAATTCTATTCTTAATTTCCCTACATCTGTTCAAGTGTCGATAAATATCATTGCTGTTGTGGTCTAATACATTAATGGCAGTCCTGTGTATCTTCTCAAGAGAAAGTAATTTTAAAAGTAGCGACACTGAAATTAAAAGTATTTCATATCTATAGCTAAGCCTGCATATAAAAAGCTTACTTTGAGGCCCAACAGCTAACAGAAAAATAGCTGAAATCAGAAGATGGACAGGTGATTGTCACATACACAGCTCGCAGCTGCTGCCACCACCATAACTCCCTAATTCCCAGTAAGGAAGTAAGAAGAGCATCTGTGGGGTAGCTGTCAGCTAGCAATGACAGTTTGCAGTCTCATGTTTCCTGGAGGCTATGACAATTTCACAGAAAACTTATGTTTCAAGAGGAATGGCATAACCATAACTGCCCCATCCTGTTTTGTAAGAAAGTTACTGTTGTAGGATCATAGAATCATAGAATAGTTTGGGTTGGGAGGAACTTCTGAAGGTCATCTAATCCAACATCCCCCTGCAATGAGCAGGACATCTTCAACTGGATGAGGTTGCTCAGAGCTCCATCCAACCTGGCCTTGAATGTTTCCAGGGATGGGGCATCTATCACCTCTCTGGGAAACCTGTTCCAGGGCTTCATCACCCTCACAGGAAAGAATTTCTTCCTTATATCTTGTCTAAATCTACCCTCTTTTAGTTTCAAGTCATTGCCCTTTTCCTATTCCAAGAGGCCCTACTAAAAATGTTGTCCCCATCTTTCCCATAGGCACCCTTTAAGTACTGAAAGGCCACAATGAAGTTTCCCCAGTCTTCTCTTCTCCAGGTTGAACAAACCCAACTCTCTCAGCCTGTCCTCATAGGAGAAGTGCTCCAGCCCTCTGATCATATTTGTGGCCTTCCTCTGGACCTGCTCCAACAGCTACATGTCTTTCCTGTGCTGAGGGCTCCAAAGCTGGATGCAGTACTCCAGGTGGTGTCTTACCAAAGCGGAGTACAAGGCCAGAATCACCTCCCTTGACCTGCTGGTCACATGTCGTGGTTTCAGCCAAATTTACCAAAACCTGATTGACAAATGTCCCCCCCCTCCCCCCTTTGGGTAAAAGACAGGAGAGGAAGAAATTAAAGAGATTCAAGAGTTCAGAAAAAAACCTAAACTACTTTAATGAAAATATAAATAATAATAATA
>VZRU01009337.1:88714-162626 GCA_013398155.1 Pedionomus torquatus
TTCTCCTGAGAGAAGGACTCGAGGGAGAGGAGGAGGAGGAGGGAACCTGCTGCTCGGTTCCGGTGGAGAGCGAGTACCGCGGCTGGGTCGCCACGCCAGGTCGGTCCCGCTGGAGTCCTCAGGGCGGAGAGAAGGTTAATAACCTGGTGGGAGGTGCTTGGGTTCTGTTTTTTAACGTTTTCTGACCTACGTTACTGTGAAAATTGAAGGATCTTGCCCGTCGGTGATGCCGGTTCTGGTTATTGTTCAGTGGGAAGGGATGAAGAACGGGCACTTAATTGTCCTCTTCATCACGGAGCAGGTGAGTTGCTCAGTGGCGCTCAGGTGAAGATCAGCTCTCAGTTGTGTGCTACTTAAAGTTTTTTTTCCAGCTTTTTTTTTTTTTTTGCTTTGAAAAACACAGCCTACTTAGTATAGTTATGTTTTATTATGCAACTATATGAAGAAAGGAGTAAATGATGGAGACTGAGAACCACTTATATAAAGTACTTTGGGTTACTTGGGAGTTAGTAAGTGCAGCTAGCCATTATGCATTTTGGCATACCCAGTGTGGAGATGTACCCCAAGGAGTATCTATTTAAGGGCTTCTTTGTGCTTCAGAGTTAATGATTTTTGGTAAGCCTTGGGATGATTGATGTGTAGTCAGTAAGGGAGTTTACTTGTACATAAGAAGATAGAGGAGCAGGTGGGAAAGTGACCTGTGAGGTGCTGAAGTGTTACTGTTTTGCTGTATGCACTTCAGGTGAGAGATTTATTTGCAGTTTGCTGCAGTATATGAAACATTTAAAAGTTCCTGGCCGTACAGCCTCTCAGGGCATATGTTGTCTTGAGTGGAACCAAAAGAATGAAAGAAGGGATTGGATCACTGCCTAGAAATGCCAAGATGAGGCATAATGGGCTCTTAACTCACAACAGAAAACGTTTAACAACATCCAGTGTTGGAAATTTGAAGTTGGACATCCTGAAACTAGCCAAGAGGAGCAGTTTTTTAAAGTAAAAACACTTATGAGAGTAAAAAACACTTAAAGCTTTTCATCATTAAAAAACTTAAAGTCAAGAATGTTTTTTTCTAAAGACAGATCTATTTTTAACAGGACTTAATATGTAAGAATCTTATGGGCCTACATGTAGGGGAGGCTGGAACAGGTGGTCATAATAAGCCCTTATTGCCTCTATTAGGTGTATATATAGAAAAGCTGTAATCTCTGAAAGCACACTCTACATATACTCTTTCTTTTCTTTTATTTGCTTTCCCCAGGTTTCTTGATGTAAAAGGATTTGATAATACTGAAGGTTAGCTTTTGGCTCTGTGTTTTTCTATGTATCTCTAATAAAAATTATTCCCAAATGCAATTAGATCCAGGGGTCTCTGGGCTTCTGTTTTGCACCTAAGTGACTAGAGAGAAGCTCTGGAAGTTGAGAATCACAATGAGAGTTGCTGTTCATAGATCTGAGTAAGGTTTGAGGAATGTGGTTTGTAAGGCTGGAGGTATGGGTGTGATTTCCAGACAACGTTAGTGTGTTTAAACATTTGAAGTAATTTAACATGTTAACATTTCTCAATTGTCTTCAGGACTATGTTTAACCTTAGGAAATACTTATCAGCATATTTTGACTATCATAGATTTCATGGTAGTTGAAATATTTTTTCATTCTTTTTGGGATATAGAAATGCTTATTTAACTGAAATTCCCTGTGAATTTTGAGCTGTGTTTTTTAAAGTGGAAAACCAGTAGGTATGAAGGATCTTGTTAAACAATTCTCAGTGTGGTGTCACAGTCATCTAAGTTGTTTGCCTGTATACAAAACATGTTCCTGTTACATAATGTTCTCTCCTCTAAATCTCCTTATCAAGGGAGACAAATTTCATGTCTGATGACTAACTGCTGTTTATTAGTAAGACATTTGATCTTGCAGGGTGGGGAGGGAGGAAGGGAATCCATTTGATAGAGTGGTGGCTGAAGACAGCTGCAGTGCAGGATTGCTCTGTGACTGAGCGCTTTGTTTCCCAGCTCTTTATTGCTATTGCCTTGTCTACATTTATTCTGCCTTCTAATCAAACTTCCTTCGTACCAGGGATGAGTGTGCCAATGTGTTGTCCCAGAGCCTGGAATCCTAGAAAATCAGAATAGATAAGAACATCTGGAAGGGTAGACCTTGAAGAACAGCATGGGTTTGAGTCCAAGGGTGGTAGGCAGCAGGTCTGTTTGTGGTGGGCACAGGAAGCTGGTATGTGCAGTTTTATTCTTTGTATCTTTAAAGTATTTTTTCTCCTCTGAAGGACCACATAAACGTATGCATACTATGTATACCAGTGAATGCAACAGGAAGAGGGCCTTCCGCCCTCTTCATATTTCAAACAGCCTGACTCCATGTAAATAAAGGTCTTCTTAAGCTTGAATCTTAGTCTGTCCTGGGTGGGACTGAGTGGCCCCGTTCTGGGTGGCTTTTGGTGGGCTGAGGCACAGCTTCAGAGCAGAATCAATTGCTCCGGAAATGAATTTGTCTGTTTTTATTTTGGCCTCAGCCTACACTGAAATTTCTTTATAATTCAATTACTCTAATCTGTACCTTTTTATTTTCACTGTAACTTTTCCCTGGGTATGCTTTTTGTATTGCTTAGAAACGTAAGTGGATATCAGAAATGAAACAAAATTCCATTGTGGTTTGTGCTAGATTCCACAAATGAATATTAGCAGCAATATCCTTCAATGAGTATTTTTATTTCTTTAATTTTAAGAGAGTTGCTCTGCATCTTCACTTTAGTACATCTCTGGAATATTTAAATTATCTGAAACATCCCTCATTGTTGATATAAGTTCTCTTTTCAGTTGCTCTGTCTTGGTTCCAGATTAATTGTTACAGCTTTTTTTTTTTTTTTTTTTTTTTTTTTTTTTGAGACATTATCTTTCAACACAGCTATTTCATGTTGGAAGGACTGCTTTAAGGAGTGATTGTATTATATGTTGGGATAACTTGTGATCTGAATGCAGCTAAATAAAGTGTCTCTCTGCTGGGACTCTGGTAACTTTTGGATTAGACTAATACCTTTGACCTGTGCAGCCTCACAAATTGCGTAAGTAGCAGTGTATCGGCAGAGTGGAGGAAAACATATTTGCAGCATGAACATCTTCAAGATTTATATAATGTACTACAGGGATGAGGAAAATAAAAGAATTGTATACAGCACTAATGTGTTTCCAGGGGATTGAGCAGGAGAGCGAAGATTGAAGGAAATTACTTTTTACATAGAATGGTTAGAGTTGGAAGGGACCTTAAAGATCATCAGGTTCCAACCCCCCTGCCATGGGCAGGGACACCTCCCACTAGACCACGTTGCTCAAAGCCCCATCCAGCCTGACCTTAAACACTTCCAGGGATGGGGCAGCCACAGCTTCTCTGGGCAACCTGTTCCAGTGCCTCACCACCCTCACAGGAAAGAATTTCTTCCTTCATCTAATTCTTCCCTCTTCCAATTTAAAACCAATCCCCCTTGTCCTATCACGATACTTCCTGACAAAGAGTCCCTCTCCAGTGCTCCTGTAGGTTCCCTTCAGATACTGGAAGGCTGCTAGAAGGTCTCCCTGGAGCCTTCTCTTCTCCAGGCTGAACAGCCCCAGCTCTCTTCATGTGTCTTCATAGGAGAGGTGCTCCACACCTCTGATCATCTTCATGGCCCTCTGCTGGACTTGCTCCAATAGGTCCAGGTCCTTTCTCTGTTGAGGACTCCAGAGCTGGACACAGTACACCAGGTGGGGTCTCGCAAGGGTAGGATCACCTCCCATGACCTGCTGGTCGTGCTTCTTTTGATGCAGCCCAGGATAGAGTTGGCTTTCTGGGCTGCCAGCGGACACTGCCAGCTCATGTTGAGCTTCTCATCCATGAGCACTCCCAAGTCCTTCCCCTCAGGGCTGCTCTCCAGCCATTCTCTGCCCAACCTGTATTTGTGCTTGGGATTGCCATGTCCCAGGTGCAGGACCTTGCACTTGGCTTGGCTGACCTTCACGCAGTTTGCTCTAGCCCACCGCTCAAGCCTGTCCAAGTCCCTCTGGATGGCATCCCTTCCCTCCATCGTGTTGACCACGTCACTGAGATGTTCTGTACTTGTGTGGTATGGAAATTGCAAGGTATTATCTGAATACCATGGAAGCAAATGTCCATGACCACAGGAACATAGTTTCCAAGGATTCTGTATTATGCAGATTTCTGGGAGAAAGCACTGCTGAAAGCAAGCCATTTGTCATTTGGAGATGTTTTTCATTCGCAGCTGCCACCTGTCATAGTTGATGGCTTTTTGAACATTTGCGTATTAGCTGATTCTGAGCTTGTCCCCTTGCTTACGGAAACATTGCAGAACTGTACAAAAGATCAGATGTAGGAAAGAAGGGGTACTTAATATTGCTTCTCAAACCTTACTCCTTTTCCTGAATCTTTGCATGAACACCCTAGTGCCTGATGTGTGAGGGAAGAGAAAAATCAAAGAAATAAGAAACTGCATATCCATTCACAGAATCATCACAGAATAGTCATGGTTAGAAATGACCTCTGATATCACTGAGTCCAGCCATTCACATACAAAAACACCCTACAATCTTGGCCACTAGGGCATACCCTAAGGTGTTGCACCTCCACATTTCTTAAATACCTCCTGGGAGGTCCCATCTGGAACTTTCAAGGAGGCATTACCAGCAGGAATTGGGAGAGCTTGATATGGTTTTGTATATATTTATATATATTGTATCTATTTATTTTTTCCCTTTTTATTTTATTGTTAATATTTCATTAAAGTAGTTTAATTTTTTTCTGAACTCAAATCGCTTTATCTCTCTTCATCTTCTCCTTGGAGTGAGAGGTGGGGAAGAGTATATGTCACCTTGTCATTGGCCAACCTACCCCAAACCATGACACACAGACAGCTTCTTTGACTTTTATTGTGCTCTGGAGTTAAAGTACGTGTATGTATTTCACTCCAAGAATATTTCTATCCCCTTGGTCTATAGATATAGCATCTTAGTCTAGTTAAAATATATTAGTGAAAATGCTTATTAACTGATGGTGTTTGTGTCTAGATTAGAGCCCTCTCCATTGTTATTACCAGTGTTAAGTTTTGTGGGGGTGGGAATAATGAAGCTATAACTAACCTTTTTATGGGACTGTTGTTTTAACCCTGTCTAGTTTTGAAATCCTTGCTGTCAGAACAATATGGACTAGTAGGACACAGTTAAAAGAAGAAAAACCATTAATGAACTGGAGAATAATGATTTATTAGGTAAGACAGAAAACTAATAAGGGAGATGGCTATACCTCCTTGGCATTTTCTGTTTTAGCTATGAAATGTTTATAGCAGCAAAGAAAGGTGGAGAAGTATGAGTAACCTGTGCAAACAGAAGTGTCATCTGGCTGGTGCTGAGGTGAGCAAGGAGTGCCCTGAAAGACTAGGGTGTGAAGAATTCTGCATGCCATGGCATTGCTGGTATATTTGTACACATTGTGTTTTCATTAGTGTATGTTTGTCTGGCTTTGTCTTTTCTAAGCAAAACCTTATTGGAGGCCAATTAGGTGAAGGTAACTCTGCATTCTCCCATTATTTGGGCTGTCAGCATTTCACACTAGAAGTAACACTCCTTTAGTTTCCCTGAATGTCTTAGGCAGAGGTTTATTTTGGTTATGAATGCAAGAATCTTTAAGGGAGTTGTTTAAACTGTACCATCCATGACACAGTATAAGTACCCCATGATGAAACATTTTTGTAAGATTTGATTTCTATGAGACAGTTTCTGATTTGGCAGGAATTTGGAGTTTGCCCTGAAATCACTTTGAATCGTTACCTTGCCAATGACATTCCATTTCTGCTGTGGAAGGGAGCAGAAACATGTCAAAATGATTTGTGGGACATGAGCTTTGAAAGTGCACATTCTCAATTAAGTGTTTAAATAATTAATATAATATTGTTTATATCTGAATTAAAATCATGAGCTCAGTTCTGATTAACTTTAAAGCACTTGCACAAAGTTATTTTGCCACACCATTTTTCCAAACATGAAAAGACCGCGTTTGGAAGTAAAATTAAGCTTTCAACTTTAGGTTTGACAGAAGATGAGAATCATTGATATCTCCAAAAACCTTGTCACTAGTTCAGTGGTGATAATGATGATGATTGTTGTAATTTTTCACACTAAAGTTGAGTTTTGAGGAAAACAAGAGAAAAGAAATATATTAAGGGATTTGTGTTCATTTTCACCATTCAGTGAGATTGTAGATGGTTTTAGTGGCCCATCTGCAATGATCTGGAAAATGCCTAGGCAGGATCCTGCTACTGCTTTGAATGGTGCTCTATAGCAGTGTATCACTTGTGAGAGGAAAGGAAACTCAGTTACAATCTACCTCCCTGCATCAATCAGGGATACTCAACATCAAGTGGCAAAACTTGTAAATCAGTCACAAAGTACTGTTTTTAAGTTTATAACTTTTCAGAACAGAGTTAAGCCTTGGGGATATTTAGGAGTATTCTACATATTTGATGCTTTTACAATTAAGATTAAGGCTTCCAGTTCAAAGGCAGTGGTGTAGAATTGTTTTGCAAACAGTTTGCTGCCTTCTGAAGATTGCTCTTTCTCCTCTAGACTCAAGATTGAAGAACTTGCTCCTGAGTAAAAGCAGAAGACGACCTTTGGTTTTCTTTTCTCTTGCTTTTAAAGTCTTTGCCTTCTACTGCTTTACTGAAGTGACCAAGCTGAAAGTGAAAAACAAGTACATTTTTTTTCTCCTGGCTCATTCCTGTCTGCTCACATCTTGAAGGTTGTGGCTTTCATTCACTGAACCTCTGCACTCATTCACATGATGCTTTCTGATCAGGTTGAGCTAAACCAGCACTGTACTAGTTAATTAAAATAACTTAATTTTAAACATACTGCAGATCAATTCAGAGATTTGCTATATCTGTAGTGTGCCACCTTAAAATGCATAGCAGTGTTACAATTGATGTTTTATTAGCCTGACCTTTCTCCCTTTAATTGAAAAAGTAATGTTAGAAAAAATAACTTTCTTAACCTTATATCTGGGCAACGTTTTATTTAATTTGATATTGAAAGCATAGCTATCAGACAATATAGCATGAATTGCAAGTTTGTTTGGGGGGGTGTGTTAATTTGCATTGTTAGCACCCAAACACCTGACCTCAAATTTGAAAACCCCATGCATTAATAAAAGGGAGAACTTCAATTGCACAATCTGTTTATGGTGGAATAGCTTATTGTAAGTACCATGTGTAGTACGTGTTTTTTGATTGCCCTATGCTAGAAAGCTAGAATGAATCAAAATCTCACTTGATACTCTCATCTTTTGACGATATAATCTTTCTCATTCTGCTTGGAAGTAGACTGCACCTGATGTATAAACTTGCACTTTTTGGAAGCTGCCTTTATTGTTGGCATTCTCAAAAATTCCCCTTTTGACCTTTTGGTTCATCTTAATAGCAAGGGAATGAGACCAAGTTGAAGTTTTTTCAGTGTGACATTTGAGAAACAGAGGAATGGCAAGAAGGACAGAACAATGTGTCACCCTGTGGCAGCCTCACAGAGCTGGGGTTGTGACATTCTTTTTTCCATAGGGAATCCAAATGGGAAAATGAAGAGTATCAAGAAAGGGGTACCTACGTGGAGGGGAGCTGGTTGTCTTTCTGTTGTTACTGGTTTTACGGTGGAGACACTTTTCACTTACATGGGTGCAAGTTGAAGCCAGAAAAAATAACAGAGTGGATTTTCCCTCTTGACTTCAGGAGCGCTCTGTACCTTCTGTCCTCTCATTGCATCAGCGGAAGATGCAGTGATGATGGGCAGAGAACATTCTGGAGTCTATTGCATACTCCCAGCTGAATCATGTCACTTTGACTCCAGGAGAGCACAAGCGTGAAATTGATCAAGACAATAAAAGATACTCAGAAATTCCACATTAGAGATTGAATGTAGTCTGTATAATATGAAAGCTGTAGCTTTATTCAAGAAGAATGAATATGTGTATGTTC
Source organism: Pedionomus torquatus (assembly GCA_013398155.1). Classification (NCBI taxonomy): domain Eukaryota; kingdom Metazoa; phylum Chordata; class Aves; order Charadriiformes; family Pedionomidae; genus Pedionomus; species Pedionomus torquatus. The sequence continues at coordinate 96,738 of VZRU01009337.1, forward strand.
ATATACACAGAAAACTCTTTCAAATTAGTTCACAACCAGATTTTTTTGTTAGTTAACTGTGTAAATGTCTTCAGACATTTATGCTTGAGGACAGCAATGAAGTAATGCTCAGTTGTTAGTGCATAAATTATGTGAGAGAAGGCTGAAAGTTTTCTTTCTACAAATACTACAAATATACTTGAGCCTTGCTGTCAGTGTAAGGTCCCCTATTGTTGTCTTGCTACTTTTTTTTTTTAATTTTATTTTTTTGGTGAAATCAAAAGACCTACAAATCATAAAGGATAAAATACATAGCAAGACATTCTTCATTCACTACTGTAAGCAGATATTCGAACAACATTTTGGTAAGGAAAGCATTAAAAATACATATAAGAAGTCTTAAAAGTGTGTTATGTTTGGGTTCCTAGGGTTAAATAACTATGCCATCCTTTCATGGGATTATAAGGTGTTACTGTAAAACTAATATGCATACCAAAATAGCAAAAGAGTAGCAGCAGAAGGATTATGCAATATCATGTCTCATGGGGGAGGAGGGAATAAGCAGAAGGCCAGTGACAATTAGCTGTCTGTGTTTTTTTGTTTAGAAAGACTTTCTTTTTGCTTCCCAGTGGGTTTCCCCACTGTTTAGTGGGGAACTGTTTAGTTTTGAAGGACTTAGTGTACCTAAGCATCTTGTCATTTGTTTTAAAAGCAAGCTAGCATAGAAAGAAACTTGCTCTTCTGAAAGAATTCTTAAACTATCAGTGAAAACGCTTCTAATATTAAAGTGTACTCCCTGTGGTATGATATTCTTTGTTTACTGGTGAATATGGGTAGCGCAAAAAGAAAATGGGGCAAACGGATGGCTCCCTAAAAATAAGGAGAATCTTTCAATTGATAGGAGTTGGCATTCAAGCAAAAGTTTCTGAATTAGACAGGTGCCAATTACTTTTGTCTTATAAAGCTTCTGCATCCTTAAATTAAGAGACCATGATCATATTCTTGTTCTTTGCATTTACTATTAATACATTACAAACTTTCTGTTATTACTTAAGGAATCCCACGGTGTTCATCCACATGACTTATTACTGCTGCACCTCCAGTTAATACCTTCTGGAGTTTGAGGATGTTGATTTATAAATACACAGCACCGTATAGCATAATTTTGGCTTTCTGTCTGTGGGCTTTTTTGCACTGCAATAGTATGATCTTCAGTAGTAGAGGCTGACTTCAACTCTGTTTTGAAAACCTATCATATAAATAAATGTAAATGGAAGGTCAGCGTGAGACAACGTATAGGAACAGTTTAGCAATAATGATTATGGCAGTGTTGTAATGTCTAGATGTCCGGGATTCTCTAGAAATAAACAGAAGGTTTACAAATTTATGCTTTCTGGTGGACTTTAGCTACAAAGGTGTGCAGTGATTCTAGCAGAGGAATAGTATGTGTTATTGTTCTCAGGGACTGTATTGGTTTACTGCAACTCTGGCTTCTTGAGACCTTTCTTTTTGTTTTTTGTTTTTTTTCTCTAACCTTCATAACAAAACATTGTATTGAAGTGTTGAGTTAGAGGAAAACTAAGAATGGAGCTGAATCCTAATGAGCACAACCAAAAATATCATGACAATTCATTTTCTTTCAACAAAGCTGTATCAGTTTATATTACTGGAGGAGCTCCCCATATTTTAAGCAATTTAAACGGAGCTCTCTGTTTTCATGAAGAATTCTGTATGGCAAAAGGGATGGCAGGAGTCCTTTTAGTGTGTCCTTACAGACACAAGTTTGATCGTTTAATTCCTTCACACGTATGGACACCCCCGCACATCTGGAAGCCTGCTGGAAGCTGACAGTTCTGGATCTTCTATGAAAACCCAAATCATGTGAAATTGAGAGATGCGCATGTTGATGGGGGCAGGTTTTAATCATAAGCTTGACAAGAAAAATAGATTTTTCTGTGGTTTGTGGTAGTTCTGGATCGAAATATAATCTATACTGAATGGATTTGAGTAGGTTTTACTCCAGAGTGATTTTGAACAGAAAGATTATTTCAGTCACAATGGCTGAAACAAAGAAAGTAATTGCCTCAAGCTCTAGCAAAACCAGATAATTTTTTTTACAGCTCCAGTTATTTCACCCTTAGAGACCATTTTCCAACCCCCAGTGCATTAGTTCTTCACTCTTTTATTCCAGTAAGGTGCTAAGGACAGAATGATTACTTTACCGAAATAGTGCTACACCTTTCCCCATGCTGAAAAACTGCAGGTATGTATTTGTCGAGAGACCTCACAAGGGAAGGGGGGGAAAGTTGTGATGCACAGACACATGCACAAACCAAAAAAAAACCCAAAAAAACAAACCAGTTGCCCACTTACTGAAGGAGAGCAGTCAGCCAAGCTGAAAACAGCAGAATAGTATTTACGGTTTACAACCATTAACCTTGATATTTTGCAATGAGGTTTTGTGACCTGTGTTAGTGCAGTTCTTCATGTTCTTGGCAAATACTGAATAATACCTTCATTTTTCTGCCCATGATTGTCCATATAACTCCATAACTAAATGGAACTAGTGCCCCTGTGCCTCCTCATTTGGACTATTGCAATTAATCGACCCGATAGAAGTCTAAACATCAAAGCAAGGTTTCTAAGGTTGGTGAAACCTCCTGAACGGACTTGTTTCTACATTAATACCCAAGGGTATTAGTCTTAGGTTTTAGTGCCTTGCTGTCTCAGTCTACCTATTTGATTAACTTTTAAATTGTTTATAGTATTACTCTAGACAAGAAAGTTATCAAATGAATTATTTGGTTTAGTGTGTAGTATTACTTTTTCCTAAGCAAATAGTTTCAGCTGTTCCAGAAACTTGAATTTCATTGCTTAAGGAATGATACAGATGTTTATAGAAAAGTCTTGGAAGACCCTCTGTTCTGATCAGGATGAGAGCAGGTGGAATGGGTTGATTTGGATCTATTGCAAGTAATATGATCAGCAGTTATTATAAATCACGTTGCCCAGTAAGTATGTACACATACATATGTGTATTGAGTATTTTTCATTTTATATTTATTTTATTCTGTAGTTTGTTCATGGTTTTTTTTTCCCCATTCCCCCCAAATCAGCCCAAATTTTACCCTTGGGAAATTTCTGTCTTCATCTATTTGGTAGCGCTAGGTGCTCAAATAGTACCTCAATCTTCTTGAGCTTCTGCTCAATCTTCTTCAAGAGAAAGGGTTCTCCCTGCATAGTCTGGGAGCTCAAGTACGAAGAAACTAAGAGGTTTGATGCAGATTACATGCAGTGGCAACAGCTTCTTCTTAGTAGCAGTCTGCTGTTCTTTTCAGAGGATTATCACTCTTCATATTTTTACATGACAGTAGAGATTCTCATGAGCAGTGGTGAACTGATGATTTACATGACAGTGTATCACAGAATAAAAGCATTTAAGAAACTTCCTAAAAATTGGGTTTTTTTAAAATAATTTACATGGAAATAGCTTGTATAGATGGAATTTTTATTTTAGAAGTTTCTATAATAAATTAGTGAGGAGACAGTCTGATTGAAGATTAGAGCACTAAATACTATTAAACCTGTCTTTTCTTTAAATGAATACTAATAAGGTTTGTCTGCTACTACAGGAGAAGAGAATATTTGAAACTGGAAGAAAATTTCAGAAAGCTCAGTACAAGCAAGGTGTCAGAGCCAGTAAATTGATGGATGGATTTTGAGAATAGCTTAATGTAAAATTATATACATACATACATATAAGATGAGTATTCTGTATTCCCTAGTGTTTTGGTGAATTTGTGAATCTGAGTACTACTTACCACATTGTGCAGCAGCATGGAAAATGGCTAATCCTAGTAAAATGTGTTTAGCAATGAGGTGGTCACTTAATTCTGATTTCTCATTTACTTCTCCAGACAGAAGGGTGTGTTCCAGTGTCTAAAAGCATTCAGATACTTCTGCTCCCTTTGTGTCTACAATAGGTCATGAGTAATCTTCTTGTCGGGTGGTTTGTAACAGCAGTAAGACCTGCACTCAATACAACTAGGATCAGTGGATTCATTTATTAAACCAATTTTAGTCCACACCTAGAGGCCTAGAAATGTAACTGTGCCTCTCCTTTTACCTTCATGGGTAGGACTTCCCTGTTTCCAAACATTTGGACTGTATATCAATAATTAAGTTCATTTATTTATTGTTTTATTTTTATTTAAATACAGTATTTTTCAGTGTTCTGGCTTACTCCCTTCACAAACAACAAGGAGAACATCCTACAGGTGAGATCATCTCCCATCCATGTGCTCAGTGATTAGCCAGAGACAGCCTCCCCTTGATCTGCCTACAGTCTCAGGGAGATGATAGTCTCGCCCAGTGAAACAAGTCAGAGTTTGCTCACATTAGGCAAGGTATCCGTGGCCCAGGACTTCTCCAAAACTCTGCTTTTTCTTCTGATGTGCAGGCTTCTGTCTGTTGTTGTGTCACAGGAACACGTAGCTCTGCCTTGAGCCATGGGATGGATGCTTCCTGTGCACGTCAGGTCATTTGGAAGGATTGGATCTGCTCAAGGAAACTACACCAGGGGATTGGGCTCCCTAGTGGGTTATGGCCAGGAGAGGTCCTAAGTTGTGGTGCAACACAATAGATTTTATTTTTGCCCACTATCTCATCTGCTGGATGTATGATGAGCTCACCAGCTCACGCAACTTTACATATTTGGGGAAAGCACTTGTGTTAATGTGAAGGAGACATAACAACACGGTAGCCTAAGATAGGAGTTGAGTGAATCTTACAGATGAGGCTTGACAGGTTTGCATCTCTGATGGTAAAATTCCTTTCATAAAAGGTTGCTTGCCTTGAGAAAGGAGCTCATTGCTATAAAGCAGTAACTTAATTCCTTTTTGTGGGACTTAAAATATTGCATCTGCATTCAAGCTGTATGCAGCAAATGTGATTTTTTGGGTGGCACTGGAAGAACTGTGAGCAAGCCTTGGATAAGAGGCTTAACTGTGGTTTGGAATTCAACGAACATAACGGAGTGCATCTTTGGATAACTTTTTTGTACTAAAGCGTGTGAAACTAAAAAATTATTTCCCAAAGATATCCATAGCTCACTGCAGTGGTGGGACATTCAAATCCTATTGTACCATGAAAAAAGCAAAAAATATAACACCACCACTCTGTATGCATACCAGTCCTGTAAGGTTTTTTTGTTTATCTTTGCATCTTGTTGAACTTCATTATCTTTGTGCACTCAGTCTGTTGGTGTACCGCTAGCAGCGTTTAGCTGCATCTTAGAGAAAGACCATTCACTCCTTTTCCACAGGCTAGTGATCATTACTGTAGTATAATTAAACTGTAAGTTTATCTGTTTATGAGTTTACTCATTAAAAAAAATCTACTGGGTAATATAACCAAAATATGTCAGTTTATCACACCTTGGTCATAAAGTTTCAGATCTAAAGATTGATCCTTTTTATAGGAAAGTACATTTCAGTCTGTACCCCTTTTCTCCCTTCTACACACCAAAAAAATATGCCCAAGCTCTAATTTAAGTCAAGGAGAGCTTAAATTTTTGTTGTTGTTGAGTGGAATGGTGTTCCCTGCTTGAACCACCACATGTTTCCTTATGGCAGGAAATCTCACTGAGGATGTTATATGCAAACAGCTCTGCATCCTGTGGTCTCTCTGCGAATGTTTGAATTCATACTGTGTTTGACCTATGGGCTGGCACAACTGCACCACAGAGCTGAGCGATCAAACGGGCTGCTAAACAATACTGAATTCCATTAGAAACTTCTGCCATTCTATATTGTTTTCAGATGTGCTATTTTTAAGACACTATTGAATGTGCTTCCATTTTGAAGACTATTAGGTATGGCTGCAGGTAGTCTATTTAGAGACTTAAGAGGTGAAGGAATGGGGGGAGGAAGGCTGTGAATCTGTGTGTTTGCTGAAAAATAACAGAGTTTCTGGGACTCATCATTTAAAAGCAGAAGGAACTGCCTGTTCAAAGGGTGATCTGATCTACTATTGCAGTTAAATTCTTGCAGTTTTCTTAGTAATGGGTTAAAATAGTAAAGACAATATTGTTTTCGGATATTATTCTGAAAGAATATTTAACACTGAATTACCCTCACAGCCAGGGTGATAAAAGGGATCAGGCTAATCTGTGCTGCTGTTGGGGCTGGTGTGTTGTTTTTGGGGTAAAGTTTGAAGCAGTTGAAAAGTAAAATGTTCAGTAATCTGTTTCAAAGTACAATGCTCTCAGAGCAGAGGAGAATTGTTTTATCCTTTTGATATGCTTTTAATGTCTGAGGTGTGTTCTTTCTGAGGCTATACTTTTTGTTCAGTAGATCATGTGTGGCAAAGACAAAGCTGTGTTATTTAGATTGTTAGCTTCTGGTTATATTTTCTGCTTTCAAACAGCAGCTTGAAACTGTAGTCTGTGCTATTATCTGACTTCTACTGCTTTGTCTTTTGCATTACACAGCCCAAATAACATTCTTTCTAACTTTGATTTGTTTTGGTTTGGTTTTGCGACTTTTTTTAAAAAGTTTATATAAAAAAATAATCTTATAGAAATATGTATTCCTTAATGTCTTCCAAGACATTGTCATCTCACAGCTGGAAAAGCTATTTAGCTTCTGGAGCTGTCTTCCTTAGTATCTCTTGTTGGAAATCATTGCTTTTACAGTAGCCCTGCTGCTCTTAAACAAATGTTGCAGAAAACAGTTTCAGATTTCCAGTTGATTTTAAATGTTCTGTTGAATTTTAATATAGAAATGTAATCAAATTGCTTATAATTGGTTTTCCTGTTTATTAGTTTACCTGTGTTACTATCACTTTGTATTAAATAAAATCATTGCTCTGTAGTTCTGTGGTGGGGTGTGTGTGCCTATATAGATATATGAATATGTAATGGATAAATGTGTGTGTGGTTCCCTTAAAAAAGATATTTTGTTACTTTTTGGAGGGCACAGTGAAGCCTTTGCAAGGAAAGAAGAGGATGAGTGCAGGGTTCTTGTTCTCTATAACAAGGTGAAGTATTTTATACTTCAGGCCCTGACATTGATAACCATCTCCCAGCACCTTTCAAATATTGGAACAGGCTGCCCAGGGAGGTGGTAGAATCAGCATCCCTGAAGGTATTTAAAAGACAGGTACATGTGGTTCATGGGGTCGTGATATAGTGGTGGTTTTGTCAGTGTTAGGTTGATGGCTGGACTTAATGATCTTAAGGTTCCTTCCAGCCTAGATAATTCTGATTCTACATGTGTCTTTAAAATTACATGAGATTATGGATGCTCAATATACTTGAAAAATCAGGCTGTCTGTAACTGGAGTGTCCAGCCATCAATACACATTAAATTACCAAAATGCTTCTCTTCCTGTTCTGTTTTTTTAACTTAAAGGATTTTGCTTTTCTATATAAAGTTGAGATAATGCATCAAAAATACTATATAGATCTGTGTTTGTAAGATACTGAGATACATGTGTTACAAGTATGATAGGCGAAGTCAAGTCTTCCATTAAATCTGTATCCATGAGTGAGAACACAAAGTGCCAACAAAGGAGGCACAAGCTATATGCTGAATGGTGAAACTTGGAAGAAGTTTTGGGCATTGCCTTGCCGTTATCCTTCTTTGCCTTAAATGAAACAGGAATTCTGTGGAAAGTAATATTTGTGGTTGTGTATCTTTTAAACTTTCTCATATTGTCATATGAGCAGAATAAAAACTGATGCTTTTTAAGGCATTGAACAGTTGAAAGTCTGATGTAGTACTGGAGGCCATGCCTAAGACTTCATGGCTTAGGGGTTTTTATCATAGAATCATAGAATGGTTACAGTTGGAAGGGACCTTAAAGATCATGGAGTTCCAACCCCACTGCCATGGGCAGGGACACCTCCCACTAGACCAGGTTGCTCAAAGCCCCATCCAGCCTGGCCTTAAACACTTCCAGGGACGGGGCACCCACAGCTTCTCTGGGCAACCTGTTTCAGTGCCTCACCACCCTCATAAGAAAGAATTTCTTCCTCATATCTAATGTAAATCTCCTCTCTTCCAATTTAAAACCAATCCCCCTTGTCCTATCATTCCACTTCCTGACAAAGAGTCCCTCTCCAGCGCTCCTGTAGGCTCCCTTCAGATACTGGGAGGCTGCTAGAAGGTCTCCCCGGAGCCTTCTCTTCTCCAGTCTGAACAGCCACAGCTCTCTTCACGTGTCTTCATAGGAGAGGTGCTCCACACCTCTGATCATCTTCATGGCCCTCTGCTGGACTTGTTCCACTAGGTCCAGGTCCTTGCTCTGTAGAGGACTCCAGAGCTGGACACAGTACTCCAGGTGGGGTCTCACGAGCACAGAGTAGAGGGGCAGAATCACCTCCCGTGACCTGCTGGTCACACTTCTTTTGATGCAGCCCAGGATACGGTTGGCTTTCTGGGCTGCCAGCGCACACTGCTGGCTCATGTTGAGCTTCTCATCCATGAGCACTCCCAAGTCCTCCTCCTCAGGGCTGCTCTCCAGCCATTCTCTGCCCAACCTGTATTTGTGCTTGGGATTGCCACGTCCCAAGTGCAGGGACTCCAGCAATAGCATTCTCAATATACTAACCTAGATCACCTAGAGGTTTCGTGCATTCTTACAAGCTTAATTACACTTAATTGAGTGTTGGAATAGCACAGATATTCACAAGTGGTAAAGGAAGGAGTTGTTATAGAATATTAGCTTGGGATGATCAGAAAGTGTTTTTGTCAAGATCTTTTTTCTGTTTGCATTTATTTACCCTGGTTTCTGGAAATACTACTGTAGGGGCTTTGGTGATCTTTGGCTGTATACTCTGTGTGTAGGACCACCGCAGAGATGATTTGTTCTTCTCTGAAAGATTTTTCATAGATTTCTTACTGGAAGCATGCATCGATAATGCTTTCCGTCTTGAATCCAGACCAGTGAGTAGTTTGACCCTCACATAATGATACGTTTTGGTACTGTTTCAAGTGGCATAAGATGTCTGTATCACAAATGCAATCAAAAGGCCAAAACACTTGCTATGCAGATTGCTGGAGTAAATCTTGGCCAAAAGGAGGCAGAAAGCTGCTATGGAAAGGTCAGGTTATGATTAATATCATGTGAGTGCACAATCGTTCTCCTGAATAATTTCTCTTTTGTCATTTCACCTCAAAGCTAGTATGCCAGTCCTCTGGCCCACAACTTGTTCTTCCAAAAGCATGGAAGAGTAGCTCTAAGGAGAGGTAGCAACTCTGGATGCTCCTCTTCAGGTTCCTGAACTCTTTTGTTTGTAGAGCTATAGGAATCATGCACCTAACTGGAAAGAGGGAGAAAGGTTTAAAGTATGGTAACAAATGGAATGGGAAGAGAAATGATTAAGGGTTTGTTTATGTGAGAGTAGGAGCTGTTTTTTGAGGGCTTCTGTGTCTTTCTGCTGTTTGTGCTGCACCCACTAGTATTTTAGTATGGAATTACCTTGGCAGGTCATGGCCAGAAGGATAGATGAAAATGCTGTGATACTTTATGGTAACTGTAAGAAAAGGATTACAAGCTTAGTGTACATTAGGCAGCCTTTATGTCTGAAAAATTCAGATTGATAACAAAGACTCGTTGAGACCTCAGGTCTTGTAAGGTAGTTCTGCAATGGAAATCTATAGCATCTCTCCTGTCCTATAAAGTCATTTTTAGCAGTTACATTTACTTTCTGCTAGTTTGGAGCATTTCCCATACAGTGATCCATTCTGTTGCTTTGAACCTCACTCCTTCTGCTCTGTGCCTAGCTTCTGCTTGCTAGCCACTGTTGAAGACTGTACTGATGAATCTCTGCTGTTGCTTTTTGTGCCAAGTAGCCTGAAGCCAGACAGCCTGTTCAGTACTGGGAACTTCAGCTACATGCCCTTTTCTCAGGAGGTACAACTAAGGAGTTGGATGGGTTGTGCTGGGAGGGCAGAGCATTTTAAAATGGCAAATAAGCCATCCCAGATGTTCCTCGTTTGATAATCAGTATTTTTGGAGAAATCTGCCACTTTTATTTGCTTGTTATGTACAATGTATGAAAAAGGATGATGTATGCTATTGTCAGGCAGTCTATATAGGCTTTTGCTGAAGTGGCTCATTGGATTCATTGGGATGCTAGAAGATCAGGTGGCAGTGGTTATTTTTTCCTCACCAATGTAAGCTCCGGTCCTTAGTCATAGATGATACTCATGACTGCAACCTACAGACCTAGTGCTATTACTTTGAGCTGTCTTGGATTATGCTGTAATGTTTACGTTACAAATCAGGCTTTGGGAAGCAAAGGAAAATCTCCGCATACTCCACCACTTTTCTTGCCCTAATGAAAGTGACCCTCAGGATCTGGTAGCTGATGCACAACCCAGTCTTCAGACTGACAGCACTGTTACCTGTGAAAGTGAGATCACATCTTCTAACTGGATTTTTGTGGGGGCGTTTCCTGCCAGCCACAGAAATTTTGGAAACCGAAATGCTTACAAATGCAGACTCCCCAGCCGTGTTCATTTTGAGGTAGACACTGGGACAACATACTGATGCATTTCGTGGCAAGAGTGAAGCAACCTGTTAGCTTTATTTGCTGTTTATAGAGAAAAACATTGTAGCATCGTATTTAATAACAAACAAAACAAGGCAATGCTCCAAGCTCATTCCGCTTTCTGATTAAGCTGTTTATATCCTCTGGTAGGTTTCTGGACAAGTGTCCTTGTGAACAGCTCTTTTTATACTGCAAATGAAAAGCAGGATGCATTAGCTCACATCTTGTATGCCGATGTTTGAGGTAGCCTTGCTGCATCCCCTTCACAATCCGTGGAGAGAAATGGAAGCTACTGGACAAGAATACCTCTAACCTTTTTAAAATCTTCTCGTGAAGATAAAGTGAGTCATGCCTTAGAAATGCCTATTGCTCTCGCTTGCTTATAGAGCGAGCTTGGGATGACTAGGTCAGAATAAAGAAGAGACATAGAATAGAATCATAGGATGGTTTGGTCCATCATCCTCATGCCCTGCTCCTGCACTGGGCAGATGAATATCCTGAAGATTTTCCACACCTCTATAGACTTAAAATGTATAATTGTATACCATTGGTATGCATGAAAAAAACCCAGAACTTACTTCTTTTCATTAAAAGCTGAATCCAGATGCTTTGCTAAATCAAATAGAAAGTTATTAACTTACATAGTGAATAATGAGTGTTACTACACCGTACTGTTGTTGCAGAAAGGCAAACAAGCACTTAGTATCTGACATGCTGAAATAATGGAGGACTGGATTTTTCTCCTCCTACATGCACATGTACATTTCCCCTTTCAAAGCCCTCACATGCCAGCTCTGGGGGTTCCCTTCTCCCCAAAGTTTGAGGGGATATCACTGGCTTGGTGGATACTTTTCCAAATGGCTCTTCTAGATGTTATTTCCCTCTTCTCTGACTGCAGCCTGTCTGCAGTTCTTCAGCAATCTTCCTGCAGCCCTCTTGCAGAGATCACTTCATTTTTCTTCATTTCATGAAGAAAGCAAAGTCAATGACAGAATTTTATTAAGTGGACTAAACCTCAGATTGATGGTCATGAGTTTTTCTGCAAAATGAAATATTTGATAAAGTCAAGGCACCTTCTTTGGAATACTCTTAATTCAGAAAATTAGTGAAAAAATTTGAACTTAAAAGATTTATAAAGAAGTTTCTATTGAATTTTTTGAAGTATCCTCATGTATTTCTGTGGATTTTGATGTGAGGAAAGGATATTACAAATTTCTGAAAGTAAACAGTTGAGAAACTTACTTTAAGTTCTCTTAGTTAAATTTCAGAAATGTGAATTTTGGTTAAATTTTTAATTTATCCAGCTACCAAAAAAAAGGTATGCAAAGAGTGTATTAGAACTTGGTTTACAACTGTGTATAAATCTGTTATATTCTAGGCCTCAGTTCACTGCTTTTCTTTCCATTTCATCACAGAAACCATACAGACACAGGGAAGAGCTTAAATGTATTGAGATAAAGCTCAGTGCTGAATGAATGCTGCCTTCATACATGATGTGACTAAGCAATAAGAATGAGATGACTCAAGCCCTAAGTCATATTTTCGTGGATGATTTAACATTGCACAGATGTGGGTTTTTTTCTTAACAATAGCAAAAATGTATTTGCTTCCTTCATTCCTCAGTTCAGACCTATTTGGTTTGTTTAATTTTGCAAGCTGACGCATTGAATTTTATTTCCATTCTTACCCTGGGAAGTGTCATCTTTTCTGGTTAAATGCGCAGCCAGGAAAGTGAACCATGTTTACTCAGTGATGAGCAAAACAAAAGACAAAGGTTGCCACCCTGTTGTGTCATTCTTCCCATGCTGTGTCTCCTGCTTGTAAGTGTATTAGCTAAAGCAGTGTAATACAGAGGAGTTTATTTGATATTTGTTTGCTCCAAGGCATTACCTAAGGGGTTAAATTCTCTCACTTCATTGTTTTGTAGGATCTCTGGGGAGCGTGGGCTTGTGTTCACAACCGAATGCCGTCTGGTGTACATTCTACCTCTGGTCTGTTCTGCACTTGCTCTCCTGCCTGTGTGCATGCTGCCTTTCTCTCAGTGCGCCTGAAAAATAACACAAGGTTGTTGGGTGTACCCAGCCATGCAGAGTGCTGCATAGGGAGATTTCAATGGGTATTGGTGTCCCCTATTGCAGGCGGTATGTAACCCAACCATTTTGGCAGCTGTATGAGCCTAAAATTCTCCAGCAAGGAAAAGGAAAACATCATGGGTTGTTGTTTTTGTTTTGTTTTGGTTTTTTTTAAATGCATTTTCATGTTACTTGAAGATTTTGGTAAGGACTGAATAAAAAGCAGGGGGAGACCTATAGTTAGGAGTATGGTTTAATGAATGGTCAGACTAGCAATGCTGAGCTTAGTCATAGGTCTCTTATTTGTAAAGTCAGGCAAGCTAGTTTACTGCTTTTTTACACACTAAGGTGGAATACTTCATAGACTTCATGAGCTTTAATACTATTACTTAAGTCTTTAAACACTTATGATTTCAGTTTTGGAAATGTTATTACACTAGCACTCGAAACTAGATACAGTTCGAAGGCGTTAACTGTGGTTGGAGAGAGATCCACAGTCCTGTAGGTATGTGACAGCTTTGCCAAGACATTACCAGAAAGCTGGAACTCTGCCTGACCTAAATAAATGAACTGCTTCTGAATCCGTTCTTTTTGTTTGATTAATGAATCTGAGCTTTTCTGATTACTATGAAGTCAAAAGCACTTGTAATACACGACTTAGAGAGGTAGACTTTAAAGAACCAGAGTTTCATAATTTCTCTTGGCTTATATTCAGTCCAGTGCGTTAATACAAATTTGCATGATGGTATTCTGTGCTTTTGATGTCTCTTCAAACAATGTTGCTGCGCTTATATGTGACCCTTCCTTTAATGTAATATATGACTTGCCGGTTCATACATCTTCCAGCTGTTATTAGTGAAAGATCTTTGAAGTTTGTTCTTAGTCAAAACAATCTGCTTACTGTTTGCATTGTAATACGGACTAGACCTCTCACTTAGTCTAATCCATGTGCCATTAACTGATATCATGTTCAACAAATTTGGTGTGGTTGGCTTTGCTTGCCGCTTGACTTCAGTGTCTTGAGTCGCTTTTCTTTACCTTGCAAATTCATTGGTTTTGTGCAACAAGCATTTCCTGGTGCTTCAGTACCTGCTGACACTTAGTTTGCTTACCTGGGTGTGTGCACTCTGCAAACACATCACTGAGAAGTGAAGCGGGTTTTTCTTGCTCCTGTGTACAGCATTCTGCAAGCTGTATGCCTAAGTTAAAACCAAGAGAGACAGACAGGTTGGCCATTACACTTTCAGCATGATAAGCTTTACATCTGGTAACAGCTCTTGTTGTGACAAGAACCTTTTAATCTCTTTTTGTCGTTATATTAGACTTGCTGTTGGCAGTCATTGATGTCTTTTCTTCCTCATAGGCTTGTCTGCAACTGTGGGCCTTGGAAAAGATAAAAGACAACGTGGAGCATGTTTTGGTGGCTACCTAGTGATGCCATCTTAGCTCTGAATTCTGTTTCAGACCCACATGTGAGTGAACTCAGGCATTGCATATATGAAATATGTCGCCCTTTGAGGGCCAAAGCTAGGTACATCGAATCCAGATTCAGCACACCACGCTATGTAGTGCTAGCACCAAGCTGGAAGGTGGGAACTGTCGCCACCTGAAGTGTGTGTCAGATGCAGCAGTGCCATTGGTTCTGGTCCTGCTGGGTTTCAAACATTGCTATTTGCCTTGTGCAGCGTTGATTCGGATAGTGGTTGGTGCTTTTTTGAGACATGATGTATCTCAGCTTCTCAATTACAGTTCACAACACCATGTTGCATTTGGCTACTGCTGGTAAGAATATCTTTACCAGTATGGAAATACTGCTTGTGCCTGTCCCAGATACACCCATGCTAGTAAATATTTGTAGTGCACACCACATTTCTCTGCTGGCAAAGAATTTCCCACCAGCAGTAGGTGAAGGTTCTGTCATGCAAGCAATGTGAAGTGCTGCTGTGGTTCCTGTGCTACTGTAGTCAGTGCACGTGGAAAAATCTGCCTCTGTTGCTGAGTCACTAAATTGTTCCACATACCAGTTTCTGGCTAAGTAAACATAATGGCTTGGCAGTGGGAGTAATTTCTTGCATCAAGTGATTTGATAATAGTGCCATTAAAGAAAAGAGGATAATTTCACTCCCTTCATCTCACTTCCTATCAGCTCTGCCTCTGTCTCTTGGGAGCAGGATGCTGCTTCTTCCTGAGAAGATGGGGGAGAGATGAGGGAAAAGTGTTTTGGAGTGCAGATGAAGCTGTTGATTCACTGTATTTGGGAGGATACACATGGCAGTGACAGTAATGGTGACTGCATCTGTGACATCTACAAATGCAGCTGATTGCAGTGGATTCACTGTACATCCTGTAGCTCTTAGCTAATATCCTTCATAAAGATTCAGTTTTGGGGGTTTTGTATTTCCAATAGTCACAAGCAGCTGTGCTAGCAGTTAGCAAAAAGAAACAAACCCAAAAAATTGAAAAAAGCCAGCACATTCTTCCCCAGTTTTTCTCCTTTTCTTTCCCTCTCTCTCTTTTTTTTTTATTTTTTTTTGTCTCTTTTTTGGTTGGTTGGTTGGTTGGTTTTTTTGGTTAGAAAGCCTTAAGTATTTCTTTTGGGAGGATGAGCAAATGCTCTCTGGATAGATGTGGTACTTACAGTGGGTGAAGGTATGCTACAGGATAAACCGCACTTATTATGCAGTTACAATTTTGCAAAAGCTGTTGTGTGCTAACAAATCTCTTATTTCTAACATACCTTCCCTCAACAATAGCTTCAGATAGGAAGGCTTCATTCTAGAAATCCCTTTCACAGGGATAAGCTAAGTGGGAAAACCACACAGATGGTCTCAGTAGTTTTTCTACCCTTTTTCATGAGACAAAGGAAAACAACAACATGCTCTTGAGACTAACTCAGGTACTGTCTTGGCGTTGTGTCACGTTGTTCCTTCTTTACTAGTTCCTTTGTGAGTCCAGTGTTAGATTGTTGCATTACTCTGATTTAAGAATTTAATACTCTGTCTACAAACTGAATCTAGATTAGAA
The DNA here is from genome assembly GCA_013398155.1 of Pedionomus torquatus. Taxonomy (NCBI): domain Eukaryota; kingdom Metazoa; phylum Chordata; class Aves; order Charadriiformes; family Pedionomidae; genus Pedionomus; species Pedionomus torquatus. The sequence continues at coordinate 112,371 of VZRU01009337.1, forward strand.
CTAGCCCCATCCTATTAGGGGACTTTGAGTTTTTACCTGTGTCCTAATCTTCATTTTAGTATTCCCCAAATCCGCTGTTGTGTGAAATCTTCACTCAGTTTAGGATGAAAAACTACATTTCCTAACTAGCCACAGGGCTGCTTAATAAAATATCAAAAGCCTGTTAAAAGGATCATTGTCAGTTTCTAAAAGCTGGCTAAAATCTTTTGTTTTTAAACCCTAAGTTTGTTCATAACTCTGCTTTTGTCAGCTGATTTATTCTGGACTATTTTGAGAGAAAGCCAAAAGTAGCACAGGAAAGAAGAAGGGGAAATTTTCCTATTAAATCTTATTGTGAAATATATAGGCCTGGTCTCTAATCATGTGTTGTCTAGAGCAGGGAAGCCTTAAGTGGTAGTTTGCTAAAAACAGTATCTCGTTAGTTATTAGTCTCCTTTTCCATAGATGAAGTGTTCCTGCTGGTTTTGCTATCACAAATTACATGTATAACAAAAATGCCCACCACTTACCACAAAAAGTATGGGAGCTAAGCCAGAAGGTCTCCTGCTGTGAGGAAGGCAATATTTTGGTACCTCTTGTACTTGTACCTCTTGCATGTGGCAAAATGAAGGCAGTGTTACCAGAAGCAGTTTCAGCCCAGAATGTTCTAATCAGGCAGGAGTGAAGTAGGATGCAGGGACAAGACGTTTTTGACTAGATTGGCTTTGTGTAAAGATACCTGTGCTATCCTCCTAAAAGATAGCCTTGAAACCTTATCTAAGAATTGGGAAAACTTGGCTTATGCAAAGTTAACTGCTGCTTGAGTAGAGAGTGTTATCTGTGCAGATGTCATGAGTGTCATGTGTTGAGAAAGCAGTCCTGTCTGAACAAGCTTCTCTTGAGGTAAGTTTTGAAGCTTCAGAAGCTAGGCAGAGTCTGGTTAAGAGATCTCTTAATTTTGAGTAACAGTTTCATTAGTGCAGAACAAAATCTGGAAGGTAAAGGTGGTGGGTCTGAATCTTAATCTTAATGTCAGTTATGTGGTTGGTACATATGTTGGATAGCTGGTGCACATTAAAACTGGACTCTTTCAGCTTCAGATGTATTACTGCAGCCCTAAATGTAAAAACTTTATCGCCAATGTCCTTGGTGTTGTGCTGGAGACTGTTTCCCCCATCAAAGCAGTAAGGAAACTCGAGGATGCTTTTAGCTTTTTAAGACTGTCGTTGATGGCTTTTATGTCTTCCTGAGTATGAAAATGTTAAAATGGCTGCCACCCCAGATCTTTAGGATAATATTTTTGCAAATTCAAGACATTTTAACCTACAAAGAACTGGTTGAATACATAAGCATGTAAAATTCCATTTCCTGACAGTTAATACATCCTACTGTTACATTCTAAAAGCAGTTAAAACTCACAAGAATTTTGTCGTAAATGGTACTTAAGGATCCATTCCCAGATACTTTAGTAAAAAATAAAGAGGAAGGAACAAACCCCATTGTGAATAGAATAAAACTGCAGTTGATGATTGTCTTTCTCAGAATAGTTTTCACTACAAACATCTTTTCGTTAATGTGGGTAACATAAGTGTAATTTAGGTCTATCTGTGTATTTGGTAAGCATTATAATATTCTGCGTTATTCTCTATATTGCAATCTCTAATAGAGCTTCTGTTCTCTTTACAAACAAGACTTATAATGATTTCTATTCAAGAATCACACAGTTCCCCTGAAAGGTCAGCTGTTAGGATGAAGTACCAGAATTTTGTTGACCAGACCACTGTCTAGTGACCCTGCTCTGGTCTTTTTTGAGCCAGTCTCATCTCACTGGTGACTCATCTGAAAGGCAGTGGTAATGTGGAGATCAATTGCAGTGTCAGGTTGTGCCTGTGAGCAGTAAGTATAATTCCTCAGTCCTCTCCTTTGTCAACCTCTTCTCGTGTGTTCGCACTCTCCAGGACTAAACTTCTTCCCCCCACCTCTGGTGCTGGCCCCTAAATCCAGCCTCTTCCTCATCTATTCCTGAGTGTAGCCAGGGGTTGCAGTGACTGCCTGTTGGTCTGTGGCTTAGAAGCATCTCCGTTTGTGTAGTATTTAGGTCCTACCTGCTTTCTAACTGGCACATGTTGCCTCTGTTGCCAACAGTGCATGTTCTGCGGTTTAGGATTTCCTCACTGGTGAAAGCTTTAAGAAGCTTAATGGAGCAATCTTTCAGCTGATTTACATCTGGAACAGGAGAAGGTAGCACTCCCTTAAATTTTAAGTCCATCTAATCTGACAGTTTGTGATTTCATGACTCTTACCAGGGCTTAGTTCTGCTCTGGAGTCTTACAAATGCTTCAGGTAGCAAATTAAATAACTGGATTCCCAATTATGGCATTTCACATTAGTAATCTTGGTTTTCCTATGTGCCTCCCTATATTTGAGAGAAAAATCTTCCAGGGTATTCAAGGCAACAGATATGTTTAGCCAAAGGGAATTTTTGTGGCTTTTTGGATAGGATTTAAAAGAAAAAAACCTCAGAAAATATGGCCAGATGTCAGCTTAATCCTTTGAGGTGTTCTTTCCTCTTCCCTGAATTCCCAGTACCACAATACGTCTTGCAAGGTAGAGTGTTCTTGTCAGCCTGCTTGTTGTACCACTTCAGTGTTCCTAAAGAACCCTAATTACCTGTAGTGCATCATCAAGCCAGTAATGGTGCTGTCAGATAACATTTTTAACCCTTTTATTGCCCTAGATTTCTAATAGTATTGCTCATTTTTCCCCTTAACTTCTTGGGTTTCCATTTTTCCATAAAACTTGGCTTTTTCTTCTTTGATTTAAAAAAAAATAAATAAAAAATGGAGTAGTGCTGTGTGTGACCTATGCTACCCCTGCGAGGAAAACTAGTCAACAGAAATTCAGAGCACCTTGACCAAGCAAGCAACTTAGCTTATTCTCTGACTGCTGAACTTGGCTCTGGGAGTTATATGCCAATATCCCATGCACCTTACCTCACTCATGTCAGGATCAAGTTGGGATGAAATGACTCTTTTTCACCAGGCATTTTGCTAGACAATCAAGAAAGAAGCTAGCCTTCTCAATAATAATAAAGTATAATTCACATGTTGGGTTTCTTCCTTTTGCTCACAAGTAACTTGGCTTTATGGTATTAATAGAAACACCATTTTCAAGAATTTAAGAATAAACATAACAGTCCAATATTTTTTTTTTTCTATTAAAATAGATGCAGAGAAGCAAAGTAAATTTTTTCCACGTGTGTTTTTGTCCTGGTTTGAGATAAACCAGGACCAATTTTCTTTTCAGTAATTTCACTTTTCATTTAAGCTTCTTCTAATGCTCTTGGCTTTGATATGTTTAAGATGGCAATCTAGCCAGAAGTAGTAGTCTGCAATTTGTTTGTTTCCCAATTTTCAGTAATAATAAACTCATAATTGGCAATTCTGCTTGTATTTCTGCCTTACATTGATTTTTTTTCTTTTGTGTGCTATCAGTTTGTGTATGACCTTTCTGTCCCATTTTCTTACCTGATGAAAGTGTCGCTGATAGTTGGATCTGTATTGCAGAAGCAGATTAATATTACTGTTTTCTTAGAGGAAAAAAGGAAATAAGTTGAAAATACTTACATACCAGTTGTGTTTACTTTATGGTATTTTTATTAATTTGAAAGTTTTAAAGATTAATTGAAACAGGTGACAAGATATCAGAGGAAATTCCCATGCTTGTGTAAGACTAATATGAGAAAAAATTTCCTTTGAACTTAAAATTGAAACATTTTAATCTTTTATTAATAAATAGTCAGATGACTGGGAGAATGGGGTATTTCAAAACTCCTATTCTGAAGTGGCTGGTGAAAAGCAACACGTTGATGCCATTAACAACAGTATTTGTTGCTTCAGTTGTTGGTAGGAAGGGAAACAGAAGAACATCTTGTCTTATAACTGTAGTTGTCTTAGACTGTGAACACTGCTCCTTCAATTATCTGTGTTATTTATCTTTGTCAACATTTTTCCAAACTGTTGAAAGCTATGGAAGCAAGGGTCACTTTAAAAAAAATTTAAAAAAATTCCATACCTTAAAAGCTGTTCTAGTTCTTCCAGTATATATAATATAATATATATCTGCATTACCTTATAGCATAAGCACACCTATGTATACGCACATATGTATTTACACTTATGTATGATGATGCAGATGCATTTTTTGTGTATAAATGGGTTTATGTCTGTATACTGTATATAATGTATGTATGCTTCAAGGCACAATGTGCATCTGTTCACATAGCTTACTTTTTTAAAGGAAAAGTGTACTGATGTGAAATGTTGTGTTTACTTATGAGATGCTGAAGGATGGATTTTTCCAAACAGTTAACTAGAAGTTTTAGATATTTTCCAAATAGCTTTCTGGTGACTCTTTATCTAAATAAGATCAAGTTCAGAGTCTCTTCTGGTTTTCTGTGGAAATTTTCTGTGTAGAAATGACCAAAAAAAAAAAAAAAAGAGAAACTTGTCTTACTACTTGGTGGCTACATGTTAGCAAGTCACTCTAAGTTCTTGCTGTATTTACTGGAAGGGAAAGGGCTTTTCTAGAGCACATCATCCTAAATTATATGTCTGCAGTAAGTGGATAAATCAGTCCTTGGAAGTTCCTCTTTCTCCGAATTGACTGCGAAGCAAGTGTAATGGATGACTTGCCAAGATGCGGGTGTATACTTGTTTTGAGTGAGACTTATATTTAGTGCTGTCCTCTAAAGCCCTTCCAATCATTGGTTTTTACTTTCCCCTTCAAGTAGTCTCAGGGAAATGAGTAGAATCTTTCCTCCCTTCTTGCCCCTATGCTTATTACTGTTAGGATTTAAATACTACAAGGTGAATGTAGTAATTTAAATATTAAATAGTAGGAGAAAAATATTAAACAGTAGGAGAAAAATTGCATAATCCTCATGGGAGCATGATAATAAAATATTAGTGAGTAAACAAACAACAACATAAGAAACATGACACATAAAGAGGTCTTGAGATGACCTGATATCCTGCGAGCCAATTCTTGGTGACTTTCAAACTGTTACTAGATTACCATCACAGGCTGATTTGGGAAAGTCTTAATGTCAAAATCACCTACGCTTGTTTGTTTTGACTTTCAGGTAGTTTGAAATAAATATACCCAGCTATTTTGTGGTTGAAAACCACAATTATGCCAGGAAGCTGATTCTGCAGCTGCTTGTGAGTACCATCTGAAGGCCTGCAACCTCCAGTGAGCATCAACAAGGACACAGGGGCATTCAGTAACCAGGAGGATTGGCTTTCTTGAGGAAGAAGCAAAGAAAAAACCTTTATTTCTTGCCTAGCTGGAAGGTAAAGCAGTGCAATATTCACACCAGGTTAATGTAAAGAAGTATTTTTTAAAACACCTCTTGACTGTGTGGATCTTGTAAGTCTCATACAGACGTGTCTTTGGACTTGTGCAAATAAATCATTGGAAGAATTGATTGGAGAAAGCAGTCATTGAAGGGGTGTCTGTTGAAGAATCATGACGAAGCACTTGGAGATCATCAATTTATCATTCTTGTTGGAGCACGAAAGGGAAACAATATTGGGAGTATTGAAGAGAGATGAATATCTGAAAAAAGTTGAAGATAAAAGGATAAGGTAACCCTTTTTATTATTGTTAAAAAAATATGTTCCACAACACAGTTATTTTTATGGCACCTAGTGAAGTTTTTCTAGATGCACCAGAAAATGGATGAGTGTTGAGAGGCAGCACAGATAAAATAAAGTGGGTTAGGAAGATATAGAGTTGCTTGGTTTGTGGTAAACAGAAGGGTTTTTTCCATTGCTTCAAGGGGGGGGAAAAAGTAAGAAAGATAACAAGTACAAAAATATATGGCAAAGTATTTTAAATTTCAAGTTTGGTAGATTTTTGCCCAGTTTGACTGAATTTCCTCCCTGTGAATAGAAGGCTTCAGTAAGGTTCCTGAACTTTCTTCTTCTATGCTGTATGATTTCAGAGCTGATTGTGGGAAGGGAAGTTTGGAAGGTGTTGCAGGGAGAGCAAGTAGGTGTCAGCTTCTATACAGAACTCTATACAACATAAGGCAAAGCTGAGATAGTGACCTTTTTCTTTCTATTGCAGTGCTTACAGAGGAGGGACGCTTCATTTTTCAAATTACTTAGATTTACTAATAAATAAATAAATAAATTGAAGTTCTCAGATCAATGGATGTCAAAAGTCACTGTTGGGAGAAGTAGAGGCTCAGTGTAATAGGAGAATCCATGTCCTCTTTTTCTTTTTTTTTTCTTCTGAGGACAAAAGGTAAAAATCAAAGTTTAGAGAACAATGTGTGGAGGCAGGCTGAGAGTCAGCTCTTTTAGATGACTCAAATTCAGTTAGTTCAGCTAAGCATCAGCTCTGCAAAGGTCCGTATGCTTTTCAAGTGTGCTGTTGCTGCTTCCTCTCATTTCTGCCCACTGCCCTTTTAAACTTTTATACAGAGCTAGTTCTGAGAAACAAGCTTAGTGTGGATGCGTGCAGCACTTAGTGTTGGCAAGGCTGCTGAGTGTAATGGATGACAAAGGGAAGATTTCCAGCCTTTGCTCGTTTCTGTCCACGTGTTCCAATGCCAGGCTGCATGGATTTGCTAAAAGGCTTTTTAAACGCTGTGCATTGTAGAGATGTATGTTCCTCACCTCCTGATGCTTCTTTTGCATAAAACTACTATTTGGAAATCATACACCACCAGTTTTGGAAGGCTTTCTACCTTGAGAGAACCAAGTGCAATGCCCCTACTGGTATGCTGTCTAAATGGAGTGGGCTAAACTTGGTTGGTGCTTCTGCTGCAAAACTGGAAGGAAAGGTGTTTCTTTGTGTTGGTGTGGGCAAATTAATCATTTCATCGCCTTCATGATTTGTCAGATGAAGAAGAAAACAGAACACAAGAAAACAGATGGAGCACTGTTTGTTCCAGGCATTGTGCTCTAATAGGATAAGCGTTTCAGAGTGAGTATATCAGTTCTCTAAGGTGGTGACCTTGAAAATGTGTGAAGCGCCAGTAGTCATTGATTAAAGACGTAGGTATGAAGTGCAGATCTTTAGCTTCTCAAGCCCTCAGAAAGCTTTGTTACTTATTGTTATTACAACATTACTGTTGTTTCCCAGTCTCAAGTGGAAAGTTGAAACTCATGAGGTTTTGTGGGAGTTTTTCTTTGGTTGGTTGGTTTAAGTTTTTTGGTGTGGTGTTTTTGTTTGGTTGGGTTTTTTTTTGGGGGGGGAGGATATGTTGGTGTTTTTTTTCTTTTTNGTTTGGTTTTTGTTTTTGTTTTGTTTTTTTTTGTTTTTTTTTTTTTTAGAGTGAGGTCTTAAACCCCTTAATTTTCTGCTTTTTTTGGCACTGCTGGAAGTCACTCTGCCAAGCCCAAGATTGAGAACTCGAGGCACCTCTGGAGGATGCGATTCTGTAAAGCAACACATGATATTGGCTTATCTGTGTTTTGATATAAATGGAAAGAGCACCCAAAGAATAGGCTGAAAATTAATTTAACCTGAAATATAATGCTATTTAGGATGTGATGCTTATGGATAATTAATGTGATACTTATGCACATTCTAGCATCTGTGTATGAACCAATTGGTTTCAGATTTGAGTATATTTGGAGAATTGTCACTAGACCATACTGTGCTTGATAATGGTGGAATGTAGTCTATAAAAGACATCCAAGATATACAAACAATAAAGAACTAGGTGGGTTACTGCTTCCTAGGAGACTTCATAATTTTTCTTTCTGAATACAGCTTGGCAAGGGTATCTTTAATTACGGCTTATAAGTATACTTCAGAGGAACATTTGTCGCCTTAGGAATTCTGTTTGGTGCAATCTGTTCAATATTTTATTGAAGTACTTTGCAGAAAAACAGGTCCCTTTGTATTTATTTTCAGGGTTTTTCTTTTTTTTTTTTTTTTTTTTTTTTTTTTTTGTTTTGGGAAGATGCTTACTTGTACATAGTACTGAAGAATTTTTATTATGGTGTTAGTTGGTAATTGTTTTTTGTGTTCCTATTAGGCTCCAAAAGCCATCTTACCTTGAAAAGGTCTTTCAATTCAACATGAAAGCAATAGTAAGCGTAGGAGGACGTCCAAACAATGAAATTGTTATGAGTTATTTTCACTGTCACTGCTCATACTTGTGTTCTGGAGTGCAGGTGGCTGTTCTTGTGTCTTTATTTGATACACAAATATTTTACTTACACGAGAGAGAAACACAGAAGGCAGCAAGTAGTCTTTCTGTGGCCTGGTTTTGATAGTACAAATACGCAGCCTGCTTAACAAATGCTAGGGTTTATGTTCTTAACTTTAAATGTGCATGTTGCATGACTGGAAATTTCCTTTGAATATTGATTTAAAGCTGTTAGTAGATTATAGATTACCTGTCCAAATAACCAACAGCATTCTAAACATTACTCTACGGTACTTTTGATGACAGTTGAATGACCATGAAGATTGTTTTCAAATGCTAAGATTATTAAGGTGAAACCAGTAAATTACATAGAGCTAAAATAGCTAAAAATAATGAACTTGACCATACCAAGGATGAAAATTAGGGTCTCTCTTTTTTTAGCATGAGTTGCTGGGAGAAACTTGTATCCAGATGATGTCAGTCAGGGCATTCTCATCTGAATGTTTTGGCCTGAAACATGAATCTTTTTCCTTATTTCCCCATCCTTTTACAAAACTGTCTCCAAATAGTTTTGTTCTTTTAAGACCCTTTTTATGAAAACGCATATCACATTTAACTTGTAGTGTCACAGGTCATGAAATCACTCCTAAATTGTCAAGAATGTATTTGCCAGAAGTGGGGTGTACCATGTACTAGGTGTGTTTCCTCTGGCTGCTGTTGGTTTGTTTCTGTTTCAACAGCAGCCCCAGTGCATCCACCACAGCTGCTGCGTTTTGTATTTGGAGCTAGTTCTTCATCTCTGCTGCCACAGAGCAAACACGTGTGACACATTTAATGCTAACATACATTGTTTTCTTGCCTTCACTATTTTCCTAGGCAGCATTTACAATACAAAGGTTCTTTTCATTCTTCAAGAAGCAAAGCTGTGAATACCATGCCTTTAGAAGGGGAGACACCAGAAGAATAAATACTGAGCTGAGAGAACAAAGAAGGAAGTTGCCAATTTATGCCAAGACCAAGGTTTTATTGGGTTATTACTTGAAGCATTCCCTTAGCATTTAGGTTGCCACAAGCAGCGTAAGAATTGCACCAACCCCCATTCTGTATTGAAAAGGAAAGTTGGCATTCCTGTCTTTTCAATTAACTAAAATGGCACAGTCTTGTCTGTCCGAAGAGACCCACAGAACTAATTTAGGGTATTAACTTCATTGCAATAAAGGAGAAACTTAGCATGAATACCACCGTGTGGTAACTACAGGTAAGTACTTTAGAAAAAAAATACTGGGTAATGGGAATGGGAATTGACTGACTGCTGATTATACATTTGGATTTGTTTATAAGCAGTAAATGATTGCAAGAGAGTATATACTATTGTATGTGGTCTCTGTTTTTGCAAAACAGTCTCTAAATATTTTAAGGAAGGAGTCCTTATGTTAAAGCATATTGTTCATCCATACGTGTACGGGAGGTTAGGAGGTTTCTTGTCTGGCAGTTATCTCATTCGTCAAGTGAATTTAACACATTGTTACTCTTTGAACCAGAGACTTTGTCATCCAAAAGCAGTTACTACTGCCCATACTGTAAGGGCAGAAATGCCTGTTTCACTCTCCAGTGTTCTTTGAATGTGAAGATACTCCTTTGGTGAAAGAATTTATGATGGCAACTGATTCTCATACTCTGGGCACAATTTATTTTATCCAAGACTAATAAGAAAACAATGAGTGGTCTGCATTTTATTTGAGAGGATGAAGTATTTACTCACAAAAAAGGTTCATCTGTGAAAGTTTGTCATCTTTATAGTATCCAACACCGTTTCAGGGTCCATGCTTCCTTCCTTCTGTTCTGCCATTTGTCATGCCAGTTCTCTTTTACTTTGTAAATTCATTCTTTGCCTTTCCCTGTTCCTTTTGTTGTCACCAATATACCTCCACACTCAGACTTTCTTAAGGCAGTTGTTATCATGCATATCTGTTACGTGAGCAAGATGTGAAAATCTGTGCTTATAAAATAAGAACCTAAAAAAATACTTCAGATACTCAAATGGCTAGATTTTGCAATGCAAGGAAATCCCAATGGATATTGGTAATGCTCCATCCTGTTATAAATTGTCAATAGTATTTTCTCTTTCCACGTGTTTTGTCAGACACTGGAGGGAATCTGCTTGAGTAGGATGTAGTACTGGCAGTCAGTCTGGGGAGGAAATTTCCTTTCTCCCTCAGCCTCCAGAAGTGTGTTGATACCAGTTCCTGCACAGAAAAAAATTCTAGTATCGAAGTCAAGAGCTTCCTTCAGAAGGAGGGTATACCAACTCATTTGTGCAGGAAACAGAACTTTCTTAAGAACAGGTGCAAGACTGGAGCAATTTCATATATTTATTTTTTTTTTCCCAGCTGAGGTCTTTAAATAGGACAGTTTTGTGGAGTTCCTCTTACTGTATTTTTTTATGACTCTTTGAACTCTGGAATTTAGAATGGCAAAATAAAATTAGGAATACTTGGATTTTTTTGATTCTACATCTTAATATGGAAAAAGTTTTTGAAATGGGGAGAAGGAAGATGCAGGAGAAATTTTAATATCAAACTGAGGAATCATGTATGCCATAGCATCTGACAGTGATTTTTCAAAAGAGGGAGAGGAGATAAATTTTTCAAAATAAAAAGTTTTCCAAAATTGTACTGAAAAAAAAAACAAACCCCAAAACAAAACAACATAAAAAAAAAAATCCCAAACCATCCAACCAACACTAAGAGTGCTTGCTTATTTTAAAACAAAAAAGAGTTACCTGACTCAAAGAAAGTGGATCATACTTACAGAGTTAGAGCAAATCATGGCATTCGTTTATGTGAATGGCTTGAGCAGTGAGTGTCTTGCTTCTTGCAGCAGTATTTGGGAAATAAATGTTCTCTAGTCTAAAACATACCAATAAGAAAAAATGGATCTGTTGCTTCTCATTGCTTCTTCCTCTTTGCAGGATTATGAGGATTTGGGAATATTCCATCTCTGGAGGCTGCATTAGCAAGGAAACAAGTTCTTTTGACTGCCTTGTGACTTTTAGCATCAGTAGGGAAGAGTCTGACTCTTTGAGGGCCACTTTTGTGCCTCTTTGCAGGTGGTGGATAACTATGCCAAGAGCTACAGCTGCTTGCTGCTTTTTGGTTTGGGTTTTGTAGAATTGTGGTCCTTGGTCCCTGCATCTTTTTTCCTCATCTTTTCAAGGCATCACATTTTCATATTTACTTGTTAGATGGACTTAATCTAGGATTTGAGTTATTTCTCAAATTCAGTGTGGCTAAGTAGTTTGTTTTGTTTCCTGCTTTGATATTTTATATGGACCTTTTAGGCCCTGTTTGGAAAGGCTTAGATTGTCAGTCAGTGTTACTTGGAATATTAATTGCAACAGAACTGTTCTTCATTGCACTTAATGTATTTTCACAGACAGTAGAGAGATCTTAATATAAATTCAGATTTAGAGGAATGGCAAAGTATTCTGCTAACCATGTTGGTAATAAATTTATTTTTAATAGCCATCTTCTATCTAGCATGTGTTGTAATAGATGGTTTAGAAACTTTGGTGTATGATAGAATCATAGAATGATTAGAGCTGGAAGAGACCTTGAAGATCATCAAATTCCAACCCCCCTGCCATGGGTAGGGACACCTCCCACTAGTGCAGGTTGCTGAAAGCCCCATCAAGCCTGGCCTTAAATACTTCTAGGGATGGTGCAGCCACAACTTCTCTGGGCAGCCTGTTCCAGTGCCTCACCACCCTCACAGGAAAGAATTTCTTCCTCATATCTAATGTAAATCTCCCATCTTCCAGTTTAAAACCATTACCCCTTGCCCTATCATTCCACTTCCTGACAAAGAGTCCCTCTCCTGCTCTTCTGTAGGCTCCCTTCAGATACTGGAAGGTCTCCCTGGAGCCTTCTCTTCTCCAGGCTGAACAGCCACAGCTCTCTCAGTCTGTCCTCATAGGAGAGATTCTCCAGCCCTCTAATCATCTTCGTGGCCCTCTGTTGGACTCATTCTAACAGTTCTATGTCCTTTCTCTGTTGAGGACTTCAGAGCTGGACACAGTACTCCAGGTGGGGTCTCGCAAGCCCAGAGTAGAGGGGCAGAATCACCTCCCGTGACCTGCTGGTCATGCTTCTTTTGATGCAGCCCAGGATACAGTTGGCTTTCTGGGCTGCCAGCGCACACTGCCGGCTCATGTTGAGCTTCTCATCCATGAGCACTCCCAAGTCCTCCTTCTCAGGGCTGCTCTCCAGCCATTCTCCACCCAACCTGTATTTGTGCCTGGGATTGCCATGTTCCAGGTGCAGGACCTTGCACTTGGCTTGGTTGAACTTCGTTCCAAGTTGCATTAGCTTGGTGTCATCAGGAAACTTGCTGGGGGTATGTTCAATCCCACTGTCCATGTCTCCAACAAAGATGTTAAATAGCACAGGTCCCAGTACTGACCCTTGTGGGACACAAGGATTCTTTTTCTCCAGCAGCTTATTAAATTGGCTTCTGCTGTGTTTATTTTCTCTTTTGTATTACTAGTAAAGGATTAATAAAGATTAATTATTGTGTAATATTTGAGATTACAAATATCAAGCTGTATGCTTAATTAGATTCCTTTAAGATTAAGGAGAGCTCAAATCTTAGAATGGCAAAGGAAATTGGGTATTTGGAATACAGCTGGTTTCTGCCTTGAAAGCTAAGACTAATGGTCAGTCCAACTACGTGCTGCATTTCTTATCCCTTTACAATATTGGATATCTAGTTCAGATAGGCTATGGTTGTTTAGAGGCTTTTTTCAGATGACTCACCCACTTCCTCCTACTCTTCCTGGCCCTCGAGACATTTAATTCTTTAATTTCATAAGACCCAAACATATTTGTTACAGTCAATCAGGAGTTCAGTTCAACAAATAGTTCAGGGAATCCCAAAAGAAAGTTCATATCCATTGTATCTGACTATACAGGCTTGCTTTTTAGATTTTTCTATTTTAGTTTTTGATTAAATGGAGAAGCTGTGGGTTGACTTACTTTTTCTTGATCATGAAAGGTAGCTCTGTTTAAAAAAAATGAGAAACAAACACTTTTCAGAGTTCATGCTGTTGGTAGATCTCAAACTCTTCTCAGGTGATAGTTGATTTTGTATCGCATAAGCAGTGGAAAATAACATTTCAATCACTGCTACTGGATAGTAGGAATAATTCCTTCTGAATGTCAGAAGAATATTGATAAATTTTTCAACATGTTAATCTCTAAGCAAGCTTTTAAGCTTTTGCTTCAAAATCCACTGCTTATTGGTTTAGGCTGATAGAGACTTCCTTGTTTTAGATTAGAACTCTTTAAAACACAGACTTTATGCCCAGTGATGCTTCTAATTAAGCACAAAAGGTCCTGAAGGTTGCAGGGTGGAGGGAGAAGGCTGGAATGGAAGGAGTTCAGTGAAGGTTTTGTTTCAAAATTAGACACTTGGATGCAGTCTATAAGACACACTGATAATTAGCAAAATCGTGGCTTCATACTGCCTGTGTCACTGAGATCCCACCCCCCTGCTCAAAGCACAGTAAGCTATCACTTACCAATTGGATACAGTTCTTGCCAGAAGCTTGCTCAGGAGCTCTCCATGGGCTGCAGTTTCCTTCAAGCCATGCTCACCTCCTCCAGCATGCGGTCCTCCATGGGCTCCAGGGAGGCAACCTGCTTCACCAAGATCTTCTGCATGGGCTGTAGAGAAATCTAGCTGCTGGAGCACCTATTCTTCCTTCTTCTTCACTGACTTAGTGTCTGCAGGGCTATTTCACGTTCTCCTCACTTCTCTCTGGCTAACAGCTTCTCTGCAGTGTTTTTTACCATTTCTTAAATATGTTTTCACTGAAGTACTACCAATTTTGCTGATACGCTTAGCTTTGGCCAGTGGTTGATCTGCTTTGGAGCACAGCCCTGGACTTCATCTTACAGAGATCACCCCTGAAGCCCCCTCCTCTGTAAAAGCCTTGCCATGTAAACCCAGTACAGATATAGATGGTGTGGTCAAGAGCATTTTGGCAGCCGGGGTTTTTTTTGACCTTTAGTTCTTGGCCCAGGAGCAGCAGATAAATTGATTTTTGCGATTTAAAGGCAGGCTTGTTTAGGAGGTAGATATAATGAGGCAGTGGCAAAAGTGATGATCATCTGCCTTTTCTGTGCACAACGGCAATTTCGCAGAGCAGTTGGCAGTCGCTGTAGTGTAGGTTGCACATCTCCATTTGGAACTGGATGATTGACAGAAGAGGAAAATTGACATAAACCTGTAACTAAGTGTATCTCTGCAGGAGGTAGGTAGATGTAAGATGCAATCAATAAACTGCAAAAATAGTTAGTAAAGTACCAAGAAAGTTTGTGAAGCCTAGACAGGCTTTTGAAGGCTATGGCATGAGAGGAAGGCATTTTGGATTGAATGTGGGAGAAGGGCCCAAGGAGGAATGAAGAAAACACTTTTGGATAGAGGCCAACAGAGGAAAATGCTTGACGGGATTTGTAGTCGCTGCCTGGAGGGATTGGACATGCTCTTTTTCAAAAGCTGTCAGAGGTTGAGCGCCTGCAGGCCAGGTGGCCTCAGAGCAGCTGCTGTTCATGGGATCCCGGTGGGAAGCAAAATGCTAGCCAACCTTTTAGCAAGGCAATGTATCCACAAATAACCTAATTCTGTCAGAGCTTAGTCCCTGGTGGCGTAAGCAATGTTCCCAGCCTCCTTCATTGGGCTGCAACCTGTAATCTTTTATTGATTTTTATCTTCCCAAAGTGTTTTTCTTTCGGACACTTTTTATTGATCTTTAGGTGAAGCTGGTAGCCATATTTTTTTAAAGCCACCTTAAAGCATCTCTGTGTATGCAGAGATTGGGATTTCAGATACTGGAGTATCTCATGATAGAGGGCCTCTGGAGGCTCTTGGCTGGTGGTGGTGCATGAAGGAGAGCATAGGGAAGGGTGAGGGAATGGGGATGCAGCAAAAAACCCAGGCGTGTGAAACTGAAAGAACTTAGCAGCTGCTGAGCTGAGGCTCTGGAGAGGAGGCATTCTTGTGTAGAGGAGGGTGCAGGAAGAGTTTGAAAGGATGGAAGAGCTTAATATAAGAGGGTTTTGTGGGGTGGGAGGAGGGGAAAGTCAGGAAAAAGCCTGGAGAGAGCAGAGGACCTGTAGGTTGTTTACTGAAAAGATTGAGATGGATGAGAGGGTAAAGAGGAGACTAAGGGCTGGGTGGATAGAGCTTCAGCTAAGAAGGGTTGAGAGGACATAGCAATTTTGACTTCATTAGCAGCCAAGACCAATGATTATCCCCCCCTCTATTCAGCAATTGTGAGATCACACATGGAATATAGTTTCTAGTTTGGGGCTCTGTAGAACAGGAGGGGGATTGACATACTGGAGCATGTTCAATGGAGGGGCCATCAAGATGATTAGAGGGCTGGAACACATGACATAAAAGGAGAGGCAGAGGGAACTGAGTTTGCTTAGCTTTCAGATAAGAAGAAAGAAGGCAAAGACAAGACATGGTTGCTGTCTTCAAGTCCTTAGTGTGATGATACAGGAAAAAAAAGAAGCCAGACTCTTTTCAGAAGTACCCAGTGAAAGAAGAGGCAATAGGAACAAGCAGGATGGTGGAAGATTCTGGTTAGATATTAGGAAGGCTTTTTTTTAATTAAAAAAACCAACACCCACACCCCACCCTCCTCACACCCCAAATATAAAATAATTCAGATTCTGAAACAGAGACATCATAGACTCTTTACTCAGAGTTACTGTTGCTCAAGATTCAGTTGGACAAAGCCTTCATCAGCTTCATCTGGTTGGCCCTGCTTTGGCTGTGAGTTTACACTAACTGACCTCCAATATTCCCTTCCAACCTAGATGGCTCTATGGGGTGGGGTGGGAGGAGTGTGGGCTAGAGGCTGTAACGTGGAAGGGAGAGCCCTGGAGTTAAGGTAATAAATCAAGTCACAAGGAGTGATAGATTTGGCTTATGATGTGGTTTTGCTTGAGTCCCAGGTTTAGAAAGAAGGCATAAAAAGCTGCCTTTCCTGACATCCTCCCTGACTCTTTCTCTTCAAATTCCCTTTTTTTTTTTCTGTTGGAAATATAGTAGCTAGATCTCACTTACGATTATTTTCTCATTAAAGACCCAACTCATGCAGCATTGATATTGCAGCCTTCAAAATCAGGTCTTAAATGCAAGTATTTTTATCCTGCAGAGTCAGTGGCAGAATTAGTAATCTGCAAGTCACATTATATTGACTTTCTCCTTTTTTTTTTTCTCTCTTTTTTTCTTTTTTTTTTTCCCCATATTTTGACATCACAGCATAACACCATTATCAATTTACATGGTTTGAGCGTTTTTTAGGCTTTGAATAGCTAGTGCAGAATTGTGTATGCATTCCTAGATAACTCTACACTGGCATAGTTTTAAATACACAATAATTATGGGAAAGATTTTCTTTGCTTTCTTTTGTGAGTGCACAGGATAGTTTTAAGTTGCTGCCAACCTGGGCTCAGCATGACTTGAATTATTGATGAGGGACAAGCAAAGATGTTTTACCAATTGTCCAGAACTGCTGAGCTGTCTGCAGTTACTTATGCTGATCTACCACAAAATTTTCCTCTTGACTGCATATCTGAGAGGCGGATGATAGATTTATTTTTCTTTGCCATACGTGTGTCAAAAATACAGCAAATATTAAACAAATACCCCAACAATTGTATTGTACTTACTTGTGTCTTACAGTTTTTAGTGCTAAATCTTAATGTTAAAAGTTCTCACAGATCATTGAGTTGTATCTCCAAATTAAAAGATTTTATTTTCTTACTTCCAGGAAATTGAAAAATGAGCTTCTGGAAGTGAGAAGGAAAGGTGGAAACCATCATTGTCAACAGGACAACAGCAGAGTCTGTGTTCGCTGTCAGAAAAGTCTGGGATTAATCTTTGACAGAGGAGACCTGTGCCAAACCTGCAAACTTCGAGTTTGCAATAAGTGTCGTGATGTGGCAACTGATGGGCAGTGGAAGTGCTCAGTGTGTGCCAAGATTGCGTAAGTTGTGCAGCTTTCAAAAATAGGTTTAGAGATTATCACTGTGTACGTAATTTCATGCTGGTGTCCCTGTTTTATGTCCCCTTAGTGCAAAAAACATATGCGTGGCAAGTACACGAAGGAAAAGGGTGAAGAGTTTTATCAGTTGGTTTTATTTGCCACGCTAGTTTGCAGTATCTTTTTTTTCCAGTTCCAAGCCAGTTTCAACTAGTTTGCTTTCTAAAGAGAGCTGCAAGCATCACAGATGTTGGTGGGGAGTACTCTGAATATAAGAGAAAATCACTTACAAGCCAGTGACAGTCTATTCACATAAATGTAAGAAAAAAGTAATTCAAAATTAACAGAATAGAATTAACAATAAGTGAGCTCTGTGTGATCTGACATGGTAGGTGGACTTGTAAAGAAAGAGGATGTAAAAAATTGTGAGTGCGATCACTTCAATCCATGTTTCTATCCTTGCTTTTCCCCCGCCCCTCACCCCGTGTTTGTAGTAATAGAACATCTCTGCATGCAGAGAGAGGACTGTATTTATAATGTCTCTGTTAGTGAGCATTCTACAGTAAATTGTTCACTGGTGGGAGATAAAACAAAAGGGGACAGACTAATCTTCACTTTTCTCACTGTTGAAACATGGAACATGGAAATGGAGGGTAGCAGATCACAGTGCTGGAAAGCAGAGAATGGATGTTCTAACACAGGAGGTCAAGTGAATAAACAAAAACAGATGTTATAGATGTTCAAAGATATTTACTTGGTGTATACTTGGAGGACTAATTCACTTGATTGGTATGGTAATATGGGATTTTTAGCTTGACTCAGTAGCATAACCATGAAGGAAAGGATAAATGCATTGGGCAACAAAACTCAGTTATGTACCTTGATGTAAAAATGAGATAAGGAAGATGAGGCTTTTTGTAAAGTGTACTGGAGACTGAACCCAAATTGCTAGTTACGTCAGACTTTGGCTACCTAGATAGTGAAAGATTAATACAGCAGGACATGGAATTTCAGGTTTGTGTCTTCTAACTTTAGCTTTAGAAAGCTAACATTTGTTTTTAGATTGATGCCTTAACCTTCTCTGCATCCAGTGGGGGACATCCAGAGGACAATGTCCCACCTCTTAAGATGAAACATGCTCCAGTGCTTGATTTTAAATTGGCAGGGGGCTGGTTGAGCTCCTTGTGCTCTGCTCAAGCCAGTTCCTGAGGTAAACTCAGTGCTGTGCTTTTCAGAAATGATGGGTTATGGGTGAGATGACAGACTGGAGAATGGTAAACACGATACTACTGTTTAAAAATTAAGAGAGGAAGAACAAGGGATTTATTGACCCCATCAAGTTACCTTTACTTTCTCTAAATGGTTGCTGTACTGTTCGCAAGCCAAGAAATAAAGAATGATGACTAAGAGCTGCCTCAAGAACAAATAACACCAAAATCAATTTAATTTCCTCCTTTGATAGGGTGACAGACCTCATGAATAGAGGAGAATCTTTTGATGTCTTATAACTTGACTTAAGTGAACCTTTGATACCTTCTCTCCTGCCATTCTAATAAGCAGATAAACAAGGAGGGCTATGCCCTGGAATAAATTCTGTTAGTGTGATTGCAGACCTGCCTGGAAAATTATAAAGCTCCATTCTCAGGGTAGTTATGGACCATTTCACTGCCAAAAAAACCTGCCCCAAAACCAAAAAATCCAGACAAAAAAAAACAGGCAATGGTATAGAGTAGAATATTTCCTGGCTTTTCAGTTTCACTGTTAAGTATTTTAGTTGGGGACTTTGATGTAGCAGATGAATTTGCCAGTTAAACCTGCAGATTACATAAAACCGAGATGTGCTGGAGGCATGCTGAAAGACAGAATTAGGATTCATAGTGATGCTTACAGTCTTGAGAAGTGGTTTGAAGGAAAAGCTAGTGGTGGCTCCTTCTGGGCATGTGGAAGTACCGCATTTAGGCAAAAGAGCAGCTACAGGAACATAAAATGAGGATAAGGACAGCTTATACAGCTGTTCCTTAGGAAAGGATCTGGCTATTATACTAAATGAAAAGCTGAACATGAATCAACAGTATTTTCTGCTGTAGAAAAGTCCAGCATCACACAGGGATGCACAAGCAGAATTATGGCCTGTAAAATACATGACACAATCCCTTTTTGTGTAATGCACTTTGGCCAAATGAAGAAAGTTCAGTAGAAAATAGTGATCACAAACCTAGCACACCATATGTCCAGAGTAATAGAAAGAACCAGAAATGTTTGAACAAGGCAAAAGAAAATGGAAAATAACTGAGTTTTAAATCTACAAAAGGCATCTAAATCGAGGAGGCATACAGACTGTTCTATTTACTCACCTTGGATAAGGAAACTAAAGTGACACGTTGCAGTGAAAGGATTTAGGTTGTATGAATGTTGATACAACTTGGAGAGGTTGCAGAGTCTTGTTTTAAAAATGAGTTGGATAAACCTCTCTCAAAACTGATGACATCAGCTGGGGGCTGAAAGATGAATGAAGTAACTTCTCAAAACACCTATCACCCATGTTTCTTGTGATTGTGCTGCAATTCTGGAGGCCAAGCAGTGGTCCTAACAATTATTCTGAAAATAAGTTCCAGTTGAATCCTGCCTCTAAGTTATTAAAAAATCATGGTGTAATTGTTTGCAAAGCGCTAAACTTTGCAACTACCAAAGTTTTGTCTGTGTTTTAAATTTAAATCTCTATCCTTTCTTTTTGTTCATAGGCAGTGAGTGTTTTTGCAGGACTATAATGACAGTTAATGATCTGTAAAATGCCTTTTGATAGGAGTACATAGAGATTATCTTCTATGTGAGCAGTATAGAGATGAAAGTTTGAGATAAGCATTTCAGTTAAATCATTGTGTGTAACTTAAGTTCTTTCAGTTCTGTTTTCCTCTGTCTTAAGAAAGAAACCTAGGGAAAATTAGAATTTTAAGACTCTTCTAACTACATTTTTGAAGGAGGAGCTGATTAAGTTCACGTGAGTAGGGCCTTTGGAAAGGTTAAAAGGCAGATGGCAATGAAAAGAAAAGGGAATCCAGTGTTAAGACATAGTTATGCTGTATAAATAGCAAACAAAAGGCAGGAGGAGGGGAAAAAGCTTTCAGGTCTGTAGTACTACTCTGCATACAGTGTTTGTGTCTGTCAAATTGGATTGTTTCACCATACTAGTGGCTTTGCAAAAAGTGCCGCCCCATCCTTTTCTTTTAGCAACCTTGATGAATGAGAATAGATTAATGTTGATATCCATGTAGAGTGTAGCATCTGCTGTGCTGTTCCATTAGCAGAGCCAGGTTATACTGTTGTTATAACATATGTGTGTTGTCATACATACTGGAGATGCTTAAAAGGCAGAGAGAAGGATTCATGGCTTTTGGGAACTCTTTCTAGTTTTGGTACTATACTAGTTCTCAGCTGTTCTGCCAAAATTGTCCTCAAGAATATCTACTAAAGTGATGGTAATAGTAGTAACCTGTGCACGTCCTTTTTATATAGTCACCACTTATACCTGCAGGAATATCTTCAGAAGCAAGTTTTTCCATTTGAAAAGCTAACTGCTGGGAAGTCTACTGTGTTACATCTGGTGTCAGTGAAGAGGGGCTGATACTGGGTATTGAGTATGATCACTCAGAGAGAGGTTGACAAGTACAATGGAATTTACTGCAGGAATCCCTTGAATTACACAGATAATCCAAAATTATTTCTGAAACAAAGAATGTCTTGTGGCAATAGAAGAAAAGGTAGGTAACATCAGTCACCTTCTGCCTGTTGTTTTTTTCAATACATTTTGACCTTTCACTCCTTCTGATTAACTTGAGTCCTGCTTATCCACTCATAGCACAGACGTTTGGGATACCTGTAGTACCACAAAAGTGCATTCTGTCATATAGGCTTGAACCAAATGTTATCATTGCTTTAACATTTTTGGTGGGTTTGTGTCCAGCTACCAAAAAAAAAAAAAAAATTAAAAAAATTTTAAAAGATGACAGGAAACGTCAAATATGCTGACTTTGACTTGAGAATCAGGTAATTTCAAGATGTTTGGGTTTTTAAGGATGTGGTAAAACACAGTATAGTTTTCTGAACAAACTTAAAAATTACATAGTAGCATGATGGTTGCTCTAGAGTTAAGATATCAGTTTGCTTAGTAATAAAATATAAATGTTCATCTGTCAGCCAGATGACATCTGGCAACAAATGAATCTGATTTCTCTCCTCCAAAATAATCTTTAAAGCTTTTCATCTGCCATTTCTCCAAAATCAGACTTACTTGAAAAACAGCTGATGAAGAAGATGGCAATGAGGAATTTTGTTACAACACAGTAATTACATTCTATAACACGTTCAAAAAGAGATTTAGCTAATTTGAGTGTGAATAGTGAGAGCTGTTCATCAGTATCTTTAAGTATAGTGAACTGATATTTATATGTCTTACAATTTACAGTAACTGGAAAAGGCATATTCCCCTTGAATGTTCATAAAGAGAAAATTACTGATCCCCCCCTCTTCTATGGGAGTTATTACTAGCTTGAAGTTGCAAGATAAAATATTTAAAGGTCAAGAAGGGTTAGAGCTAAGTCTTCTGCCAAATTCTTAGTTCTGCAGTTACTGAGGGCAGTCTTTATATATGTGATTGTGTGTTTGGTGTTCAAGTTGTATTTAATGAGGTAAATTGAGCCTTGTATGTAGCAATGCACTTGATGAAAGAGATTTTTGCTTCATTCCCTGCGTACAAGGAACTGAGGCCATCAGGAGCTTTCAAGCAGGTGCTAAAAGAAAAATTTTCCATTAAGGTCACTTCTTTTACCCTAAATCTTCTTAAAATATGAAGATTTTATTTTTCAAATCTAGCATCTGAAATGATCAGTAGGTTGAGGGAAATCAAATTCTTCCAGCAGTCTGACAAGCTGATTTTTCATCTTGATTGTCTGAATTTCTCATTACAAATCTGTCTAGATAACTGGGAACAATACCTTACTTTTGATTGAGTTCTTGAGCAAGATAAAATGCCTAGGTAGTCCAAATTATTTCAACAGAACAAAGCAGTAATGGGAAATTGATCTTCATCTTTGAAATAATTATATTGTCTTAAAGTGTCATGCAAATTCATTAGTATCTTAGTAACATGTATTCCCATTAGGAGCCTAAAAACAGGCATTTCAAATGTTTTGGTATGCAAATGCTTTTCAGATTTCTTATAACTTCTTTTAATTTTAGTAACATCTAAGCAAGTTTGCTGTCTTCTAATAAGGTCAAGAAATTCTATTTAATAACCTCACAGCATATTAAAAATTACTCTAGAATTAATTTGGGTTATAGAACATTCTATGCATTTAATTCCACAGAGTAAGATGAGTGTTTATGTTTTGGTATATTCATGTGTAGGCTGAGGTTTAGCCAGCCTTGAGTCTTGCCACTTTTTTTCCAAATTTTACTCCAAGAAGGAACTAAAATAACTTGAGGAACAGGAGAAGCAAAGAAAACTAGACTAAATCTCTCTCATCTACTGTGGATGTGGATTAGGCTGGATGAATAAATGGATAGTTGAACTGTTTTACCAATGTGAGTATTTTCCACAAAAGAAATTAATAGAAGTAACAATTGGGACTTTCTGTCTTAGATGGATTCTTTATAATTGGGCATTTAACCATTAAGTGTCCTGAATAAAACAGAGTGGAAAATAAGATGAGGCATTGGCAGGGGTAGTCCACAGGTGTTATGTTCCATTTCTAAACTGAGCAGTGCACTAGTGAAGTTATTCCATTTAGTAGAAGATCATAGATAGAGAAGAAGCATGAAACTCCCATGACAATGATGAGTAGGTGGATCAGTAATTAAGGACTTTAGCAGATACCTAAAGTATTTGGTACTAAACCAAGCTACTTGAACATGATTTTTCTTTAAAATTCTCATAGCTGTTTTGAGTATAGCGAAGAGCAATCAGGAAAATTTGCTGCTATTACAGTGTATAACAGTGTTTTCCTTCTTTCTAAAGCTACTTACTTCAGCATCCGTTGCACACCTTGAGAAGCCAGCCTAAACACTGTTTTGGTAGATCATGTGCATGTTTTTTACTTTGTATGCTATGTCCTAACTGAGAAGTGAAGAAAATGCATGCACATACTGTGATTTATGGTCAGTATGGACCTTGGACCATTTTTAAAAACAACAAAACCTAAACCTACAAAACCTGATTTCATGTACTTTTGAGTAAATGCTCTTGTTTCTTTTCCTACGGAAACAATGATTTACTGGTGATGGGTTCATGTAAGTCTTGTATCAGAAACAGAAGAAAGATGCACTGTCTTGGTAGGAAAGACAGTCTCCATTTTTCATAATTATAAATTCATGAAAATAACATTACTGTAAGACTGCTTAGGTCTTGCTCTTTAGTTTTTGATTCAGAATGTCAAATGCAATTATGAAATTCAAACGAAGTCAGATTCTTAGGCAATCATTTAATCTGAATTAATTTCTATTTATGTGTAGAACAAAAATTGTTTTAATAGCTACTCCTGACACATATGAATGAAATGATTATGAGAACATGAACACTAGTCTTTCGGTGAATTGTTCAGTATGTGAAGAACACATCCAATATTAATGCACTAGAAATTCAAAGCTGCAAAGCGGGTGGGTGGGTGTTCCCCTTATTTCATTAGAGCGTGATATTTTTGTGGAAGTGATCTGTTGGGTAAGGACATTGTCGCAAAAGAAGACTGTCAGCTGAAGTCAGGATACCAGGATTGACAGTAACATTGACGACAGTAAGGAAGAAGGTCTGAAGTGAATGTTGAGGCCTCTAGACACGTTTCATGCTATGCTCACAATGCCTGGCTATTCATGGCTGTTGTATTTTTCCTCTTTGCTGTGGGTAGCAGGATTAGCTAGAGAGGTGAAGCACTTGGCTAAAACAAGGTCATGCTCCTGTTACTTGCTGTTTCGTGACTCAGTTGAGGGAGCTGTCTGTGTTTTACTGCAGATCTGGTTCTCTTGGTGTAGCCAGAGTCGAATGGGTGAGAGTCTCCCTGAAGTAGCCCTGCCAAGGAGTTGACACCTCAGTTTAACGTGGATCTTACTGCTTAATAAGATCAGCCAGATGAAGAAGATGGCAATTGAGTTTACCATCATTGGCTGAACTGGCACATGTTTCAGCTGTATTTGTGTAGCTGATGTCACGCTCTTTCGTTGGCTCAGGCCTAGAAAAAAAACTCATTCATGCCATCCTTCTTTCTGTAGGTGTCCAGTTTGTGTTTGCCAGAACTTACAGTGATGATCCCAAACTTCTTTGGCTAAGCAAGAGTGGACCAGCAGTGTAATAAGGGACAACTTAATGGTGGCAAGTTACAATATGAGGAGAGAGATTGCTAAGAGAAGTAGATTGCTTATTTATCCTTTGCCAGGAGACAGAGGGATCCACTGTTGTTTCCCAAATATGTTAACCTATCTTTTCCCTGAATAGTCTTATGTGACTGCAATGAGTATGGGGTCAGTAGTTACTATGAGAAAAGGATAGTGATGAGAAAAGAAAGTCCTTCTCCACAGTATTCCTGCCTTGGTCCCCAGCCTGGTGCCAGCCCTTTCTCTCTTGCAGGCTGCTTCACTCCTAGTGTGAGGAGTAGGAGAGGTTGTTGGGATGGCAAGGGATGAGTAGGGACAGAGAGAGGGATACTGATGGTGAGATCTAAGGCTGAGGGTGACCCAAATCTCAGTGGAGTGGAGGAGGAGAGAAAGGACCCTCTCCCAGGGGTGGATGCTGGTGGAGGACCTCGTCTATCCATCAACAGCACTCCTGCTGATTCTTCCTTGCACAGCCCAGCAGCCCTCCATTCTTTTCCTTCCTGGCCTCCTTTCCACAGCCACTGCATCTGGCCTTCCCTTGGCTGTAGCTCCTTCGATCTCCTGCTGCTGCAAGGTTGAATGTCTGCATCAGATTATATGACTATATAATGGTGGTGGAGTCACCATCCCTGGAGGCATTTAAGAAACGTGTAGATGTGGCACTTCAGGGTGTGCTCTAGTGGTTGAGATTGTTGGGTTGGGTGATTTGTTTCATGGGGTTTGGTTTTTTTTGTGGCTGTTGTTGTTTTTTTTCAGGTTTTGGGGCTTTTTTTTGGTGTATGTATGGTTGGACTCGATCTCGGAGGTCCCTTCCAACCATGAAAATTCTGTGATTCTGTGACTAATATATGGTAAAAGAAGTAGACACAATATTCTCAGCCACTGTTCTGCCATGCTGAAGTCCCCATGGTGCTTGTAATGCAGGAGGCACCAGAGAGGGTTGGGTTTTTTTCCCCATCATCACTGTTCACATCTGGCCAGAAAATGTAGGAGGTGGCTTTACATGTGGCAGGAGGTTTTGCCCTTCTATGAACCACAGTAGCCCAGGTGAGAGGCCAGGTTCAGGGTTGGGTGTGGAAATAATGACAAAGTTTTGCTTGTAAAAGCCCACAGCTTTGTATGGGGCAGCAGCTATGCTGCTGAAATCCTGGGTGTATGTCAGGCCACCTTCTCCTTTAGGTTGTCCCAGGCTTGGCTTGAACAAGGCTAAAGGTGCTTGTCTGAATAAGGGGGTGGGGAATGCCTGGTCTGACCTTGATCAAGATCAGATCAAACAGCCAGAACA
The DNA here is from genome assembly GCA_013398155.1 of Pedionomus torquatus. NCBI lineage: Eukaryota > Metazoa > Chordata > Aves > Charadriiformes > Pedionomidae > Pedionomus > Pedionomus torquatus. The sequence continues at coordinate 138,222 of VZRU01009337.1, forward strand.
GATCAAGGTCAGATTGATGCTTAAGCATTGCAGGTAAGATATTGGGGAAGAGTAAAATCTCTATCCAAGGGAGAAATAGTGCTTCCAGAGTTTTATGGTAAAACTTGGGAGCAGCTGAGGAAAAAAAAAAAAAGAATGAACTGTGTGCTTCATACTGCAATGTAATATGTCATCTATATTGCAATAGAATATGATGGCACAATAAAAGGTCTGAAAGGTTTGTGGTTTGATATAAAGTATTAAACTTGTTGTAAACCTTGATATACAAATAACTGTGCAGAGAAGTGTATGCTGTAAACAAATTGTGAAAACACACATTCAGAGAAAAACTGTTTTTCCTACTAGACAGACAGTGCATAGTTTCTAATGCAAAGGCTCCTTTTCAGTGTTAGTTTCTAACAAAGGTAATTTAAAATTCTGAGTAGCAATGCAGAGGTTTTATTTAATGCCTTGTATAAAGACTTACTGATTGTGGTGATGAATTATACAGGGCTTTGTCACTAGGAGTCTGCAACAACAAGATAAGACAATAATCTTCTATTTCTATGCTTATGGGCATGTGTTTTGGATTTTGATTATTTTTTTTAATGACTCATGCAAAGGTACATGATTCATTAATAGGTTAAGAAGAAGTGGTGGATCAGAGTCTTTTTGCCCGTGACAGGATCCTATTCTGTAATGCTTATTATGTTCCCAAGTCAGACTCTCCATTCAGGCATGACCCCGAAGTAATTTAGCAGCAAAGATATTGATCAGTGCTCTAAATCTATCTGTAGTAATTTTTGTGCCCAGGAGACGAGATGATTTTATTTTATTTTTTTAATCAATTTGAAAACAAATCGTCTTATTGAGCATAAAGTAAGCAGGAACATGTCTGGAGCTAAATCAGTTTTTAATGGGGTTTTTGTTTGTTTTCTTTTTATTTGAGTAGTAGATTTTGCCATCAACTATATGTAGCAAAGCAGCAGAAATTGTGATACTTTACCATAATGAAACTAGTTCAGGAAAAGTCTGGCAATCAGCAAAAAATTTACCTATGGAAAACAGCAATGACAGTACAGGATTTCTTAGTTACTACTATAGGTATGAGAATTTGAAACTAGAAATAGCAACATTATCCAGAACAGTAGCAAAGATGGAAGTTCATTGCTTGGAACCCCTGACACTTAATGTATTCACAACAGCACTACTATGTGAACAGATTGTATGCAGTGGCAGCTTATGAAGCTTAGAGATGAAAAATACATGTAGGCTTGCAACAACCTGTATATAACAAGGCTGGGTCCATGAATTGCTGACTTGGCTGGCAGGATGTTTGGTGAGAGTTTTTCTCACTTTGTTTGCTGTTTTTTCTACATCTCTTGTCAGTTTGGAGGTGCTGAAAACTCTGAGGTTGTGTAGTTCACTCTCCAAAGGATTAGGGTGATCATGCATTACATGTTTTCTACAGAAATCTGGTAAATGTGGTTGTAACACTTTTTTTTTTTATAAGTAAATTTCCATGTACTCCAAATTACTTTTCATTTACAAAACAAGATGTTATTATTTTTCTACTACATGTCCTACTATCCCTGGCTTTGCAGTCAGTATTTTTACTCATGATTTTGAACTGTGCAAATCTTGCCCAGAGTTTGTGGGTTTGATGGTTGATAGATGACCTAAGGGCTCAAGAGGTAGCTTTGGTTGGCCAAGTTTGTTAATGTGCATGTGTCTCAGGCTTTTCTGTTTTGCTTTGTTTTCCCCATACAGCCAGCTAAGGATAGTGACAGGTGAATGGTTTTTTGAAGAAAGAGCAAAGCGCTTCAAACAATCCAATCTTGGAACGGATGTTGTCAGACAGTCTATCCTACACAAATTCCCAGGTAGGGACTGTAAGAGAGAGATTTCCTTCTGCTTAACACACAAACCTCGTTTCCAGAGTGTTTGACTTGTATCGTATTTTATTATTCACTGTTGAAGGTGTAAGTATAATCGGTACTTTTATCTTAATTTTATGTTTGGGTACAGAATAATTTCTCAGTGATTAACATATAGGAAGGTTTAGGTACAAATGAATTTATGGAGATAGAGAGCTGCTGAAAATATCACTGTCCAAACAAGCAGACAATATTGTTTACCCAGCAGAGGCTCTAAAAGTCCATTCTCAGTTCCTTCCAGGAGGTTTGGCTGTGTGCAGAGATCTGAGTCAGCTGTATTTTTTCACTATGGCTTTCTTATTTGTGATTGTGGTGTCTAAAAAGTATTCCATTTTTATTTTTCATCTTTGAATAAGAAAGATAGGTGTTGATTCCTGTGCTGTATGCCAGAGCATGGGCTATATCTAGATTACTTGGTACTTCCCAGTTCTTACTTGACTTTCCTTTTGCCCAGGTACCTCCAAAAAATTGCACCTGTACATCCAGGGGCAGTAAACAGTTTGGCCATCTTGACCAAGTGCAAGTGCACCATGTCTCTGAGCTATTGTGGTACCTTCTATGGTACCACAGGACCACTGGTTTAAGAAACAGGAGTTTTTCCTGAATGTTGATTTTTCTGTTTTCACTTAACTACTCTGCGCACAGAAGCTGTTATTTAGGGAGTCAGTTTTCAGATGTAATATTTATCACTTTCAGTAGGAAGGTGATGGGGTATGGGCAGTTTGTAGGGAGAGGGCATGGGTTTACTGCCATGGGGAAAATTCCTGGTGCAAATATACTGCTCTGCAAAATGCTGATCTTGCCAATATCACTGTGCTTCACAAACTGTCAAATGGTCAAGTATCTAATGTTCTTTGATATTATAGAGCCTATCAAGTTGGGTATTTTGTGATTTGCTAATTTGTTATTTGATAGGTATATTAAAAGCATGTATTTAAGCCATTTTTCCTGCATCCTGTTCCTAGTTGAACAAACATTTTAATTAGGAAAACATTTTTTCATTTAACACGGAAAATACTATACACTGCAAAACTGTATTTCAGGTCCTTTGGTTATTAAATGTCGCCAATGATAAATTCAAAAGTGTAGTTCAAGGCAAGAGCTGATAAGGAGAAACATTTCAAGCTATTTAAATTTTTATGCTATTAAAAAGAAGCCAAAGAACCCCCCAAGGTTGGGGGGTTTTGTATGATATTTTATCATGTGGTTTAGTACTTTTTTTTTTCAGTAGGTTGTTTGACATGTGCTGCCTTTTTTATGTAAACATTCACTTTTTTTTTTTTTTCCCTTTGCTCCTCCACTGAAGATACAGTTTCCAGTAAGGAAGAAAGAAGAACATTTAAAGATCAGCCCCAAGAGAATGAAGAAAAAAAACCAGATGTATCAGTCTCCTCCACAGCTGGGCATAAATCAATCTTCAGTGGACCTAGAAAGATAGGGTAAAGCCTTTTATTTTGGAAACTGATAAGTCAGATAACAGCTGTATAAGGTTGGGTGGAATTTTTTTGAGTTCCTTCAGCATTCCACATCAACCTCAAACCTCACAGAGTTAGAAACAGCCTTCATTTAAAAGCATACTTACTATAATTAGACTGCTGTTTCCTAGGATATGCAGTAATTATTCTTCAGCTATAAAGGTAGAAGAAAAAAAAAAGGCAAATTTACTCATGGATTTTTCTTGTTTACTCTCAGAAGTAATAGAGTGTCCCTAAAGGCAGGTTTGCTGAACAAGCAAATGCGAAAAATAGTATTTGGAGGGACTGTTTTTTATCTATACTGGTCAAATCTACTCACAAGTCAAGTTTTTCTTTAGCTTCCAGCTGTGCAAATGCAGTCTAACAGTCAAGCAGTGCCCCTTTTTTGTGCACGTGACAGCGAACAAACAGATATGATGCTGCTCATCTCGCAGTCTTAGTGATGTGTGAAACCCCAGTTTGGCTGTGCCCTTAGAGAAGTGCTTGTTTGCTCTCAGGGGACACAGGCAGACGCATTGAATATATGGTAACTTGAGGCTATTGGGTGACTGGAAAATCTGATGAACGTTCAAATCTTGGCTGGAACTCCATGGGCTGGTAGTTGGAAAACTTTGTTTCTATTGGAAGAAAGAAGACATTTTATTATGGAACCTAAATATAGGGTGGGTGGGTAGGTAGGTAGGTAGCTTTCTACAGCTTTTTTACCTCTCAGGGGAGCGGACTATGGGATTACTTGTTCTAGTGACTCCAGAAATGAACACAAGTGACTTATCTCTCTCTAATATTGGGGGAAAAGAGCATCAGAACGCCTCTGGCTTCTCAAATTAAAGTGAAGAAAGAAGCAGTTTAGGGAATCAACCATAATAGGACTTACACGTTGCTCTGAATCATGCTAATTGGTAGCTATATTAAGAGTGCATTAAAGTTTACTTTTCTAATCCTCTTTTCATTTAAATCCTTTGTGCAACTCTGTTACTCATATTCCCCTTTGAGAAGCAATTGTTTTTTATAGCTATCTGTTGTTTATTTTAGTGGCGTTCAGCCTTTTTCAGTTTGACCTTAAATGTTTTCTGGAGGTGACATTGCCCATAAAGGAAATTTAATCCTACAATAATTAGGCTTGCTTTTCCTAGTATATTTTGCGGCCCCTTTTAGAAGGAGTTCATGATTTCACCTTTTCCTTCCTTGCTCGTTCTTCCTCCTTCAGGTTTCACTTTCATGTATCTCGTAAGTGGATTTGTTTTAACAAAGCCATTTTGGGGCCAACTCCTGCTGACACTGAGTGTTAGGGGATAATGTAACAGGCTATTGTTGTATGTAAGTCTGTGAAGAATGCTGTTACTTTTCAAAGCTTTGTTTCGGTTCTTTCATTTCTGTCTTATTAGGTTGTGTGTTGCAGGAAGAAACTGTTAGTGGCATTGATGCATATAATTGTAGAAATTGTGAAGAAATCTTTAAGAGAAAATACATGTAGTATAATTTACTAGGGGAAAATACACATACTTAATCAAAAATACTTTGCTATGTATAAACTGTAAAAAAAAATAGAGAAATATTCACAAAAGAGACTTCTGGTTCAAGGTTTGAAGTGATCATGTTGAATAGGAGGGATGTTATAATGTTTTGTGTCTTAGAGCAGTTTATAACAAATATGTTGGGGTTTTTTATTCATAAGAATCAGTTTGATAACCAGATTTGGTGCTTTATTAACTCATATCCGGAGTTGTCCTTAGGTCAGGGAGATGAAATAAATAGAATGCACACGTCACAGTATTCTAGTCAGGCTGCTCTTTCCCAGGAAAAACCTTACAACTTTTAACATCTTTTATTCCCTGTTTTCATCAGGAAGGTAATTAGGGCGGTTACCAAAGGAGAAATTACAAGTGCAAAAGATGAAGGTGAAAGGAACACAGGCTCTGAAGCTGAAACCCAAAGTCTGCCCAGTGGCAAGTCAACACCTTGCTCTGAGAGGTGAGCAGCAGAAGACTGGTAGAGTTTATGCTAGGATTGACCTAGAGATGTGTGCCAGGCCTCTGTGTTGCATTGTGTCTTTGAATACTCAGCATTGATACTATCTGAGAAGTAGAGTTTGTTTAAAGAAAACCCTAAAAAAAGAAAAAAACCTAGAAAATATCTCCATCCATCTTCATTTTCTCTTCTTGTGTTTGGCTGGTTGGTTTTTGTTTTCTGGGTTTTAAATGATGAGCTGTGTTCCTGTTACAGAACAGAGGCCCTTTGTTCTGAAGTTTTTCTTCAGTAGCGACATGTTAATTGCTTATAATTTATATTTTCTTCTTCAAAGGCTCTGCTTGCCCTTCTCTTTTCATGATTGCTGTCCCAGAGGATCTGTGCAGCAGTTTTGATATACCAGACTGCAAGAAAATTATCATGCAGTTTAACAAAAATGAAGTAAAATAATTTTGTTTGGGGTGGTAGAATTCAGGACCTGATAAACTGTCTGCAGGCACAGAAGGATAAATAGACTGCAATATTCAAGGAAAAAGAAGGACTTTGTTTGATTGCCTTGCTTGACTTTCACGTAAAGCATCAATTTCTAGCTTTCACCCACAGCCAGGGTGCAAGATTCTTTTAATTAGGAGTATTCAGTCTTTATGGCAACTTCCTTCTGTACCTATCATCTCATCCTCACGTGGCCAAATCAGTGTCCTTGTCAAAGTACATAGTAACCCATCTGTGTTGCCAGGAGATGCTTTTGGAAGGGTGATTGAATTATTTTACTGTGTATGGAAGATGTGACACTGTCTAAGTATTAGTTTGTTAAAAGACTGAGGAGCAGGTCATTTTTTGCAGTAGGGAGATGAATTTCCTGTCTTGTACATACATCATTAAATACTTTAATTAGGTATTTGCGGATGCTTGCTTTAGTTCATCTATTGCTAATTTATAGAACTTAGTAGTAATTATTAAAAATAACTGCAGTTTCCCAGGCTACCCTCCATAATGGTTTTGAGCTGCAAATTAAAAGAATATAACAACATCTTGTGACACTGTAGCTGTCCTAGATTTTCCTGCGTATTTCTGATTTTTGTAATTGCTCTCATCTTTTTAGCCACATTGCCAAAATTGGTAGTGTATCACCTACCAGCCAGGAAGCTGAGAGAGAATCTTTATTCTTTCCAAACACTTTGTTTTACGTGAAGATCTACTGAGCTGGGAACAGGGAGTCCCAGGCCATGAGTTAATTTCTTCAGCTGGTTTATTTCTACTCCAGCAAAAATGTTTCCTGATTTTGCAGTGGAATGAAGTGGGAGGCTGCATCAGGATAATTCTAGGAGAAATAGTGTAGGAATTTCACACTTATCTACACAGGCACTCTACCCCATCGTATTGCAGTCTCGTCTGCCACATGGAAATGCCTGGCATAGTCAAGTTGTAACAACGGTTTTCTTTCGTTGTCTACTTAATATGTGTTTAAAATATGTTGAACCTCTCTCTAATAGCAGACTGAAATAAGCGCAAAGGACAAGAGAGGTCTGTTTAGCAGGTTTGATGACTCCTGCAGAACCCCTTCTAATACGTTTTCAAGTCTCTTATCCCTATCCACTACTACTTCTGAACACTTCTCTTTACTTATGATAGTTTACACTGTGAGGAGAAAAAAAACCTGTAACAACATTTTTTGTAATAGAAAGTCACATAAGTGGTGTAACGTGATAAAACTCAGGCTGTCAACATTTTACCTACTTGCCATCCACCAGCAGGTGTGGAAATTGTTCCGTGCTTCTAAGTCCAACAGCTTCAATAGGATACAGATGACAGCCACTAACCTTGATTTTTCTAAATTTGCAGCACCAAAGACACATCTTATGTAAACAGGTAGAACTAAAATTTAACCAAAGCACATTTAGTAGGGTTTGTTGATCCACTAGCTCATTAAATTTAAAAGTAGCAGTGCATGCATATGAAGTGTGCATGCATAAGAGCAGGTTTATTATGCATTATCTATGGCTTTCAATATATGAAACTGGATAAGAATTGTTAAAAACATTACCATATGCTCACTAAAAGATAAAAACATGGTTGCACAACACTTATAGGCAGTCCTGGTGTTTGGGGTTTTTTTTCTGTATTCTCTATTTTCTCTGACTCCACCACTATGGATTTAGAGTCTGTGCTCATTGCTTAATGTAGTGGTGAGACAGAAGCTGTTGTGTTTCAGAGCATTTTTTTCTCAGCTCAGCAGTAGTTCTAATAAAAACCTTCTCTATCACAATGGAAATTTTTACTGGAGTTACTCTAAACATGATGCAACAGCCTAAACTGAGTGAAATTCAGATGTTGTCCAGCACATTGAAGATACCTGCAGATGTGAAATATTTATTAAGCAAGCTTATTTTGGCTGCAATTGCACTAGAAGTTCTGAACATTTTTCTCCAGTGAATTTGAGCTGCTGTTGTCCTCTGACATTGTACTTTCCATAGGAAAAAGGCTGCAATTCCTGCATCAATTCCTGTTTACCAGTAAGTAGCAACCTACGCAGAACTGGTATTGTACTACAAGACTTTTTGAGGTTTCTCTGAATTGTGAAGAAAAGTGGAAAAAGTGTCTCTGGAGAAAGAAGAGTAGATGAGTCAAGAAGTTCTACTTTTACTGCAAATCAAATTTGAAATGAAACTAAAACTTTAATTGGAAATGTGTTGTAATACATTTTAAGAGGCTGAAAAAACTTAACAGCTTACTCTTTCTAACTAATCAGTATTTTCTAGTAGAAAATGCCCCATGGAAAAATTTCTGCTTGTTGTGGTATTATACAACAATTGGCTTCTGGTATGCTGATCACACATACTACTTTGTCACTTTTACAGATACAAAACATGACAAAAATACTTGTCCAGCTTTCCTAGCCTTCAGGCTGGTTGAAAGATTCGACCAGTATGGGGTCAAAAGTCCCTACTGTAATATAAATAGGACAGTGAGCAAGTTTTTATTTTTCTGGAGAGGACAGAGGGCAGATAGCCAAGGATTTTAGACTTCCTGGAGATAGCGCTGACATTAACATCAGCTGCAGAAGTGGCCGGAATTCCCATGTCACCATAGTTTTCCTTTAAATCAAGGAGCACCCTGGTGGGAAGGTGTTACATGAGTTGCCAAACCCGCTGTTGGGATGCAAATGCAGTTCTACATGAGTGTGGACAAGTGCAGTTTTTACAGCTTTTAGCAAAGCTGCCCTTTTGGGCTATTTGCAGTTCTGGTCAAAGTGCTGAAAACGTCTATGTATAAAGTAATTATAATTCACCCCTGCTTGTGCTTCTCTTTCCAGGCAACCATTTCTTTGCAGTGGAGCACACAGCTCATCCAGGGCCATGTTATTCTATTAAATTGTTATGACGGCTGTTTTCTTGCAGTGCTTTTTGCTAAAGTGGTTGACCTGGTTTGCTCAAGGCAATAACGTTTTAATGCTCTTCTCTACATCCCAGAGGGAGCACTCCTTCCCTGAACAGCAGCGATGCAGAGGTTGCTGCAGCCCATCTGAAAGGGGCCATGGGTCCTGTGAGCAGAGGCAATGTTTCCATATCTTCCCTCCCGAGATCCCCAGCACTGACCACACGCAGCATGACCGCAGACTATAGCAGGGTAAGTACAGTCAGGTTAAACCTGAGCTAACACCGAACAGGATGACTTGGCAGGTATCTGCCCTTTTAGAACAATTTATAGCTCAGAAAGGGCAAGCCTGATGGAGATTTTGTTTCTTCCTTAATTCTGCTGGGACCAGTGAAGGTCTCTACTGAAACAGAATTTGGCACGCTCAGTCGTTGATGTTTTCAGTTTGGCAGACATTTTTCTTATATCTAAAAATTGCTGCTAATGCCCATCATTACATAGTGAGTTAAAGATTCTGAAGCGGGAAGAGGAGTAAGTGTTTTCATCGCTTCAGGCCTTAAGTGCTGTGGACTAAGGATGTGACTTTCCACCATGCAGGATGCAGCGTGCTCCCATTGAATTCTCATGGAAATGGTCCAAGCTCAACACTTGCAGAAAATCTGGCCGTGCTGGTGTTGGCTTTTTCTGGATTTGGACATTAGACTCTGCATAAATTATGGCATAAAATTATGGCATAACACAAAATATGTGCGCTAGGCACTGTATCAAAAGGAAAGGTGGGATTCCTCTTCCCTGCTGTTAGGCCTCTTGGGATGTAGGTGGCTACATCTAAGATTGCCTTGGCTGTTTTGTAACAAGCAGATGGATGTGGCTCATCTAGACAGACGCAGTCAATTTATTTGTTCCCAGACAGCCTGTGTGTTTGTCAAGCAGCTCCTCCTCTCTCTGTGTACTGAGACGCCCGTCCTGAATTTGTTTCAGTCACCCCTCTTAAGAAATCAGGATTGCACTAGCAAGTTATTCTAAGTTGCAACGATTTAAATGTAGAAGAAAAATGAAATTTATAGTCAGAGGTAGTGCCTTTTACTATTAACATTTAGAAAAAAGTTGATGAATATTTGAGATCAGAGCCCTATTGAAGGCATCATTTTTTTCTAACATCCAAATACTTGGTCTCATATATCGTCCTTCTTTATAAAAAATAAATTAGTGTATATGAAGGGAAGCTTTGGGACCTGTACATAAATTGATAGTTGTTTTATTTGTGTTCTTGTTGACACACAGCTGGCCTTGATTTCAAATGTAGATTGGATTTAATTGGAAAAGGCCAATCCATTTGGTTTAGATGGAGTTATGTCATTGGCTATTTCTTTACAGGAAGGTAAAAAGCCATAATGATGTTAAGCATTTTGCTTTAAGGGTTTATACTGGAATAACTTAATTAGTTCAAGTCTATTCCATGATGATGTTAAGAGTTTTTGCTTTATTTAAGGGGTTATACTGAAATAACTTAATTAGTTCAAGTGTATTTGGTTTTACCCTGACTGAAATTAATATGCTGGTATGAAAACAATAGGTTTTATTTTTTCCTTCCTTTTTTTTTTTCTTTTAATTTCTAAATTACGTGAACTTTTAATAGATCTGGGTGTTTCATTTCCCTCCTCTCACTCCTGATACATATGAGTTGCAAACTCAAAATGTATGCACGAATCACATAATTGTGCAAACTTTTTGCATTATCTGTGCTAAGCAGAGGAGATTAGATTGTAATCTAAATATATTCAGTAGCAGACTGGATTCTAAAGGAGCTTTGGAGTTCTGGGAGCTAATAGAAGTGATGCTTTTGTAGACCAATGGTGAATAAACTCTGATTTTGTATTTATGGGATGTGCATTTTTCTTATTGGGCAGGACTTTGGCTTAGAAAATGGCATGATAATTCCAGCAAGTGAAAGCGTACCCGAAGATTTAGTAAAGAAGCACTGTAGGAAAGCATCTGGAACACCTTCCATTGCAGTTTCTAGGGTATCTTTGTCATCAGGCAAGTATTAAGTCTTTTTCTTCTTTCTGGTAGCCTTTATCATCAGAGGATTATTTCTATTCTTGTGACTCTGCTCCTTTTGTTTTAAATGCATGTTGAAAGAACGGATGTAAATTTCATAAATTTGTTCATATTAATTCTGAAAAGTGTTCCCTTTTACTAACCCAGTTTATACTACTTCACAAGTTTTACATTTGAAAAAAATGGTAAACCCCATAACGATGGCAGAATGTTAGCATTAGGTAAATTTGCGTGCTCTTAGAATTGTTACAAGATTTCATTCATAATTGCACATTGTTAAATCATTCCCTGTGGTCAACTCTACGAAATACTACTTATCTGTAATCTGTGTGAAATACTACTGTGCTGCTGCCATTACATTTCACACCCATGTAACCCAGAAGCAAATTTGGGAAACAAGAGAGCTGTTGGAGAACAGACTTCACGTAATTTAATTATTATACATCGTGCACTGAAGCAGTCTTTTCAGCTGTAATTTGCCTTGTTTCATTGGAGGCTGTTTGGTAAATGAGGCTTGCCCAGGAAGGTGCTGTCTGAGTCACCGTGCAACAGTGGGTGAAGATCTTCCTTTTCCTACCTGAAACAGGAGGCAGGAGTGCCCTGCGCTCTTTTCCTTCTTACAGGCCCTCAGTTGGCTTCTTACAGGGCTGACAGAGTGGGTTCAGATTTACAGCTTTGTCTCTGAAACACAGCAGGGCTCAATTTATTTCAGCTGAATTTAGCCCAAAGCAGAAACGTAGTGGCACATCCCGCAGAGCTAATCAAAGGAGGTAACGTTCTTCACCTTGGATTTTTCAACTTGAAAGCATCGGAGTTTCTTTGAGAATATGTACAGTGCAACTCCAGGCAGAGGTGTTACAGACTGCTACTTCTTTATAAAGTGAAAATTCTCTTGCTTCTGTTACCTTATAAAATAAAAGGTTTTCCTAAGAGAAAAGAACTGGCCTCATGTTACCAAAGCAGATAGATGCTGAACAAAATTGCAAGCAACCTGGGAATGGGCTTCAGACTTTTCATTGCCTCCTTGTTGGAGGATCTCAAAGGGCTCAGGAGAGTGACCTTTCCTGTCACATCAGATATAGCTCGGGTAGAAGATGAACAGTTAATAAATTTCCAGATTCCTATATGCAGGATCTAAAACTGTTCTCTTCCCCTTCTCTTTCTTTCTCAATATATTGAACAGTAGCACAAAGGGCTTATATGGGGAGGACTAAGAAAACCTTTCTTCAAGAAGCCTAATGTGTCCTGTGCTTATAGAGACACCTGTAAGGCTGAAAGAAGGTTGTGCAGGTCTTGAGACTTGTTTACTTCTTCCTCCTTTCTGCACAGGGAACACCACTAACAGCAGAAGTATTTTCGATGTCTGTATCCCTAGTTGCTTAATTCTGAAGCAGACACTGGGGGGGGGTAGTTTGGTGATGATGCCATAATCACTGTGAATGCTTAGACTGTAGGTTTTTCAATATTCTAGGCTGATAGGCCTACCAGAGAATGTCAAAAACTTGATCTATAGTGTCAGCCACAGGAGACAATTACAGCATATAAATAGTACAAGGCAAAAAGCATTTTCTAGAAGGCTAAACCACATCAGAAAGTATGTTTTTCCATTTATCACATGGATGATCAGTTACCATAGAGTTTGTGACAGATACCTAAAATATTTTGATTTTTTAAGAAAAACAAAAAACAAAAAACAATTGGGTTTGAGTTCCTACTTACAAAAGTGTGGAAATAGAAACAGAATATTTTTTGTAGGGATTATAGCAAACATTTTAATTGTTTTTGTTTTCCAGATCGTAGCCGATCTGAGGTAGATTTGAGCGAATCTTTCTCTGAAGGAAATGAAGATACTCTGAGCATAAGAAGCAAATCTGTACCTAGCGCCTTAGATCAGGAACTGGTGAGTTATAAACATGTAAATGTTTATTTGGTGAAAATCCTGTCTATTCAGACTTCTGAAATCAGCACTGTATGTATAATTATACAAAATATAAATAATGCAGAACATAGTTTCAGGGATATTTAATGAGTTTTTAAACAGCTTCATCTTCTGAGTATATCAGCTATAGAATGGTTCTAATGAATGATCAGAGTTAGTGTTTGTTATTGATTTACTGCTTTTTGAGTTTACAGGTGAAAGTCTGGCCTGAAAATAAATTTCAGACATTGTTAATGTATGGTCCAAAGTTCTGTTAATTCATAGTATCTTATAGATTTTAATTTTGATGCTGAGAAATACTAATTTAAAGGCATTAATCTTTGTCTCGTTTTGATTTTCCTCTCCTATATATTTATATATATTTATAATTTTAGCAAATGAAGCCCCAACTTTGTGTTCTGCCACTCAACCTTTCCTCTTCTTCCTTTCACTGTTTTCTCCCTTATATCTCCATGCCTTTTTCTGTCTTCTATGGGCTGCTTTTCCTGAAGTGATTAACAACTTCCCTCTCCTCTTATGCACTTATCCAAGATATACAAGTTGCAGATGTGCATCAATGCTGTAAAAGAATTACCAGGCTTGTTAAATACGCATGAGAGGGGGGAAAAAAAGTTACATAGTTCCTTATCTAATCGTTGTTTGCTCTGAAGTTTCCAAATGTGTGCTTGTAGCTTAAAAAAACCATCACCCTCTGTGTTATGGTTTATGCATTTTGTCTATTGTCATAGCCTTCCCTACCATCTGCTCTTTTCAGGAAAGCATTAGCCATGGGAGATGAAGCCCTTCTTGTAGAATTTGATACTTGAGGCTTGGTGGAAAACAACATGTTTGGCTTCCCATCCATTTCTTGGATTGAAAGGATTCAGAGAATTTGCCTACAATATTGCTTTTTGGGCTTAATCTTTAAGGAAATATAAAAAGCCCTTCTTGTGTGTCAGATTTCTGTGGAAGAGAAAATTCAAAAATAAGTGGTTTATTTCTTAATGTAGCAAAGGAAAAGGGTGTGTTATTGAATGAGAAGTTGGAAAAGATTGCAGAACCATAAAATAAGAAAATACAGGCTTTGAATGCTCATTTGAATATTCATTTTCTGCTCTAATTGTACATGGTAGTTATCACTTAGTTATTTCTCTGAGGCAGGTGCCAGAGATGCCAAACCCAGAGTGGTTTTCTGTTCTTTGGTATTATTTTTTTTCAGTCTTCCTCATATTCAGAGCTGCTTTTTTCCCCCCCCTCCTTCTTGCTGACTCTGAATGAAATTTTGGATTGCATCTCAGCAGTTCTCTAGATTCTTTGCTAACATAGGAGACCTCTCTTGTGACTTGATTTAGTTGCTCTGGGGTCTGTGAGAGAGCTAATTCCCATTTAAACTTCATTCATAACAGGGTTTGAAATTCTCTAATTCACGTTCTTGCTTGCTCTATCTTATGAAATCAATTGAATGCATTCATCAGCCTTAGTATTACTGTGGTTTTTTAAGGATACTTTGACCCACAGGAGTCCTTCAGAGTCTTGCCCTATATTCATTATGTATGCTGATAGAAAGGTTGTGTTCTTGCTGCAATTTAGCTTCTTTGGTGCTTCATATAAGAGGCAAAAAGAAAGATATCCAATTAAAATAACAACAGCTTCTGCAGCCTGAGAAAAGTTATACCTTCTTTTCTCCTGGCCAGCTGGTGGAGCTGGCTGAGGTCCCTCATTCTCTTATTTCTGGGTGATGGGAACCAACAGTGTTGTGGAAGATACGACATGTCAATAAGATAAGCAGATTGCTGGAAAGTGTGGGTAAAAGCTTTTAGCTGCTCTGTTCCCAACTTTATCCAGGAAAACCCATTACACATACAGAGAAATAACCTAGAAAATTGAATGGGTATTTCGCTTCTCTAACTTACCTTGCTCTTGAGAGTACAAAGGCACAACCCCAGAAACCCACATATTGTAGTACATATTTATCAAGGAGTGTGGGGAACCAGTTACATCTAGTGCTGTGTTCAAGTATGAGCACCTTATCTAGAGAGGTGTGTGTGGAATTCCTGGCTAAATAGCATTCATTACACGCTCAGCTGCTTTATTCGAAGCAATTGGATAATGTGCATTTTATAACCCTCACTGGAGACCATGAGATAAATGTCCTGCTAGCTCTAACTTTAATAAGCTAATACCACTAACCAATTATGTAGTTGCAGTTTTGTGGCACCTCCTGAGAAACATAATCATTGTGGTGTAAGATGAATTAAGAGCATAGATTAAATGATAAAATGTCAATTTGGTAGTCAGCTAGCTGTCATTAGGATTTTTTTGTGAAGCACTGTTAACATTTGAGTGCCCAAACTTGAAACACCCCATTCTGAAAATGTTCCTTTATTGTTTTGGGAAGGTTTTTTTTGTCCTTTAATATTTAATTACTCAACAATAAAAATGTAACATTTTTTATTTTTAAGTCCTCAGATATGTATACATAAAGTGTAAAGGAATGAGTTTTGGATGTTTTACCAGAATTGCTTCTTTCTGTTGCATGGGCAAGAAACTAAGTTGTGTGTTCTTGTGCCAAATTTTAAACTTGAATACATCATCTGAATTCTGAAGTCAATGAGTAGAGTAGAAGTGAAGGATGGGATGGGGGGTTTTATGTTTTTATTTTAGGGTGGTTTATTTTTGTTTTTACTTTTGAAGGATTCGTCTCTCTCTGTGTCTCCCTGAAATAATTAGTTCTCCTGTGCCTCCATGGACATTTTCCTTGAGGTACCTGTGACTTGTTTTTTCCTATGGAGTGATAGCAGTGCCCTGAACAGATTAGAAATAGAAGAGACCAGCAGAGGAGGCTCACTGTAAGAACATAAAGCTAAGAAGAACTTTTGCTTCAGTATGTAAATTTTGGTCCCAAATACAGTAATTGCTTGTCCTGATTTACCTCTGCTCAGTGTTAAATATGCAGTTATGTTTGGAAAGTAGTAATAGAAAATTTAGTGTCACTTCCATCTGATTTTAGTTCAGTTGTCACTGAAGCAAAGAGATAAAACAGCTAGTTTTATGTATGCTAATGACAAATGCTTTGCAGATCTTTACATAAACTGTGACAGTTCTACTCTCCAGCCACATTTCTTCTCTGCTCTGCTTTTTTCTGATTGGCATGGAAGTCTTTGAGACTCCTGTGTTTGAATACATTGCTTTTCTGTTTAGTTTAAGAGGGTGAGTGACTAATACAGTGAGATGGGTCACCATATGAGATTCTTATAGCTGCAAAGATGATGTATGGAATTTAAACTTTTAACATTCATCAAAACTAAAAGCAGAGTCTTCCAAAATACCTGCCATAAGGTTTCAGGAAACACTTGAAATTTTCAAGTTACAATTAATAGAATGATAACCTTCCGTTATTGTGGTGGTTTTTTTTTCCTGCAAATTTAAGTAAAAGTTAACAGTCCTATTAGGACCATTAGCTAGATTTTAAGTTGTAAATTTTACTTATTGCTGTGTTTAAAAAATGAAAATTATTTTTTTCTGTTCAGTCTTGTTTATTAAAACTCAAGCACATACATGAAGATGTGCAATTACTGATTCCCTGTTTAAAAAAAAAATAATTAAAATTATATAGGAATCTATTTTTAAAACATGCACATCATCTGGTTCTTTTTGTTTACCCTCAAATATATTCAGTGTGTAAGTTGTCAAGACAAGTTTCTTCCCATGTGGTTTGACAATAACCTGGGCTTTCAGCACTCCTTGATAGATCATGGGTCTGCGTTAATGATTGTGGTCACAAAATCGTCCCCTGTCACCAAAGAGTGTGAAAGGGTGCAAGTGTAATGCAAACTGTGCATTTGTTCATTTGTGTGCATGTGAGAGTGTGACTGACATAAATGTGGATAACGATTTGAAAATTTGCTTTAAATTTAAACTGGCATTAAATGTAATGGCTTCTGGCTACAAATGTCTTCAGATAATTCAGTATCAGTGGTCCCCTGGCCACTGGTATCAGACCATAATTTACTCATTTCTTTTGTTAAGATTTGAAAAATTCTCACTGTGTCCTCATTTCCAAACATGAATTCCTGAATGCAAATAATAATAAGTAGAATAAGGCAATTCACATGGCATTGTTAGTGAGCATGCAAATGGGTTTTGTTTATGTGCACAGTTGCTGGCCATGCAAAGGTATGTATCTCCAGAGTAAAATATGAAGCACGTGTGTCAAGTTTTTCACTTGCAATTGAACCCTGAAACCCTAAAAACATCTTTTCCCCTTTTGCTGTGTGCCTATGCAAAGATGTGGAGAATATAAATCAAAATTCCTCTAAGAGATTAGAATTTTGAATGCATCCTGATTCTCTTCCTGAAGTGGGAAATATACAAGACAAAACTATGCAACAGAGGCTGACCAAATGCAGAGCAGAACACAACTAAAATGCCTGTTTATCATTTAGGACTATCTGGATGAAACAGAAGATATTGGCGATATAGTGACCTCTCACTATTCAAGGAAACGTGGACATTTGGCAAGTGGATTATCAATAGTAAGATCTTGAGTAGAAAACACATGCTTTTTTCTTCCACAAAAGACCATTGCTCCTCCAAAATGAAGTTTAGTGTCATACCACTTAGCAGCAGACCACCTTTCATCCATTGAGAAACATCCTTTAACATTTAGATAGTTTTTCTATATTTTTAATGCTGTTCAAAGCTAAAATGCTGTTCTCTGCAGTGCATGGAAAGAGAAAACCATTTTGCATACTCATCAGCAGATTT
This sequence comes from Pedionomus torquatus, assembly GCA_013398155.1. Lineage (NCBI taxonomy): Eukaryota > Metazoa > Chordata > Aves > Charadriiformes > Pedionomidae > Pedionomus > Pedionomus torquatus. Next base: position 155,702 of record VZRU01009337.1, read on the forward strand.
CCTCATGCTCAGGTTACCACCAAGCTGACACATGGAGAAGGCAAACCATGTCTGCTCAGCTTTACAGGGGAGCACTTCATTTTCTTGAAGTGAAGAGAACAAGACTGTGGTGGGATCTTCTATCTCAAACCCCTTTCAGATTCTTCAGATTCTTGGAACACAAATACTCATATGTGTGTTTGTACTTCCATGGCATCATTGTCCACTCCCAGTCCAGCTTCTCCCTTTTTTCATCATGTGACTTCTGTGCTGCACACATCTGAAAATGATTTCTCCTTACTATGAGGAGGAAAATATTTGGGGGTTTTGGCTGGTGACAGGTTTCTACCTTCTGCAATAACTGTAATATTTTTCCTTTTGTTTCTTGTCTTACCCACAAACTATACACTGCAAATCAGATGTTTGAATCTGTCTGTTGCCACTTAATGTTGGTTTTAAAAGGATAGCTGCATTTTCAGTTGTAACAGGTACTTGAGATGCAAGAAAATTTATATAACAAGCCCGATGCCGTTCATTATGCAGACTGTTACTGACCTGGGAAGGAAATGGATGGTAAACTAGACATGTTAAAGTCTACTTTTATGACTGCCAGCAGTGTACCCCATTTTTGGGATCTAACACTTTAGATGTGGGCAACTGATAGCATCTTTAGCAAAGTCACACAGCTTTGTATGGTCACTCTTCTTCACAACTCGTGCCTAAGAATAGGTCTGGTTGACATATAGAGTACTGGAAAACTGCAACAAACTCCAGGTTAAAGATGAAAGAGTTGAAGAGATGAGTCTGTATGCTAAAAGGAAAGAGAAAATTTGGTCCTTGACAGTAACCAATCACCTGTCCTTTCTAGACTGCATCTCCATTAGTTTCCATGCAAGTATGGCCCAAGGAGTTCCCACTTAAGTTTTTGATCCCAAAGAAATGGAGTTGACTGAATCCAAGCTTGGCTTCTCTAGGAAGGAGAAAGGGCTGAGAAAATTGCCGTCAGAGCATTTTGATATCTTAGATCTGGCTGTTTCCACACCCTTTTTGCTTCTGACTTGTGTTGTTCACAGAAACAGACAGAACAGAGACATGTGGCACTTCATTCCAAATCAGACTTGAGCAAATGTAGTCTGTTCGAGTCAACCAATGTTGACATTGGTTTAATTAGACCCACTTACATGAGGTTGACCATGACTCATCGTTTACAATGCTTGCTGGTTCCATGGATTTTACAGACAGAATTATTTTTATTTCCTCTGAATATTGATATGAGGTTTACAGATGCTTAAGTACTTCCTCTTCTTAGGCTGCTAATTGACAAACTACATTTAGAGAGCCTTCCCTCTGTACTGTATGCAGCATTCTCTCTGTGTGTTGGATTTTGCCCTTTGCTGTAGATTTCCTGTTGACCTTTTTCTTAAGCAGAGCACAGCTTTTCCACTGCTGTAGGTTTGAGGTAATCTCACATCTCAATGCCCTCGTTTCTCTGTATTCACCATGACATGATTTTTAATGTCACTGCAATGCTATGTTAATGGCAAAAGTTGTAAACGGCAAGCTTCTGCTTCCTGCAAGAGAAAGTCAATTTTACAGGTTCTTTTTTTCATTCCCCTTATGTGTGTGTTAAGAGTTATTAACATTCCCCCTCTCTCTTATTTTTACCTTTACTCTGCGTGTTGTAAGCCTTTGAGCCTTCTGCGCTGCAGATTTTTTTCATCTACTTATCTGTCAAATGACTGTCTACTATTAAGTCACATTGAAATAATATTTTTAATGAATAGTAGGCTCTAACTGCACAATTTTTCTTCCTTTTTTTTTCTTTCTTTTTCAAATATGACCATTTAAAGTACAGCACGGGTAGTGACAATAAGCATTCAAGGTAAAGCAAGAGGTATCTGAAAGGATAAAAAATACTTGAAATCTACCTGTAACATGAGCAAGCAAAAAATGGAAACAAAAAGTGACATTGAACAGGAACTATATCTCAACATTAGGGTGTTTTTCTTTTGAGTTTTTCCAAAGCTAATACATGAGCTGAGTATTTAGTTTTTCCTGCATCCTTCAGGTTCCTCTCCTAAATGCGTTCATGTGGTGGTGTCAAGGTGCATTACATCAGTAAGACCAGGTTGTTCCAGTACCTTACTACAGCGATAAGATATGGTGCAAAACAAATATAATTCTTAGCAAGGTACTAAATCGAGGCCCTGCATCCTCCATATGTTGGGGTTGTTTACTACTTATGAAACTGGAAAAGGAGTAGATTGCTAAGGCACATCACATATAGTATATAGCTATGTGTGATGTCCAGCGTAAATGCCACGGAACAGAGTCAGTGGGGACAAAAGTCAAGTGTATCAAATACTCCTACTAAATTTACATTATATTGTTTGTGGTTTGTAAGCAATTTAGAAAATGTGTTTACATAAATTCTATGATCAGAGGTTATCTGTTTAGGGTTATGTTAGAGCTTATCTGTTAGGACTTTATGTTGGTGGGTTTTGTTTCCCCAGTCATTTATCCCTTGTGGCCCATGTGACTAAAGATTCAGTAGAGAAAAACTCTTCCATCTCTTCCTGTTGGTATAACCTTGTTTCTTTTCTGAAGTGGGCACACAAATTGTTACTTTCCTGTAATAGCAAAGTTATTTTAGGCATTTTGTAGCACATACTGAGACTAGTAAATTCACTAACAGTGACCAAGGATACCTATTTTCTTGTATGCCAGAGGTGGAAAGGCATAAATGGTAAAGACTAGAATTTGCTTGAGGCATGTTAGTAATAAGAGAAAACAGGACATATTTGTCAGCATGTATTACTAATTCTTCAGTAATTTTAACGAGTCCTGTTTGTGGGATTTCAACCAATTGAACAAAGCAATAAAAGGACAAGAATTTTTCTTTTCTTTTTACATGAAGAATAAAGAAGGCCAGCAGTTGTTTAATGATTGCTTGGTCTGTTTTTCCATGTCTCTTCTTGTTTACCATATTGACACAGGCCTGCTTATGCCTCCGGTTTTCTTCCAGGCCCTTAGGCAAGGTGCTCTGAGAGTTGAGTTTTGCCACAAACTGATTCTTTTTATGTGGCTCTTCCCTTTGACTGTGTGACACTTCCTTCTTCCCTGCAGCTGATGGAGGAGGAGGCAGATCAAGATGTAGTTTCCCTTGAGGTCATTGTAAGACTTCCAAATACTGCTCTGGCAAGCAGAGGGGGACAGTGTTTCCTCAAATATTCTGTTACTGTATTTTTTCCCAATGTGTCATATTTAAATATTTATGTATGCTTTTATCTATTCTTACAAACTCCACAGAGAGAATGCGATTTCTTACAAAATTGCCAATCCTGCAAACATATAAATGCTTAGCTTTTAACTAGTTTAAGTGAGAACTGATTTCATGCAGACATAAATGAGGACAAATCCAAATACAGCCTAATATAAATCTGAATCTGTTGAGATGGTGTTCTAAAGTGTAATTTGTTTGTTTTGATAAGTCAGATACTTCATTTCTATTTAATTACCTTGAGCCACATGTCCTTCAATACTCAAAGTACATGGAAAATGTTTTTAGTGTTTCTATGATTTGGTGGTACCTTTTCCTCTCTTGCTTGCTATGGCTTTGCAATGCAAACTTCCTTTACCTGTCTGTATAGGAAAAGATTTATCACTGTGCTTATTCTTTCTTATTGCAGCTATCTAACGCTCTTTTCTCTCGATCTTTTGCACTGCCTTCTTTAAAGAACTCCCCAGAAGGCTCTGACAGAAAATGGACATATTTAAATGTGCCTGAAAAAGATGGTGATACTGTGAGTTCTCCTGAATCCTCTGCTTAGCTTACTTTTAAAATTTCTCTTTTCTTTCTCTCTTTTGTTGAAGATGGTACCTATGTGTCTTGCAAGGTTCCTACATGCTAGGATTTAGATGGTTATGTATGTTTTTGAGCAATCTCGCCCAATGACTTAAAAGAAAATGTACCAGATTTCTCAAATGCTTCTGATTCTTACAGTCTGCATATTGCTCTGGTTTTCTTTAAAAATATTTAGTTCTTTCCAAAATCCCCACAGCAATATTCTGCATGGTATGAATGAAAAAAAGGAGATTGAAGGGTGATATGTTGCAGTGGAAAATTTTGTAGGATTACTGCTAAACTTTTGGATTTAGGAAAATTGAAGAAATGGTAGGTAGTGAATTTTGCTCATTCTTTTTTTTTAATGAGAGGCGACTTTCACTTCAAACAAATATAGATTTATACCATCTTCATTACAGGAAGCATGCTTATAACTATTTTTAATGGTCCTGTCAGCAGTTGTCTTACGAGACAGTAAAAATTAGGTGGACAGCTGAGCCAGAAAAGTAATTTTTATTTTTTTTTTTCTCGTGCTTGGAACTTATGTGAGCTTACAGTTTATGTAGCCTGTCTGCTCTTCAGTTCATGCATGAATTAAATGGTGGTAATTTAGATTTAGTCATCTCTATAAATAGGTTTGAGTCCTGTGTGGAAAAATATTGACTGTCTAGACATTTAAGTTCTAATTAATTATAGTTCTTATTATCTTTTACATTAAATGATGGTATTTAGGTTCTATGGTACATCTCTTTTCATAGCGAGTCCTAGTAAGTGTGACATGGCTGTAGCTGTATGAAAAAATCAGATTCTGGAAAAGAGTAATAAGTCCTTTTTCTCTCCCCCTCCAGACTAGCATTAACAGTATGCTGAGTGTATATAGTGAAACTGGTGACTATGGCAACGTGAAGGTCAGTGGTGAAATCCTTCTCAACATCAGCTACAGCTACAAAACAGGTGCCCTCAACATCCTGGTGAAAAGTTGCAGAAACCTGGCTGTTGCAGATGAGAGGAAGCAAAGGACCGATCCGTAAGCACAGAGAAGAACTTCCTTTTAGGCTCTGCTAAGGGGGCCTTCCATGATGTCATGTGCTATAGTCAGTGATGTAGCCTGGGGCTGTGATATGAGCCAGAGAATGCAGAGGATCCAGTTGCTATGAGCCAGCATTCTGATGATGGTTGATTTTGGATTCCTTGTGGGAAATGCTTTGTCAATATATTTATTAGGGTAACGTGTGCCTGTTCTGAGGAAACAATAAGATTACATAAATTATCAACCAGTTTGGCAGTAAAGGGCCAAAAAATATAAAGGAGTAGGGAGGCTGAATTGATTTTTCAATTGCAGAATCGAAACTAAAGTATATGAGAGGAGTGGTGTTTTGGAGTGAGGAAGGGAAGAGGGATAGAGATAACTTTGATTTCACGCCTTTCTAGATTCGCTTTGTGAGAACAATGTTTTCTGAGCTTCTCATTATAGTTTTTGTATAATATGTAAACTCTCTTACCAGGAAGTAGTAATTAGTGTCTCTAATCATGTGTAATTCTATCATATTTAAGGTATAAAGACTTTCATTGTCTTGTATTTTCAGGGGGTGTGTGTTGCCTGGTAATTTCAGTGATGTAATTAAATACTACAGAAGGGAAAGCTTTCTGCATTTCTGACAATAACTAAATTTAGCTCTTCTTTTTGTTATTCTGATCCTATCAGACTAGCACTGTTATGTTTATAGATAAAGACCACACCTCTTCATGTTTCACATATTCTGTTACATGCGTACATTGTTCAGAATGCAAAAAGTACTTTCCTCACGTGTCTTGCTGATGCAGCAATGTCAGGTCCTTGTTCAAACTGGTCATTTTTATTCCTTTCTAATAATTCACTACTTGATCTGCAGGTATGTGAAAGCGTACCTTCTGCCTGATAAGTCCCGCCAAGGTAAACGCAAGACCAAAATTAAAAGTAACACCACCAACCCAGAATTTAATGAAACGCTGAAGGTGAGAACACTGTCTCTCTCAGGCTGTGATGAATGCTGCACTTGTGCTCACAGGCATTTTCTATATGTGTTCCAGTATGAGGGTTAGAATGCCCTTTCCTCAAAAGGGAAGGTATTTAAGCAAAAACATGTAGTAATCCTATGAGCTGTAATTTCTGGCTTTCAGTATCAAGTAAGTGGTTTTGTTTGGTTCTCCCCTTTACAGGTAAAACCTCTATTAGTTTCTAGAGGCCTCTTTCAAAATTGTCCATGTTCCCATCTAACCTGACTCAGTTTTTAAAAGCACCTCAAATATTTCGTATGCCCTAAGTTAACAACTGATGCTGAAGTAGATCTGGCTTAAAATGTCCCTTCTAACTGACCTCGAAGAGAAAATAACCTTTTGCAGTGAGATCTGAATTTCTCTGGAGGCTTTTGTATATTTTTAAAGGAGAACCGACTTTGATAAGAAAATGCCAACAGCGGCTTCACTAAAAAAGCTGTGGTGAAACTAATTTTCTCTTGCAAAAGACAATGACAGATCACTCCCTTGAGGACTGATGCAACACAATGCCCAAAGCTCGCTCCTTTCTTGCCTTTTACACACATCCACTACAGAGGCTGAACTATTTTGAACACCTCATGAGCTGCTTATTCACTTCCTTGGCTCTGTGCTGAAGGGGGGAATGGCAGAGTTTTTGCTCGGTTCACTGCCTGTCTGGTAGGTGGAACCACAAGGCTCCTGGTGGCTCCCTTCCTGTCAGTTGACAAGAGTTATCCCGGTCATCTGTCATGAGGCTAGAAACCCTTTTTAGTTTCTCCTGATTTTTTTTTTCCTGGTAATTTCAGTGATGTTTTAAATAATTTTCTTATAATAGAGGCTAATATATGTTCCCTGGCCAATAGATATTCCCTGGCCAGTATACTTGGCTTAACCTGGCTACAAAACCATTTTGCAGACTTCTACACACTTGGTCTGGCCAGACTGCTTGCCAAGGGGAGAGCCAATTGTATAGCCTCCTTTTAAACTGGTTTATAGTACAGTTAAGACTTGCCTGAGCTGGGAAAAAAGAAAAAAAAAAAAAAAAAAAAAAAAAAAAAAAAAAAAAAAAAAAATTAAACAATTTTT
>VZRU01009337.1:163197-212484 GCA_013398155.1 Pedionomus torquatus
GGGGGAGGGAAGACATCTGCATCTCTTCAGCTAACACTAGGAGAAGGTTGAATTTCAGGGAACTAATGGGCCTTTTGCTAAAAGCAGAGTGTGCAGAGCTAGCATTCCAGATGCTTGTAATTCTCTGTGTATTTGTTAGAATATGCTGTTTCTTCAGAGGAGCTTTTTAATAACTTGCAAAATCAGCAATAGTTACTAAGGCTGATGTGCTTGGTGCATGCTTTGCAGATGAAGTTTTGCTTGTTTTCAGAGCATTAAGTTACAAAGATACAACTGAAAAGAAGAGCATACTATTTCTAGAAAGTAGTATACAGCAGACTCTCTCTAGGATGAAAGAACCAGTGGGGTTTCTTCTTACGAACTAAACTTCAGTGTTGATCTGCTTTTACATTAATGTATAAGGAATTAACAGGATCCTAGTTTTAAGCATCACAATTTACTTTATATCATAAATACCCAGTAACATAGAAAAAACACAGTTATGATAGTAATATTAATTACAATTGCATGCAGCGAGGTTGGTTTAATATCAATCTTATGACCTTTCTAACTAGATCAATCTTATTTGTGAAGAAAACAAATCTCTTTTTCATTTGTTAGCAGCTGTGGGCTTCATGAAATTGAGCTAGCTCTGTAAAAGGCTCCATGGAAACCATTATTTATACTTAATGCTGAGAGTTTCTTTTTCTCTTTTCCTGTTGGTAGTATGTCATCAGTCATACACAGCTAGAAACCAGGACCCTGCAGCTTTCTGTCTGGCACTATGACAGATTTGGACGCAACAGCTTCCTTGGGGAGGTGGAAATTCCATTTGATTCCTGGAACTTCGAAAATCAGGGCGATGAGTGGTTTGTGCTCCAGCCTAAGGTAAGGGTTTCCAGGGGCCAGTGAAAGCAGCGTGAAGCAAATTTAGCAGGGCTTAGTTATTTTTCCTTTGGAACATATTTATAAAACAGTGACTTTAAGTGTCTAATTGGTAATAAAAATAATATATTATTTATTCAATCAAAGCATACTGTTTTTTAAGTTGGCTTAATTGGCTACTTAACAATTGGCTACTTAAACAAAAATGTCCCAGCTTCTAGAAAAAATATTAAGTTCATCTTGTAATAAACTGCAATGGAGAAATGACCTAGTAAAGAAATTGATTACTTTTTAAAACTAGCATGTAAACCCAAAGGACTTTTCTACCCCCTGCCCAGCTCTTAACAGTTTATTAAAGAAATAGATCTTTTTCGTTTCAAAATCCTTCATGTTTTTCAGCTGTGACAAAATGACTTTTTCATCTCTTCTTCACCTTAACTAGGAAGGCACAAGATAAGACTTCTCAGCAGGCAAATCAATTGGTCTGTGAAATAGGACTTGTGTTGTACTTAGCTAAGGATAGGATACCTTCTGTCTCCAGGGCACCTTTTGCTTTGGAAAAGGTGTTTATTTTTGGAAGAGATTCAAAGAGGTATTGTAAGCTAGAGGATTAAAGGCTTCTGCCTTGCTTGCTCCTGCAGCAGCCAGAATCCCCACAAATTCCAGTGGTTTAGATTGCCATTTCAGCAAGTGTGTTTTTCTTGCTGCAGAAAAATGCAAGTTTTGGAGATATATACTCAGATGACTTGTTTGCTCTGTGTTCACTGTTTTTAAGGAAATAGTGTTATATCCAGGGTTTTAAGAGGGAGTGTTTGACCATTCTATGATTCTATGATCTGTGCCTTTCTGTCAAGTAGGAGATGGATCTGATTGCTACATAATTAATTTCTAGGTAGAGCCCTTTGTGAGGCTTGCATCTAAACTGTCACAAATTTAGTTTAGTAAATAATTTGCCAGAAGATACTTAAGGAAATTGATCTCTTCTTCGAACACTTATGCATCTCACACTTTGTAAGTAGCAAGGAAGATCACTCCCAGTTTCCTAGTTTGGCTTTGTTAAAAAGGGTGGTCACCAGCCCTTCCTTTGTGGTCCAGACAAGGCAAGACCAGGAAGAGAAAGATGCTAATGATGGCAGACATGTTTCATTCAGCACTGTATCCAGGCCAGGATTATACCATCCTCCTTACAAGCTTGCTTCGTGTAAGTTACTACTGTAACTTACTTTTGAAGCAGAAGTTGTCTGCTGCATCTCTGCCATAGCTCTGGCTGGTGTCAGATGCTGCTCTTATTGAGTACTCACTGGCCTACAACAGTAAGATACGCATCTAGTATTTGTTTTGCTTGCAGTTTGGATGCAATGCTGGTCTGAAATGGAGCTTCTTATCATGCAGTCATGTCTGCCGTCTCGCTTCAGTCTTTGGGGATTTGTTTGTATGGCTGGTTTCTTTTAATCTTAACAGGGGGAAAAGAAAAAAAGACAGTCCTGAAGCTCTCCTACTCAGGAAAAGAAGTAATGAGACACTAGGCATTTCAGCCATTCCAGCTGGAAGGTGTTGTCTGAATATTTCCAAGCCCATTAAAAAGGTTTTTAAATTAGTTCTTTTTTTACCAAAGAAAGCAAACACAGAATTGGTCTTGTCTGCCTCCTAAGTTTTTACAAATCATGTTTCTAAACTTAAAATGCTGCTGAGATTGTTGATCAGCAAAGAGGATAATATTTTTGAAAAATCATTGATTGCATTTTGAAAAGAAAAAGAAAAAATATCACGGGTTAATACACATTCAAATTACAAGCTGTCCTCCCATATGAACTGCCTGATAGAGACGGGAATGACAGTGAAATATTTCCTGGGGGGTTTCTACAGCACTTTATTTATCATGAATCATTTAACTATTTTAGTGAAAAGGTTGGATATTTTAAGACCTGTTACTTCTATCAGCATCGAATGTCTCTTTTCAGGAGTGTGGTTAAATCACAAAAAGAAGAAAAAATAATTCTGTGGTTAAAGAGGGGGTAGAGTCTAGAGCCATGTTATATGTGGGTTTGGAGAGAAGGCTGACAAATTGTTCCTGATGTAAGAACTTATGCCATCATTTGTCCACTAGCAGATCATAAAAAAAAAAAATCCTTGTTGCCTTTATGGGAAACTTGATCCTAAACTTACATAGTTTAGAGTAAAAGTGAAATGCCCGACTGGCAAGATTTAGATGTTGTGCAAATTACTCCACAGTATTTTACTTGAGATTTTCTTTGGTTCTCTGTTGTAGCAGCGGGCACCAGACAGTGGTGGAAACAGGACTGCATTTCTCAGAGTCAGTGGAGGAATATCTGTGTTGCTGTAAAAGCGCTTCAAATTCACAAAAAGGCTACATTATCACTAAAATAGCTTAGCCCCACTAAACATGGCTAATTCCTTGGCCTGGAGTCTATGATGTAAAGGCAGTGCTGACTGTGCACATCACTATGTCTCCGGGGAGGCCTAATCGCAGCCTTTCAGTACCTAAAGGGGGCTACAGGAAGGCTGGGGAGGGCCTGTTCACAAAGGCCTGCTGTGATAGGACAAGGGGCAATGGACTTAAGTTGGAGAAGAGTAGATTTAAGTTGAATATTAGGAAAAACTTCTTTACTCTGAGGGTGGTGGAACACTGGAACAGGTTGCCCAGGGAGGTGGTTGAAGCCCCTTCCCTGGAGATATTCAAGGCAAGGCTCAACAAGGCCCTTTGCAACCTGGTCTAGTTGGGGGTGTCCCTGCAACTGTGGGGAGGTTGGACTAGATGACCTTTGGAGGTCCCTTAGAGCCTGGATGATTCTATGATTCTAAGTATTTCTGGTGGGGGTTTTGGTTCTGTTTTCTCTTGATAGAATTTTAACCTTTCTGGGGAGTTGGGAAACAAGCTGAATGCATCTCAGAGAATTGTGGTCACTGGTCAGACATTTGTCTGTAAGCAGCTCTCTAAAAGCAAGTGTGGTACCTTGCAATGAGTGTCTTAGCACTCCAGGGCACTCTCTGCTTATACATGTGCTTTGTCACTGATGGATCACAGGATTTGTTCATTTGCACCCAAACCTAAGCGTGTACAGAAATGCAAGTATCTGAGTAGTCCCACCTCCATTACTGGACCTCACTTGAGCAGGGTTAGCATATGCCAAGGTCTGTGTAGACCTGGTCTGTAGTATAAAGGTACAAGACTTCTTTTTTGCTGCCCTTTATTTTTCTGGAAGTCAGTTTGAACTGATGCACTGAGTTCTTTTCTCATTGCATCTATTGTTCTTAAAATTTATTTTGCAACTTACCATACAAATGGAAGTTCAGCACATGTCAAGCAAAGGCAGGATGTTCTTTCAACAAGGATGCTCTGAACAGTACTGAATGCATTCTTTCTGGGCAAGATTCAAACTTTTATAAAACAAAAAGATGAAGAAATAGTAGCTGTGTAGAGAGGGAAAAGGATACTGGCAGTAATGGTTTTCAAGAAGATTTTTCTATTTCAGAGCTGGACTCTGACCTCTTTCTGCACCCTGGTTCTCCACATCCCCGTTCCATGAGTGACTCCTCTAAAATATATGAAACCAATTATGGTTTGAAATCCTGATTGGACGATATAAGAGCTGCATGTCAGCTTAAATTAACTACTGTTTATATGTCCAGAAATAAGTTCAAGGGTTTCTTTTTCTGTTTGTGTGCTTCACTTACTCATGCTAGATATCCCTCTCCTGTATATGTTCACTCAAGAATGTCTAACGCTGAGTGGCTTTATTCTCCTTAGTGCTTGTATTTCCTAGCTCATCAAGTTTTCTAAAATGTGACTTCATTTTTAGTCTGGAATGTCTAATTATCTGAAAGTGAGCTGGTGTGTCTTGCTATGTTTAAGAAGCATTTCAAACACTGTATGGGTGTAAAAGAGTTCAAATCAAAAGGAGAAGGCGAATACTTAACTTAAGCTGTATTTCTGTCTGTTTGTTTTGTTCTTTTCAGGTGGAGGTTGCAACAGATTTTGGGCTTCAATATAAAGGAGAACTGACAGTTGTTTTACGTTACATTCCCCCAGACAGAAACCTAATGCTTCCTCTAGGGCAGCTTCAAGGTAAAACAAGCATTAATGGCAGTATATGATAACATCCTTCTGAGTATTAAAATGCTTTCCTAGGGTGATGTATTAGTGAAGATTGAAATCATACTTAAATATGCTGGTTGTCTCTATGTGTTCTGAACTCTGTGTTTCTCCTGCTTCAGCCTCTTCTCTTACATTGAACCTAAGGAGAGAGAACAGTAGAGGAGTGTCCAAGTCAGGTGTTGATATGTGACTGTGACCTAATTAAAAAAAAAAAAAAAAAGACATTAGATAAAATGATCGAGGACAGCCATATTGAAATAAATTGTCCCCATCATTGTTCGGCTAGCTAATCAAAGTAATAAACTTTACTTAGTTCTCCATGCTTAATTGTCCTTAAGTTTACCTGTCTCCTCATTTTCACTCTTTTTTCACGCTGATTTACCTCTGCTCAGTTTTACTACATTACTGCTGGAATTTACTCCTGTAAAATAGTATTTGAATTCTTTAGGGTAAGTCATTACTTTCATCAACAGCGAACAGGGGAAAATCGTTATTAACTCTTTGCATTGTAGTAGTATGAGGAACAGCAGTCTTCTGAAGTAAAACCAATCACTGGCTAACACCTGAGTATACGTGGATATACCTACCACAGGTATATCACTATCTTGGTGACAAAATTGCTTGTTAGCATTAGGACTTGACAGGTGTATTAGACTTTTCTCTTTCTTTTTTCATTAACAAATGATATTGCCTCTGCTCACAGTAATTCCAAGGGTTTCTCTCATAAAAGTTAATGGTTGTCTGAAAAGCCCAGATATACGCTATCTGAATTTCTGAATTTTTTTAAATGAATGCATTTTAACATCACTCCTGATCTTTTTTTTTTTTTCTAATGTTTTCAGCCCGAGTCAGGGTGTATGATCCCTGCTGATAAGCCTCTTAGAATCTGCAGCAGTAGCATGCACAAGTATCCTCATGCTGCCGTTCAAAAGCAGTAGTGTGTCAGTGCTTGCTGTGTCCTTCTGCCTCAGTCTCTGAGGAGCACTGCATCCTTGCAGAAATACACCGCATGTATTCCATGTGTATTTTAAGCTTTGGGACAGAGGTTTCATGCCTTGCTTGGGGTGTAGGGCTGCCTTAGCATCAGTGGTGGAAGTGGATTCTGACAAGAAGGTAGGACTTAAAGGATATGCAGTTCTTTGTGTTCAGTAATCCACAAATACTTGTATTTGGAAACAACTTCAGATAGGGCACCTTGTTGTGGCTAGAAAGGACTGGTTACAAAATGATTTTTCTGCCCCTGCCTTATTAGTTTCTTTACCCAGAGACAATCAGTCTTCATATGATGACAATCAGTCATCAACGTAAGAAATATTTTAATGTCATTGCAGGAAATGAATGAAAGAATCTAGCCAAGCTGACTTACATGTCCAAATCCGTCTTTAAGTGTACATAAAATTTCTGATAATGCAACTCTGTTCTATGTATAGGAAAGAAGAGCTTTAAAAAAGGAAAAAAAAGAGACTCTCCCATGCCATCTGGAGGTATATTAGAAGTCCTCATCAAAGAAGCAAAGAATTTAACAGCAGTGAAATCAGGAGGCACATCTGACACTTTCGTGAAAGGGTCTGTGGTTTGTTTCTCCCCATTATTTTTTAATGGCTGCACAAAATAATATTTTGGCTGAAAAAAAGTTTTTTCAATATATGTGTGCATGGAATGTCAGTCCTGAAAAGCAACTGACACCTCAGAATGGTGTGACAGAGAAAGATGCCGTGGGATAAGGGCAGAAAGGTACAAATTGTCTGAGTGATTAAATACAACAGTATTTTAATACTACTCAGTCAAGGACAAGAACTGTTCATACTTAAGTATCCACTGTGCTAATGAGCATGTTATTATAGAACATAAAGGTTGGTAAAATAAAACACTTCCACTGAGTAAGCAGAGAGAAGCAGGTGATTATTCATCTCTCCTGGGGGCAAGAAGTTGTAAATTAGGGTGCTCACACAATGTCTGTGTCATTTATATGGCTGTATGAATTTGGGTACTTAAAAATATATTTAATATAACAAGTATGTACCTTTGTATTAGCTAAGAAACACTTGGTGTTGGACAGTCAAAGTCCAGACTATATAGAAAATGCTATGTATAAGGTGCACTTGTGTTTAAATAAAGTTAATATACTCCTGCATGACTCATTATACTGGATTTTTCATACATGTAAGTTATGCTTTTGAACTGTCAAACTTTGGAAATAATGGATAGCTTAACACATTTCTCTTTGCCAGTTTTTGCTTTTGTTACTAGCTGTCAGAATTGCTGATTTTTAGATATGCTTTAATTCATCAGTAATAGTTTGAGTGTTATTACTAAATGGTGATTGTAGAAAATACCCTGCCTTTAATTCCTTGGTGGAGCTGAGAATTTATCTTGATTTTTATAGCATGCTTCAAACTGTCACTAACCTCGTACGCCTCATATAGAAGAAGTCTGAGCTATTCTCTCTGTGTATTCTCCCATGCCATCTCTCTTTTCCTGTGAAGGGTATTTCCTTATACTGAAAATAAACCAACTGATCCCACTGGAGCTTGCAGGAGACTTCAAGGAGAAAATGTTGTCAAAGCCCTTTTACAGTAACAGTAGCAAATAATATAATAATGTGGCAAAAACTTCTCCAGGCTGTCTTTAATTAGTGGTGTCTGCTCTTGCTGACATGGATTCTTCGGTACAGTGGAACAGGAGTCTCGTTTCCTTGGACTGTTGATCTGTCGTATGTCATGGCCAAATGCGTAATCCAAGTTGCAGTGAACCAGTTGAGATGCTGCAGTGGTCTGCTCTGGACTGTTAGCTTCAGATAATTTGACACAGGTTAGCCCACTTGCAGTAAACTAGCTCATGTTTACTGTCAAGTAAAAGCCTGTACAGGGATCTTGACTAAGTCTAGTGTTATAATTTGTTTGTATGTCAGATCCTTTAGTATTTATGTGCAACTACAAAATTATTCCATTAGCTTTGCTGAAGGGTGCGAAGGTACAGACTGTGGAAATTTATATAAACCTCTGATTTTGAAACAAGTTCACTTCACTTAGTTTCATTAAAGAAATTCCCTACTACAGGTAAAATGTGAAAAGCTTGTCAGACTTCACAGCATTAGTGCTTCTGCACTGAGTAGGGGGGTTATGCAACTCTAATAATGTGAACCTGCTGAAGTTCCTTCTTTAGTAGTCATGTCCATTTCTTTCTGGAGGACCTCCCGTCTTCTGCTTTGAGAGTGAGACTGGACTAGGTGATTCCAGAGGCCCTTTGTAGCCAACATTTTTATGATCCTGTCTATATTTAGTCTCACTGAAAGAAAAGTTTGTGGTTAAGACCGGAGGTATGGAGTAAAGGGGCCTAATTTTAGTTTCTGCTGGTGATAACTGACATTGCAACCATAAGAACAAATGGAGCATGAGTGCAAACTATGCAATTCGGGCATATGCTTAATGTATTAACAGTGGGGAAATGGGATCCTGGTCCTATTTGAGCCTTTACATGATTGTAATTCTTTGTGAATATTATGTGACGTTCCATCTACGTATTCAATTTTCCTTTTTTGTATCTCCCAGATACCTTCTTCCGGATGACAGCAAAGCTACAAAACACAAAACTCCTATAATAAAAAAGAGTGTGAACCCCCAGTGGAATCATACCTTTGCTTTTGGTGGCTTGAATGCAAGGGATATACGTAATGTCTGTCTAGAACTGACTGTGTGGGACAAGGAGTCACTCTCCAGTAATATTTTTTTGGGAGGTGTCCGCTTGAGCACTGGAAATGGTAAGGTCCCACCTGGCTCATGTTTGCTTTTCTTATTCAGCTCTCCTCCTTCCTCACTGCAAGTGATTCATGAGTATGAGGGACAGAAATGTTCTGGAGTGTATGGAAAGTATGTGGGAATTTGGGGAAATTGAAAAGGGAGGGAAGGCACCATGTAATATGTAGATGGTTTAGTTCTTTCCACCATTGAGACACAAATATTCAGTGCCCAGTTGTACTTTACCGAAGTCTAGAGCAACTGGGAATTACTTGAAAGCATTTCTTAGCATCCCAGGGAAGAAGGGCAAGACTACTTTTGTCCAACAACAGCCTTTCTGCTGACGATAGCGTACTCTGGAAGAGGTGTGAATCTGTTCCTCCTCTGTTAGGCTAAAGTTGTTCTTGGTGCAGGGGGGGGAGGTTTCCATACCATGTACTGCAAAGGAGTGTAAGGCAAAACAGGAGCTACCCGTTAACTCAGTGTAACTCCCTGTGCAGGTGGTAGTGTGAAGTGTGCATCATCTTTCTGTAGACTGATGGAGTGCATGAGAAAGTATTGAGTAACTGTTTACTAATATGCCAACATGTCTCATCTTTTTTCAATTACCAGGTGTAAGTAATGGCAAGGAGGTGGACTGGATGGACTCTCAAGGGGAAGAGCAGCAGCTCTGGCAGAAGATGATTGACAGCCCTGGAGCCCCTGTGGAGGGGATATTAATGCTGAGATCCAGCATGGGAAAACGCAGACTGTGAAAGACTTTTAACTACTAAGGGGTACCACAGGTACTCCTGGCTTCAGTGGTGTTCAGGCTCTTGTCACTTTGCCCGTTTGGAAGTGGGAAAGGGTTGTACTCTTTGCCTTGGATATTAAGGCTCCAAGTGAGACTTTAACGCATTCCGCACTTTCATGTGCATGTTTTTAAGCCAAGGTTCTTGTGTGGATCACGTTTCTCCTGAAGCTAGTGAGAATTTGACTTTGTACAGAGATTGGACTGGCTTTCTCTGTCCCTTCTAGTGACCAGTGTGCAGCTGATGAAAACCTCTGCATGTGGGGTTAGGGGGTGTGCACAGAGTGAGCAAAATCTCCAGTTAGTCATTAGTATGTAATGCCTGGTTTACATATCTCCTTCTGGGTCAAAGATGGCCTAGAAGACAGCAGTGATACAGTACAAGCAGATGCAGAGTGAGTCTGTGCTTTGGTACTTGAAAGAGAAAAAAGCCATAACGTTGCGAAGGTTAACAAACAATGTTTTTTTTATCATGTTTGCTTGGTGGGCTGTGCCGTGTATGGGTTGGCCGGCTTGGGACCAAGCAGCCCTCCAAGGAAGGCCAACGCACTGTGTCGCACCCTAGAAACAGGCAGCAGGTGAGCTGGTGTACCGTGCTGGTGTTCTGGTATTCTCTGGGTTGTTTTAATGCACTGTCTAAAAGGCAGACTTGGCTCAACATAATCAAAAAGCCTCTAATGAAAATAAATTGTTAACAAATCTCCACATAGTTTGCAGAACTGCATGGTATTATTGTGTTTTTCATTCAGTTGACAGCTCTAGCCAATGCCATCTGATGTCATTGAACAGAGGGAATATGTCCCCATCTGATGAGTTGCTGAGATGAGACACATACTGGGTTTGTGTAGTAAAGTGACATGATTAAAGCACATGCCAGAAGTGATTTGCACAACTACAGGATTTTCTCAGAATGAGTTGGGATCCCGTCCAGGCCTGCCCACACACATTAATTATTAACCAGAGTAGGACTTTTTTCTCTTGAATTCCTCCTGTGAGATTGCAGTGGATTTAACAATAACAGTGGGGTTTGGCCAGTTCAATCATTAATCTTATTAACTGCAAGAACTGTTCAACAGTAATTTTGTCATTTGGTTTCCTAAAGTGATTTTATACCTATTGAGATTCCCCATCCTCTGGGGACTCAGGTCATATGTGAAGAACATGCTGTTTTCAATAGTTGTTTTGGGTTACTCCTACCAGAAGGAGATAGGATTATAATCTCTTTTTAAGGACAGCACATGTCTGCATGCAAGACTGGGTAATATTATAATTGCATGGCATGTGATTGCTCAGCGTATAAGACAAAGGAAGGACAATAAATTAAGTGAACAACATTTCTTCTGAATTTTCCAGAATTAGAAACTCACTTCCTACTTGAACTGGTAAATTTACCTATAGCTGTTCTTACCCTTTTTTTTTTTTTTCCTCCAAGCGTTTTATTTTTTGAAACAATGTAGTATGAGTACTAAGGAAACAAATCAAAACATAGTCCTTACAGAAATTAATGGAAAAAACCCAAATGTTCAAAGAATGTATTGTTCCCTATAGGTGATACAGGATGTTTTGACCAATATTCAAAAATTTCTGTGAAGAATAAAGACGGCAAAATCAAACTTGTGAGAGCTAGAAGTGTTATTTTTCACAATCCAGAAATTGTAAGAAATCTAGATTGAACAACAGAATATGAACTGATAGCTAAGTAACTGCAGCTGGAAATTGACACCTGTAGCTGTCCTAGCGTACACTTATGTACATGTATTTAGAGCCGAATCGAAAACCTTAAAATTTAATGACCATTGCTTTTATTTTACGCTGGTTTGGTTTGAGTGGCTTGAAACTGGGGGAAGTTTACAGGCAGTCTTTTAAAATCCCAATTCTATTAGATTAAAAAAATACATATTTTTGTTAGATGTAGTATCTTAGTTTTAATAAAACAACTTTTTTTGTTATGAGTAATTTCCAATTAGTGTTATGGTATGACTTTAAAAAGTCATTGAAGGGGTACTGCTTGCACAGTTCGAGACCCTCAATTTTCAGAAATTACTGAATCATCTTTGAAAATAAAATTCCCTTTGAGAATCTCAGTTTGAGAACCAAAAGTCAGTAGTTGCTGAAAAAAACTGGCTTGATATTCCTTCTTTATTTATTCTTCATTTTTTATCTGACGTCCTGTTCAAATTGGGCAATGGAAGTCTAGTCTAGTTTTAGCTAGCTTTTCATTTTTATGTCACAGATGCTTTGAGCTGATAAATTAGAGCATAAATATCAAGCACCTATATTTTATGACCTTTATCTTATCAAATTAGTCTCTCTTTAAGTAATAGGGGGTTTTTTTTGGTATCAGCATCCTTCAAACTGAAACCAAACCTAGCTTTTGGCACCAAAACTACCTCTCTCTTTAATAGAAACAGCATAAATTATCTTGGTTGGTTGTACTGCAAACCTGTGTTTCTTTTGGGAATAATAATATTATATTGACCTGGAGGCGCAAGCTTGCTATTTCCAGTTGCTGAAAGTTTATTGAAAGAGATAAAGCTTGTTAAATCTAAAGAGAACGATTCTTCAAGGTAAAGTCCCAGATAGAGCTGTAGAGGAAAAGTGGACAGTCGGCTGTTTTGGTTTTGCTTTGTTTCATTGATGGCAAAACTGGGAAAATAAAAATAATATGAAATTTCGTCTAGGCTGGCTCCCAAAATGGGAACCTTTTTCTCTTGTCAAATTGAAAAGCTTAAGATGTTTTGAACTGAACTAAGCCTTCTGTTTTTACATGGAGTACAAAAGTTTGTCTAATTTTTGAATGGTGTTTTCTAATTTTCTAAGCATTAACCTTTTTGCTGTATCAAGCCTTTGCTTTGAAAGGGAAAGTTTGTGCTTTGCCACTTCAGCTTCTGCCCGTTTTGGCCCTATAGTAGAATTTGTGATGGATGAACTCCTCCGGGAATTGTCACCTAGCTCATACGTGGGCTTTAAGTCCTCCTTCTTCGAAAGGGCCAAAATGTCACTCTGTGGCTGCACCTGAAAGTATAGACTGGGCTGTGAACGTGGGCATCACCTGCAGTTCAGCATACAAAAGGAACAATTTCACCTGAAAGTCATTTTGGCCAAGGCAGCGGTGTTTACCACTGATGGGATTTGAGGGAAATTACCTCCTAGATTAGCGGTGACAATTGTGCGTTATGGTAGTGCATACTTGATATCACACTCTGCCTCAAATGAGCCTCAGAGAGATGATGAGCATCTTGTAAGCACTAGAGCAATTTGGAAAGCTTTGTTGGTCTGTGATGTTATTGGCACATTTGCAGGAAGCGTTTGATTTGTGGAAAATGTCACATTTAATTGTATCTCTTTACATCTTTGTTCTCTTCCTTAACAAAAATGATTTATGGTTGGGAAAAAAGCACAGATGATTAACTGCAGATGTGATTTCTTGTTTCCCAGATATTTAATTAATTGCCTATAACTGTGCGTCATTATGTACTGTGTGTTACCAGGCTGAACAAAAAGACAGAAAGCCAGGAATCAGGCTAAGACCTTCCTTTTGTACATATGTTTATGATATTGAAAGTGCATGGATGGTTTATTCAGGGCTACTTTTTTAGAGAAAATAGCCACAATTTCAACACTGATTCATAAACTCCTGTCTTGAGTAATTAGACACAGCAGAGTTGATGTTTCAGAGATGATGGATAAAGTATTTATCCACATAGATTTGTGCAACAGAAGATGTGTCAGTGGGGAAGAAATCTTCTCCACAGCGGTTTTTGAAAGTGTATCACACTATGCCTTTTACACTGATACATATTTTTCTAGCAAGGTAACTGCAGGACTTTCATCGCTATCTTTTTCCCTCTTGTGATTAGATTTTGAGGGTTTAACCCATTAAAGAATGGAAGTGCAACTTTTGCTGGAAAGCATCAAGTAGGGCTGGTAAATAAATCTTTAGACAGTGTAGTTACTGCAAGTATCCATCAAAAATAGTTGATGCTGAGGGCTCTCCAACCCCTGCCATCAGACTTCGGAATCAAGACCTGTTCTCTGGAAGTTTTCTGCTCAGTTTATCAGCTATACAGGGACTCCAGGCTTTTAAAAGTTTATACCTTTCTTGCATGCCAAAAGCAGGCTAGAATAGGTTTGAAATGGTCTCCCAATCTTCTTTACCTCCACCTTGTTACATTTGAGCAATAGTAGGAGGAAAGCTCCAAAGACTCTGAGGGACTCTGTTGCCATCTTCCTGTGCTGATCAGAGTGCTACTGCCTTCCTTGAATGCCTTTTAGATACCACATTTGGATCTTTCTTTCCCAGCTGGATGCTTTAGCAGATGGTTTAAAGAGAAAGTGTTGGGAGAGTGAAAGTTTGGATCATGGTGCATTAGACTGGAAGCTTATTCTTCTGGGCCTCTTCCAATGCACATTATACTAAGGTACAATGAAAAAAAAGCCTTTTTGATTTATTAATATTTTTATTTTTATTTTCCTGCTTTGCAGTTTTATTCTGCAAAATATCAACTAAACTAACAGCAGAGCAGCTGTTGAGCATCCAGTCCACCAGTACTAACTGATAAGGAGAGGTAACAAGAGGGTTGCATTTAGACTGGCATAATTTTGGCTTCTTGAGGAGTGTGCACATTGCCCAGCTTTGGGCATATAAAGTTTGCTGTTTAGAGTCAATGAAGAGAAATACTGCTTGGATCTCCTTCACCTTCGAAAAAAGAGTTCAGCATTCTCTTTTCACAGCCATCTGGTTTGTGTATTGACACAAGGTATTAAGAGTTGTACTTGAATCTTTGCAAGGATCCTCTCTTCACTTCATCAACCCTCCCTTCAGTTCAGCAACCCACACTAGAGTGTTCTTACCTGAATTTGGATCTTCAGTATCTGGAAGGAGGCAGTATGCAGCAGTTAAGTGACAGACCCACTTATTTTCACGTATACAAGGTAAAAATTGGATTTTTACTTCCCTAACATACAGTATTGATTTTCAGCACCTTGCTACAATGACAGAAATAATAATCTCCTGTGAGCTGGTTCATGCACTTTGTCTTTTTTTTAATATAGCTTTTTAAAAAAATACTAGTGTTTATTTATTTTTACACACAGAAATGTCAACATTTGAGAACCCAAGAGAAATAGTGGTAGAATGCGTGATGAATTTCAAAATAGGATGTGGACTTTTATTTGCAGTGATGTCTTTTACCTTACCTCAGCAGGAGATGCTGAGAAGCACTCTAGCAGAACCTTACCACTGTGTCTCATAAATTTCCTGCCTGGTGGTTTCATGTCTGCAAAATGCTATTTGATCAGTGGTAATAATACAGTGTTAATTATACTGTGTATATGGACACTGATGCTGGAAAGCGAATCTGAACTTGCTTTTTAGGTGGTTTTTAGGTTGCTTTTCAACCTTACTCTAACTGCATCTTGGCCCTTTATTTAAGATTAATCACAGAATCACAGAATGATATGAGGTTGGAAGGGACCTTTGGAGATCCTCTAGTCCAACCCTTGTGCCAGAGTAGGTCCACCTAGAGCAGGCTGCACAGGAACTTGTCCAGGCAGGTTTTTTTATGTGAGGAGTTTCCATTTCTGGAGACCTCTCTGGGCAGCCTGTCCCAGTTCTCCTTGTGTTTAGATGGAATTTCTTTGAAGTTTGTGCCCATTTCCTCTTGTCCTGTCACTGGGCACCACCAAAAAAAGACTGGCCCCTTTCTCTTGACACTCATCCTTTAAGTATTTATAGGGTATTGATCAGAGATCAACATTATTCCAACAATTCTACTTTGTGGCAATAACATCTATATAGCTGTGTGCTACTGCTCCTGACAGCTTGGTGTGTATTTTTTAAGACATTTCTAATTGTTGAGGTTTGCCTAAGGCCAAGGAGATTCATTTGTTGCAGCAATTAGAGAATGCCACATATCCTTTGTTCTGTCTTTGTTCTGCTTAAAATCTGTTGCTAGCTATTTTTTTTTTAATTATTCTGCTGGACATGAACAGTAGTATCAGTAAATGGCATTGCAGCACGTTAATTCTGCCCACATTTAGACAAAATATTTCCTGCCCACAACGTTTTTGTACTGTGCACTGTATGTTCAGTTTTGTGGACAATGGTGGCTGGTAATATATTTGCAGCTGTTGTCAAGATTAATGTTCTGTCTTTTAAATTAAAATACTGAAACATTGCTGTGTCCTTGTCTCTCCTAAAATACATTATAGCAAACTATAAGTGTGTCTTCTAGGAATATGCCATATTATCACATTGAGTTAAAGAATTACTTTACTGATAACTAATGAATAATGCAAGAGGCCTGCTATGTCTTCAGAGGTGGGACTCCTTTGACAGTGTCTCTCTGCTTTCTTTGGTCTTAATTTCTACACTTTAAGCATTTTTTAAGCTATTTTTGCATTCATAAGCATTGAACCTGTTTTCTTTTTAACAGGCTCTGGGCCTGTGCTTGCCTCTACTGGCTTTGCAATATTCTGAAGGTCAGTGTCTTGGGTTCCTGCACCCAGGTTAAGGGGAGACCACCTCAGCAGGGTTCACTGGTTTTCTTGGTGTGATTTGGGCACAGGCATCTGGCTCTTTTGCCCTCACACCTCTCCTGTCTAGCTTGTTCCCATGCTGGTTCTGGCCTTTATGGGGGGTCAGAGCTCAAACATCTGTAAACTGGAAGATAGCTCCAAGAAGGGAAGAGCCCTCCTGGTGTTTCTCTGCTTGTTGGACCTTTGGCTGGCTACTGTACAACTGGACTGCAGGCTCTGCTCTCTTTCCCTTTGAGGTGATAAATGCCAAGTTATCCTTGCAAATTTGAAGTATGGGCCAACCTAATTACTAAAATTCAAATCTTGCTTATTTTCTAGGTGCATGGGTGGCAGTGGGAGGTGCAGTGGTAACCAGATATGCACTAGCCCGTTCTGCATGGGCACTGGCTTTCCCACCAGGTTCCCTTGTATTTTTCAGAGAATGCAGCAGCTGGATCACTGCTTGGAAGAGGACAGAGAAATGCATGTGCTGTCCACACCTGCCCAGTGTCCTCACCGGCTCCTTTAGCCCAGCCAGCTACCTATCTACCTGTCAGTGTCTGTGACTGCTTCCCCACTCTTCCCTTCACCGACCTCCCATAGAAACATCAAGCCGCGAATGGGGAGAGAGAAATGGGCAGCAGCAACTACGTGGTCCAGAGGAGCTGTGCCATCTCCTGATGGGATGAAGCACACACTCCCTTTTCCCTGTGGATAAGCAGCACTGGCAGAGCAAGGTGAGCTGCTGGAAGTGACCCAGTGCTGAGGCTGCACAGCCTAAACTCCATTATTCCACCACCTCAATTTAAAAAGGGTGTTGAGATCATAACAGTGTTTAAATGTACTTGGGGTTACTTTTTAGCCTCTGTGTTCTCATTAATTATGTGATGCAGTCTGACTCATGCTCTTATGTAAGTACTGAGCTGTAACGAAGCTGCGTGTTGTAGTCATTTAGCGCAGGGCTCTAAGGGTCATTTGTGTTTTCATTAAAATACAGTGCTTTCTGTCCCAGAGGGGATGGCTTGAGCTTCAAGAACAGGAATGTGTAATGTTCCATTTTGTCTCTCCTCTGCAGGCATAGAGGAGGTACGAGATGGCAGGGGTTGTTCTCATCAAATTAGGATGATCCTTGGGTAGGGTCTGGGGAAAATCAGGCCATTTACAAAATTGTTTTGTGCTCATGAGAAATTGCCGCCTCCCACAATTTATCCCGGTAGTTTTGTTTGCAAAACATCTTGTGTGGCAGAAACCCGAATTCTTTTCTGGTCTAAAAGGACTGAAGTCTTTTGGTTCATATTCAGAATTGAAAAGTATCTCCAGACTGATGTAGGAACCTCCAGCCTGTGGCTGTATCTGCACATGGCGATCTGGCACATCTCCTGCAATGAATAGCTCGAAGGTGGGAGTGGAAAGGACAAGGTTCATGGCAGGTCAGGCTTCTTGGAAATGGCCTTTAATCCTCCCAACTGAAATTCATGTATTAAACAGGATTTGCATTTTGACAGCAGTGACAGGATTAGAGCTGTGGCAAGAAGAGCCACGTTGGTAGTACAAGAAAGCCTCTGGCCTGTAGGATTTTGAGGGAGCTGAATTTTCAGTTAACTATTTTTTAAAAAAAGTAATGCAGGAGTGTAGATACTGCATCTTGTTTACACAGTGTTATTTTTCTGGGATCAAAAGTCTACAGGATGAATTACTGGAATATATTTGAATATTTTGAGTTTATTTGAACGTATAAATGCTGGGCTAAAGCCAGAAATACTAAGTCCCTTCTTCAAATATTCTGTTAGCAAAAGGCCAATCTGCTACATCCCTGCATACCGTACATGCAGGCTGATTTGACTCCAAAACAGAGATGGCACAAGATGTTTTTTGCTGTTCCGTTCCTCCCCACAAAAATACACAACAGAAAATGCCAGAAACCTTATATTACTAATCAAGAACAGCTTTTCTTAATCACAAGATTTTAATAGATGTGCTGTGCAGAACTATAACTAGTAATCCAATCACTCATGCGCTCTCCTCCACTTAATTCAATTTCCTGCAACAGCCTGGTGATTGCAATCACTTTCCTGATTGTAGCAATTGGAAAGCCCCACTCCTGCTCACCCGGTCATGAAAGATGGCTGGATGCAGCGATTCTGTATGCAGATCAAAATCACAGCAAGACAGTAAAACACAGATTTGTTAGAGATGATTTTATTTTTTTAAAATTTGAAATCAGTTGATGTGCTTTTTGAAAGAGTAAATTGTGGGGGGGGAAACCTGTCTGCGCANGAAACCTGTCTGCGCATTCATGCTAGAAGCACATGCACTCCAAGGCTCCTGGGCCAGAGAATTGTACCCAGAGCAGTAAGTGCATGGAAGTCTCTGTGGGCTGGCTGGTCTATGTGTGACATTTAAGGCCTGAAGCAATTTGGTGTGCTCAGCCTCGTCTAGTTTTCTTCATCACGGGTGTTGCACAGGCAGCAGCGGACAGGCAGCTTACGATACAGCCGTGTCCATCAGCACACTGTGGCTCTTATCCTTTTTGCTCCTCTATAGTGGGGTCCAGGACCTACTTTCTTTTAGGTTTGGCCAGGTCTGGAAAAAAAAAAAAAAGCTTTTCTTTTCTTTTTTTGTCAACAATCTTGTCCTTGCATCTTAACACTCAGAAAGCTCTGGCAGGGCTTCCTTGCCCTCCAGTTTCTCATCCTCACAAACCTGGCACCACCACCTGCAAAGTTTGGGTTGTATCCAGGCCTTCTTTGCCTTTGCCATCAGTGCTGCAGGCAGTCAGCACCAGGGCTGTGCCATGCTACTCTTGGGAGGTTAGTGAGAGTCTCCTACTACTCCCAGAAGTAGATCATCCTGTTCACAAGACACCCTTCTACCCACACTGTCTCACTTCAAGCCACAAATTAGCTTTTGCTTAACTAGTGTCAGGGCTCACCTCTTTTTGCATTCATTGCCCTTGTTAATTCACTTGTAGGATCAATCTTTTTAAGAGATTCGCTAACTTCAGAGGGTGCAAGAGACTCGAGTCTTTGGTAAGGATGCTGACAAGCTCTGCTGATGCCAGAGTGTTAAAATAAACAGTCTACCTTACAGTGAAAGACAAACAAGCGTTTGGCTGAAAAAACAGGGCTGTGCTCTGAGTGGCAAGAATGAACAGCACAGACACTGGAGTGCTGCTTTTCAGGCATGTCAAATTATTCATCAGCTCCTATAAGCAGGCGTTCAAAACTTTAACTCAAATTTTCACTCCTTTCATATTTACGTTCTTCATGCATAATGTATATTTTTTGTAATAGATTGACAAGACTGTGGTCTGTAACAAAACCAACTAAAAACCTCTTTTCTACCTCCTAACACTTTTCACTGCACAAGGGACCGTTTTTGTTAATTTGTAAGTGCAAACAAATATTTTCACAACTCTGGAAATGACAAATCATCGATGAAGTTTCCCTAGGGGTAATGTTTCCCTGCCATCAAATCAACAGCCTGAAGAGGGGAAAGACATCTGTTACTTCAAGTCCATTGGACATGAAAAGCCAGCAGCATACCAGGTAAGAGCACATTTTTCAATCAAACATTGCAGTATGTGGCCTTTAGTGTAATTACTGCTCATCTTGTACACTGTTCACTGGCAATGACTTCCATACTCCTATCAGCTATTTTCTCCTCGCTGCTGCTGAAAACCAGGTCCTTTTGCTGCCTTTGCCTTAGGCTTTGTGTCTGTGATTGACCACATTCTTATTGGAACTGAAAACAACCCAGTGGTATCTTGTATACTTCAAATCTGAGGCTGATGTCTCTGTTCTAATGGTTAGCAGATACATTATTTTGATCCAACTTTTCAGTTATTCAGTCAACTTTTATCTCTTAGAAGAATTTTAGACAACTATCTGTTTGCAAAACAATATTTTATTAATAAAAAGACTTATGAACAGTAAGAAAGAACCTCCCCCCCCTAAAAAAAATATAAATCCAAAATAAACTCCCAGAGACGTGCCTCAGTTCTTCACTGCCTGTACAAGCAGTTCCATTGGGTAGTAATCCTACATATAAATTTCTCTAAAGATGGCTGAAAGTACAAAAAAGCATCATGCATACTTCTATGCACAGCCAGACAGATTTAACAATACACAAAAAAAATCTGTACATCAGTGATTAAAAAAGCCATGCTTTTGTGTAGCACCAAAGGGAGAATTATGTGGATTACAAACAAAAAAAACCAAAACCAAACCACCACTGCCAACCGCAAGCCACAAGCCCTGGAATCCTGAATTAGGGACATGATTGACCAATTTCTGCTTGCAGTTTCATCTCTTCTTTTCTCAAGGGAAAATTGTCAATAAGTGCAAAGAGCTCAGCAGGTGTTGCTGGGAAAGGGTAGCGTTCCTTGTCCATTCCGTGCTTGTCCATCACTACAATGTTGAAATTGTAATGGGGGATCCTCAGCAGCAGCCTGCAAAATAAGGAACTTGTTTTGTTAAAGCTCATCATCTACTGCCTGGGCACTTCAAACTAATAAATGTCAGAACCAGCCTGTTGGGTCTAAACAAGGGAAGGTGGGGCTGGTCAGAGAAGGCTACCCAGGGTGGACTTTGTTTCAGCTGTAAGAACGAGGAGTCAGGTAGAGAGCAAGCATCTGCGTGTGCTGCTGGCTGTACCTCTCTGCATTAGGGAAGGGCTGAGGTAACTGCACCCAGCTCTGTTTTCTTCTGAGACCTCTGAGAGTTAGTACAGCACGTACCATTACCTCTTGTTATCATAAGAGGAAACAAAAAACCCACACCAGAACACAAAAAAAGTACTGTATATATTGCGTAAAGAAAACCACTGTGATGGAGCTAGAGTTACAAGTAGCCTATTCCTTTTCTTGGCTAGACTCACTCTATATTTCCTCAGGCATATCACAGAAAGATGCTCCTGGACTATTTGCCTAAATAACTACTACTACTAATTAGGGAAAACCTGCCCATGAAGGCCTTCGCTTTTGGCTCTTGTTGCCCTCCTGTGCCCGGGAAATGCTGGCACTTGAAGTCTCCCTCTCAAGTGAGAACCAACCTCCACCCCTGCCAGTCTGAACCAAGCCAAAACAGTTCAGGCACCTCAATAAAACTGCTGAATGTTGTAGTCAGGTTGGGGAGGCTGAGATCATTTCCTCTTTGAAATACTGCCCATATCATTTCTACATGTGGAACTTCAAAGAACAACCACTGTGTCCGCTCCTGGCCTGGCCACAGCCACCAGCAGGGCTGTTGCTGCTCTTTGGGGCTGCACTGGCAGCTGCTCCAAGGCTGTTCTTGCAACATAACTGCAGACTGTCAACACTGCAGCAGACCAACTCCAGCACAAATACAGACACATGCTTGAAATGTTTTGAGCAGAAGCACCCAAAAATAGAGACCTACAAAGCAACCAAGGGGATATGCAAGGAGTTCACATGAATTCAGAAATTTGCTTTGGGTTGAGCAAAGGGTCAAGGAAGACATGGCACTTGAAAGAATGGCATAGACTATGTTTTGTTTCACATTTAAATGGGTCACAGCCTATTAAAACGTGAAACAAGCTGAAGTCTATGCTCTTAATTTCATAAATACCAAATGTCCATGAATTTCCAGTAGTTATTGTGCAAACAGAAAGCAAATTAAATCTAAAACTTACTCTTCAATATTTACCTTCCAGTGTCTAGCTATGTATGTTAGAGTAGGATAGATATATTTAGAAAGTCAGATGCACAGAATCAAAGGCAATGTGTCTCAAATACTAAGGTGCAAACACAACAGCAGGGAGAGGTTACTTTACCTGACTTGCAGGGCAAGTGATGGAGGCAGCAGCTTTACACCTATTCTTCCTATTTGTGCTGGGAAGACCCCCACCAATTCAACTATGGTAACGTGTCGGAGGTCTAAACCACACTGTGCTGGCTGGAAGGGTTAAAAGAAGAAAGAGGTGTGTTAGTTACCAGTGAGAGAACAGGGGGCTGTTTTGAATATGCAGTGAGTGTTCATAAAGAGTCTGATCTTGCGTGAATGAGATGGTTTAAACTGCAATGAGAGCATACTTTGAAAACACTCTAAAAAACACAACACATGGGGACCACCTAGGAGAAATGTAAACTTGTCTTTGCAATGACATGAGAAGGTTCCAGGGTATTAAGCACTGTGCCAGTAATCTAATTTGGCAATCAAAGCGAGGTCTGTGAGATGGAAGTTGACTGCAGAAAGTGTTCTTTCATGCCAACTTGTTTGACCACTGCCAAACAGTAGGAAAAGTACTATAGGCATTGAATTTAGTATTTTAAACCATTTCATTTTGATCAATATATTGAATTTTCTTGCTTAGCTAATCTAGTGGTTGAAAAGAAAAACTTTTTTTTTTTTTTGTAATGTAACTATAACTTAAGTGAGCAGTTAAAAACATCCTCATGTTCATATCCCAAATAATGAGTTTTGTTACAGTTATAAGAAAAGAATCAAGACAGAAGCCCTTGCTGCTGTGAAAGAATACAGGACTGGCTCCTTTTCCTGAGGACACAGATATGTTTCTGAGGTATGTCCCTAAGTCTAGCAAGAACCCAACAAGAACACCGCATTTACTATATATAAGAAGGACAATTACCAGAAGTTTTCATTTTTTTGGGGAACAAAATACCCCAGTGCAATCTCCAGCACTCTGGATGATTTCTATGCTGAGCCTCTGGTTGTTACAAAGTGTGTAGCTTGGTTGGCATGAAATCACCGAAATGCTGGATGGTTTGGGGTTTTTTTTCAGCTTTAGGAACTGAATTAGGGAATGATGGCTGAGCACAAGTAAATATTAAATTAATTTGGGGTTAATTAATTAATTAATTAATGGATGAGGGGCATCAAACCCATGTAATCAGTGACTGGTCACTCAGAGGCAACACAATCCAGAACTGAGCTGAATTAGAGACTGAGGAGACATTTCAACTCAAACCCATGTAAATATGATTAATCTAGAGCGGAAGCAGCTTTAGCCAGATCTCTGTGGCTGAAATATAATAGTTGAAGTTTGCAGATTTATATCAAACAGTGGAACTTGTTCCCTTGTGTCCCTCTTTAAAGATAAAAAAAAGATAGTTGCAAGCCCCCTCGAAATGTGTTTTACCTGCAGCATTCCCAACTGCATCCTGTAGAAGAAGTTGGCTGCAGTAGGAGTGGAAATAATTAGCAGTCTCCGCTTCTCATAAAATTGATCCAGAAGTGCAGCTGCAGTCCTCACATTCACATTAATATTCATGGCTAGGATTAAATTTAAAACAAAAGCTACAGAGCATACTGAAAACAGATCTATTTCTGAAAGTACAAGCTAGAAAGCAGAAGCACAAGAAATAATAATAAAGAAGATATGGGTGAAATACTGGCCTCATTGAAGCCAACAATTTTATCTTAAACTGATCTGGCTTGCAAAACTCTACAAGTTTTATAGAGAACTGAGTTAAAAACACGTATCAGTTGTGAGGTCCTATTATCATCCTAGGAAGGAGCAGCCAGAGGTGGCAAAGGCTTTAGCTGTAAGTACAAATTGGCAGAAGAGATGAAGATGTTACGTTTCTTACCTCTGGGGCATTAAAAATATAAAATCTGCAGCCGTATTCCACCTCACACCCCCTTCCCAAATTCTCACTGCCACCAGAACCATTGCTCTGGCAGCCCTTCCAGTAAAGTGGTGAAATACTCACTTACGTGCACAGGTTGGCTCCACTCCAGACCACCCCAAATTGTACTGGCATACTCTAGCTGGGCTTCCTTGCAGCTCGTAGCCACCAATGCAGGAGAACTCACACGTAGCACCATAGTTATTTCCATCACCTGAACACTTGATGTAGCCATTATCTGGGGCGTTTAATTTTACACAGCGCCTGACTTTAAGCAAGAGGAAAAAAATAATAAGATCACAGACAAGGCATGAATCAACCTGTTTGCTACTAGGGTAGCATAGCCAGTGGAGTACCAATATAGATGTTTTTTTCTGTTTACTTTCTATATTACTGAAATCATGTACTTAAAAACCCCAACCAATCAACTGAAAAACCCACCTTGACTCACATGGAAACTAAAATGATACATATGTATAGGAGTACGTATGTTATTGTGGTATCACGGTGACAAAAGGTGGAGAACACAAGGAGAGCTGATGTTGAAACCTAGAGGTTTAATTTCTCTATATTAAACTACAAATTTCAAGATTTGGACTTATGAAAAGGCAGCCCCTGGTTGACAGATTGGAGTCACAGCTGAAACAACTCCTTGCACACCTGTCTGAAAGGCTCACAAGCAAAGTGTCAGGGAGAAGTCAGCAGGAGGGAAGGAGTGTGGAGCTGGAGACAGGACTGATCAATGAAGTTCCTCCCTGACGTGCACAGTGCTGGCCACCCACCCTGCTGCTGGCCTGGCACCCAGGGTCTTGTGCAAGACTGCCTTCTCCCTTTCAGCATCAATATGCAGTTTATATACGTATATATGACAAATACAAAAATAAGGACATTTCTCAAATTGCCTACTAAGCAAGATGCAAATCAGTGACTGTATTTACAGGGTAAAGCATTGTTCTTACCTCTGACTTTAACAAGAAATTTGCAAGTGCCTTTGTTTTCAGCTCTGTCATACACAGTGTAATGGATTTTGTGGTCGCCTTCTGGAAAGTGTGACCCTGGTGGCAGGCCTTTCAAAATAACACTAAAACAGGACAGACATTGATAAATTCACCGATATTTTCCTACTGACAATGAAGAGTGATGTTTGTGGTGCGTGAAGACTGTCTTGTTTCACTGCGTGACTGTGAGTAAGCAAAGGAAGAAGCTGGGCAGCAGTGACTGGAATATTTAAACTTGGTGCCAACAGCCCACCCTGGGGTTGTACAAACAGGTACAACCTTCAGATTTTCAAGACACGAGGGAGGCAGAGGGGGCAGGGCCTGCTCGTCTCCTGTAAGACAATCCATAGTGTAGTCAAGCATCATGCCATGCCCAAAGTAACTCCAACGTCCTTTTCCTTAGATAAGGAAAAGCAGGATTGATTTTCCCTTATTTTATATCATTAATGCCAGGGCTGCAGCGTAACCCAGAGCTGGCAGAGAAAACTTTCAGCCTCTCACAATAGGGACGTACCCATCTGGCAGCTCTGTACTGCTCCTACGATTACACTAATGTACAAAAATGGAATAGAAAGCGAGATTTATTGTCACAGCAGAAGGATGTGTTGACCCACAGCAGTATTTTCACCTAGAACTTGTTCCTAGCCTGCAAATGCATCGGGAGAATTTAGGCATGTTAAATGTATCCTCATTTCTTAAGCAGTGAGGTTGAGCAGTGTCCCGCATAATGGGAAAGCTCACATACTCACAGGGCTGCAGGATGCAGTGCGTCCAAGGAAAGCACTGAACACTTTAGAAAACATCACAGTTTAGAAAGATTTTATAAAAACAGATTTATAGAAAAGCTTCCACAGATCTTCAGAGCTGGGAAGAGTCACTCATGACAATGTCCACATGGGATATTCCCTCTCCCTCCTCCCCCCTTTTTCTTTTTTTAGGTCTACAAGACAATGTTTCATCAAAAAGACCTTTGAATGTCTTTATTGTGACACTTTTTAGTTTTTATTTTATCAGGCTTGATTTTTTTGTGCTGTTAATTGCCATAGAATTATCACATTAGATTTAACAGCAATATTTTTAAATTATATACAAAAAATATTCGTTCTGCTATTATTTAAACTGTAACAAAATGTCACTGGCTACCGACAGCTTTTTTTGTATTCACATGGAACTGTAAATATCTTTAAGCTTACAACTTTAAAGATTTTAAACTTAACCAGTCTGCTATTAGAGAGTTAAAAGATGTAACTTGCTTAAAAAAAACCCCAGTTTTTCTATACTCTTTCCATTACAATAATCTAGCTATACTACCATAAATCCTGCATGATAAAGATGGGAAAATCAGAGACAGCAGTACTGTTTGCTCTTTTGGAAAATGAGACTTTGAAACCATAAAAATTGCCAAGGAAATTTTGAAGAAAATGTTAAGTTTAAATCCAATATTCAGAGCTCCCTAAGTTTCAAATGAGAAACATTACTTTACAGGCAACTGCAGAAGTCTGTGACACCAGTCCTCAGTACTACTTCAGGAAGAATCCTAAAGATGATTGCAGGTATTGTTTTGTGACACAATTCATCTTGTTTTTTTAAGACGGTGAAAATTGCCTTCGCCACTACCTCCAATGCAGTATTACCCTTTCATTGTTATGTATAAAAGGCAACTTGCTGTAAGACAACTTGTTGTATACGATAAGAGAGCCACAAGGAAGTTCTGGAAAATTTCACAGGTGCTGTCAAAATGCCACTGTCATTTATTCTATCAGCTCTAATCTGCTACCCCTTTACATGCCAGGTCCTGAGCGATTCAAATTGCCAATTACTCAATTAAACATGCAATTCTTTACAGCCATTGACATGTGACATCTATAAATAAGCATTTTGGATGAATTACAGGGAAAGGGTACCTGGCCACCCTCAAGAGCTGAATTACTAACCAAGGACCCTAGGAATAAAAAGGAGAATATGCAAACATTTACAGGTTTGGACCTACTCTGTCAGAATCCCATCAGCAGTGTCTCGTCCTTCTGGGGTGTCCCAGAACACTCTGGCTGTCAACTTGTTGGGCTCTGCAGTTTTCTCCTTCACACTCGGACACTGGATTCTCGGAGGTTCAGTATCTGTCAAAATAAACATCACAGAAATGGCAAAAAGAGAAACAAACAGCAGACTGACAAACTTGTCGTTTTCCAGGATATTGCTGGTGCATTTGATTTTTTATAAGTAATTCTTATAATAGTGTCTTACAAGTAATACAAAGCAAAAAGCAGACTGGCTAAGTTTTGAAAGTGTTTAACTGCTTCTAGAATATTGTGACTACTATTCAGGAGTAAAGGAACAGTGGTGATGATAAAAGAACTTGATGGAGGAGAAAGGTGATGCACAGCTACTCGTATTCAGCTGCTTCTGTTGCCAATCCTGCCAGCATAGCAGAAATAGATGGGCAAACCAAGCCCAACCACCGTCACAATTATTGATCAAAACAAAACAAAAAAATCTGTCTTTAACATCTCAGTCTCAAATTTTTGTAGCATTGCTTGGGTTCTACCCAAATAGAAGTCTAAATCCATTGAGTCATATACCAGCTTTAAAAATGAACATAGAGGCAGGAATGCAAATAGAAATCAATCCCTGAAGTGCTGCTTAAATGTAAAGGGTGGCAGGCCTTGTCTTTTCATTTGCAGGGAAGACACAAAAACTATCATCTCAGTTTCTTTCAGAAAAATAGCAATACAAAAAGGTTTAGGTCTTAATAAAGCATCAAGTATGCAAAATAATTACGTAGCCCCTTAAGTAAGGGGCTTATACAAGCAACACACAGTGTTTTCTCCTAGTATAACTTTGGCAAGTGCAAGCCCTGCTATAGCCCCTTCAAACTTTCAGTGGTATTCCAAGAACCTGTGACTCTTGAAAACTGTGTTGTCTCTATTTCTCCTGTTTTCCTCCAACCCCAAACACTGCAGCTTTAGGGGGCACCTCCACAGAAAGAGTTCCTGTCAATTTTGCACAGGAAGGAGTGGGGGAGGCACAGGCAAGTACGTAATTCAGAAGACATCAAAAATATTGCAAATTACCTTACACAAATGTTAATTTTGGTGGGATCTTTTTGGTAAATAATGATCTTATATTTAAAAAATATATATTTATATATACATATATATGTAATCTTCTCTTATAGTACTGGAAGGATAACCATTGATTTCTCTGTAAATCCTACTGGAAGGTGAAGCTAGGAAGAGTGGGTTCCCACTACAGGGAATGGTGCAATCAAAAATGAACAGCAAAAACCTCTAAACAGCTCTGGAAGCTTCTTGTACTTTACAAGAATGCCCTTCACTAAAGATTACACGAAGCACTTAAGTTTTTCTTTATGGATTCTTTAGCTTTTCCACTTTGTGAGTTTGTTCACTCCTTCCTTCATCTGCTGTGGTATGTAAAGAAGCAGGACTTTCAAGCATCTACCCTGGCTGCAGGAAGCACTTTGTCTCCTTTCCTTATGTTCTTAGTCACTCCCTTATTTTTAGAGTACCTTTCCCTTATGTGTGGAAAACCGCTCACACCACAGCCAGAGAGAGCTCTGCCCTCCTCTGCAAAGCTACATCACTCTCAATAACCCCCCCCTAATACAAGTGTGGTTGAATTAGGGTAGGAAATAATCCAGTCTCAGCAAGGCTGCTTCTGGCTCTAGTTAGTTTAATGCAGCGACAGCTCAACACCGTGCTACAGACAGTACACATTAAATAAACGTAATGCTGGAATAAAAGAACAGGATTTAAGGACACAGTGCTTTAAGCACTTAATTAATTGATTAATCAGAAATCTCGTTATACTATTTAGTGCAGAGAAGACTGGTTGTTATGAACTGGCTTGGACTTCCACATCATAAAGACAAACAATACAGTTACTGTGGGAACCAACTCACCAAGCACCCAGGGGCCAGTCAGCCTTTTTAACTGGACTTAAAAATTCCTGGGAAGGACATTTTCTGTGGTCATTTCAGCTGCCTCTTAGCATTCAACAGACACTAAATGAACCCCACCAGAATAACTCTTTGAAACAAACCAAGAGAAAGCAGCTGTTGACCAAAGAGGTTCTTTAACTTCAGTGGCCACTGGGATGTGTTAAACCAAGCAGCACTTGGGTCTTTTTCCTTGTGCCCTTGTACAAAGTTACAGCCAATCTACAACATATTAAGCACCTTGGCAGAAGGAAGAAAGGTCTAAAATCCCAAGAAATTCCCCACCTTTAATAAAATGTATGATATGAGCAAGGTGCCTACTTGCAGCTTAGAAAACGAAACTGGTTCCAAAACAAACCCCAACAGAGGAACCAACAAGATCGCTGACGGTTGGGGGGGTTTTAGTGGAAGGAAGTATCATCCTGTAAGTGCTGGATTGTCAGGATCTCTCTCTTAATATCTATTCCTGGCCAGAGCCAGGCCACACTGCAAGATATCTGGCTGGTCTTACACTTTTACTACAGTGTCACTGCTGAAAGACAAGCAAAAAGCTGAGCAGATTTGTTTAGCAGACTTATGTATGAAATGGGTGAATCTTGCCCAGAAGCTTTGCATCACGGGCAGGGAAATTGAGTTTTCACAAGAAGCATGGCGCCGTTCAGCCACCACTCTTCCATTCTTGTCAGTTGTCGCTTTTCTCAACTGCTTGGCAGCAGCAACTGATATTCAGGCTCCACACTGGGAAGTGGCATTGCAAACATGGCACCAAGAAGTCAGCAGTGGAATACCAAATTTTAAAGCTGTCTTGAAGTTTGGGGGAAAAAAATGCCATTTTTCAAATAAAAAATGGAGTCATCAAATAGGTTTTAGATCTATTTTTCAAACATACTTCTGGGATTGGCCATATTAACACAGCTTATTAACTGTCTCATAATTTTTAAAGGACTGTGTTTACTTGCTTGTGAATTTGAGATGACAAGAGGAAAGAAACAGAGGGATGATACTGAATGCCCATCACTCGCTTATTCAAGAGTCCATATGGGATAAGTAATTGGCCTGTTGCTACCTAAACACGCTGTTATTACTGATTGTTAATGACACTAAATGATGGCTGGAAGCTAATTCAAAACGTTAGTCTGTGTCAGAAGCATAAAGAGATGAAGAAACTGGAAATCATGAAAGGGGAGATGAAAAACATTGTTCTGCTCTCCCCGCCTCCCTCCACAAGGCACTGCTCTGTATTTCAAAACATCCATTATCGGGGCCTGTATAAGCTTGTTTCAGACATCCACAGTTGGAAGCTGTTCGTTAGCTGCCTATCAATAGTCTTAGGATGTGACAAAAGGATGACTTAGCATGGTGACAGCCATTTACCACAAACTCTGGTATATAATCAGCAGGAAAATGAAACCTTGATAGAAGAAAAGACAGTGACATTTTTCAATCTTCTGAAGGAAAATAGCTATTTCAATCTACGTCACAGTGCATTAAGGATATAATGGGAATATTATTCAAGTGAGTATTGGCCTTTTTAGCTTACTGATAACCAAAAGCAGTGTATGTGGATCTTTTTTAATCAAAGTTATTTCAGCAACATGAAGGATATTCTTCCTCTTATAGGGCACAGTCTGCTTTATTAGGACAGAATACTCACTGTCTGCAAGGGCTTCTGTGAGTGACTGCTAAAACATACTTAATTTTCTTTAACTAAAAACCCAACCTTTTCCCCTCCCTTTTAATGAGTAACTGTTCCAGCAATAACGCTAGCCTTTGCTACGGGGACCTTCACTACTGCACTGTAAACTTCAGTTTTGCGTAAAACTGCTAAGCTGTGCAACTGCAGTACAGAAGGGTAGAGGAAAGCCCCGTGTTTTCAAGAGAACTGTTAATTCATGTCTGCAGTAATTTTTCCAGTTGTGCTAATAGCTGTAGTGTCAGAAGGCCACCTCCCTACTTATTCTGAATGACATGCACTTTGTCAGCCCATGCCTGTGAACACACGTCACATCCCTACTGTGCAGAGTACAACCAATTGCTTATATGCTAAAGAAATAAACCATCTTCTTTGCCTTTGCATTTCATTGTTTCCCTCACCTTAATCTCGTTCCTCAGCCAAGGGTGAGCTGTTCAGCCAGTTCTCTGCTGGCCACTGGTAAGCTTTCCTAAACTGTAGTTCACTCATGACTTTTCTGTAACTACCGAGTTACAGTAAGGGATATGTGTTCAACTGCAAACTGCATTATACTGTTAGGGTCATGTCTGGTCACAAAAAAATCCTCTGTCCTGTTCTTTTGACCTATCAAGAGGTCAAAAGATAACCCTATTAAACAGTTTGCTAACTGAACCACTCGCTATTTGCACATAGGAACTGTGCGTATACACAAGGTTTACAAGGGTCTTCTTCATACTATGTGGTATTACTGGAACTTAAATGGAACTTAAACTTTTACTGGGTTTCTTGGTACTATGCAACAAATCTCCTGCAGTTTTGGAATCAAAAAAGTGTTAATGCTAACTTAGCCTCTTTATTTAAGACATACTTGTTTACTCTATTCTGCAAGTAATAAGCATCCTCTGTAATGAGCCCCTCATCGCTGCAAACGGATGAAGTTCTGAAAGTGCCAGGAAATACAGAAGACAACATTTTATCATTCCCAAACTTAAAAGAGTTTGTTTTCCTTCCTCTGCCCACACCATTGAAAAGGACAAAGCTTGGGTTTTTTTTGTATATAAAAACAAGAGACACCACAAATAGTCTAGACATAAGCAGCAGGCTCATTTCTACATTGATACACCACCAAGTAACAGGAAATCTGAACAGCATTCTATGAATGTCAGGCCACAGTGGAAAAACTCCAAAGCCATTTGCTAACCTACACTGAGCCACAGGCATTCTGTGGAAAACTCAGTTACCATACACAGAAAACTCTGAGCACAAATACTCTACCACCCACAAGCTTTAATTATTGATAGCCAACTCAGATGGCCAAATACTTTCCTTTGTGGGTGGCTGCCAAACCTTTTATCAGAGACTTCCCAGAAACAAAAGCAGCAGCTGAAACTTAACTATCTTCTGAAATCTCATTAGTAGGAAGGGAAGTTAAATCTCAGTATTGGCTTATCTCTCTTGATTTTTTTATATAAAACCAATTTTTCCAGCTGAGGTTCCCAGGAGACTACTAACTGCTTAATGAAAATTGCTGGCATAACTAATGTGAACTAGGCTGAAATTTAGTTTAGCTCACTGCAACCATGGTGGTACCACTAATCCAGTCACATTCCCTGGATATATCTGGAAACCGTGATCCCAAGAAAGGAAGGCAACAGAACACGTCAGATGAAAGGTTTCTTTTCAAACCTGTTTCATGATTAAGTTGCAGAGAGCAGGGCAGACTCCAGCAGAGAGAACACGCTAGAGGAGTGGCATAGTAACTAGAGACTACCGAGTCACCCAGGAGATCAGGGAAGGCTGTTATAAGCCTTGTAAAGTACTGACTATATGCACCAGCCTCATTACAGTCATATGTTACAGTGATAACACTTGGACCTGATAGCACGTTTGTGAAGAGGATGGTTACTTGGTACTGAAAGTACGAAGTAACAGAGAGCACTCTGTATCCCTTGGAAAACTGTTCTCTGCTCCCTCAAAAGGGACAGTTGCATTTTCCCCCCACATGGAGATGGATAAAAGAGCATTTTGGAATTAATTTGGATGACTCAGGCACCTCAAGCTATACACTTTCCAGGACGCAGAGTAACCATCCTACTTACCAACACAGGACGCTGGCCGGCCACTCCAAACTTTGTTGTCCATGCATGTTACTATACGGTCACCTTTCAGCTGGTATCCCGGTGAACAGTAGTACTCACACCTTGAGCCAAAGTAGGCACCATCTAAACACTTGAAGCCCCCATTGGTTGGCATGGAGAGGGTTGGGCAGCGTTTTTCTGGAAAAGAAAAAAAAAAAAAAAAGACTTCTAGAAACCTGTTATGCTCCTTCAGAGCAATGTGAAGGCAGGGTATTACAGAAATACGGATGCAGCTCGTAAATGAAGAGTGGGAGAAAGTCATGTTCCACATGAGGCTTTTTGTACTGTTCTTATTAGCTTTGTTTCAAATTTAACTGTACACACACAGTAGCCTAATGCAATATTTATATGAGAAAAAGATGAAAAATACCTATTCCTCTCTACTCAGAAAATGTTTTACTGCAAGAGCCCACTTAGGCACCTGATACAAATCGTGCCCACTTACAAAATCCAAGATGAGCAATATCTCAAAGCAGAGCTCTATGGCTCTGTCATAAAATTATTCCCACAAATCAAAATCCCACACTCATAAAATGTTCCCTATCTTTGCCCACTGCCAAGAGTATTTGTACCACTCATGATAGTTTTCATGCCATATACCACTGTGAGATCATCGGCAACAAGCCAACACACATATCAAAGTATACTGTGATTGTTTAAAATGCAAATAACAAACCCAAGATCACTGTTTTAAAGGCAAGTAAAATTTATTGTCTGCTGAATCTGAGGTACAAGCCACATGTACATGTTTCATAGCTACTTACGTTTGCACAGCACTTTCCCAGACCAGCGTTTGCTTGATTGACATATTAGCTGCTGAGGGCCATGCAGTTCGTAGCCTTTTTGACAGCGAATATCACATCTTGTCCCCAATACATTCTTGTAATATTCCCCTTGAGGGGTCCTGCAGTTTGCATAGCCATGTTTCACCTTAATGGGGGAGCACCACGGTGTTTCTAGCACAGAGAACAAAAAAACCCACTCATAGTACTTCGTAAAATGTGAAAGGTCCGACACAAACATAACATCACGTTCTTCATTCAAGGTCACAGAGAAGAAACGGGGGGAAAAAAAAAAAAAAAAGGGTCTTATTGAAAAAGCCACCAATCCTCAAAGTGGAGAAGTAACAAAACAGCAAGGTGCATTAAGCCTTATACACCAGAAGGTCAGGCCTTCAAAGCACGGCAACTGTTCTTTATTAGAAAACATTAAAGATTGTTACCAACAGGAGGGGAGTGAAGGGTGTTCTATGGTTTTTTGTCCACGGAATAAGTGTGCCACCATGTGGACAGTTTGATGACAACCGGACCTTTTTCCCTCGTTTTTTAAGCAGATACATCTAACTTCTCTTTGGTAACGAAAGTTTGCATTAGGACCACCTTCAGTCTAGCTGTAGTTGTAAGCTTTGAAACATTCAGCTCTCTCACTGCCCACTGAAAATAAAACAAATCTTCAATAAGAACTGGTGCACTACAGGAAATTGCTGTGGCTGAACTCTGTGATAGTTCAAGCTCTCCCACAATTTTAAGGGCTGTGACTTCCATAAATCATCTTACCCTGCTCTGATGAGACCCCACCTGAAGTACTGCATGCAGGTTTGGAGCCCTCAATATAAGAAAGATACGGACCTGATGGAGCGGGTCCAGAGGGCCACAAAAATGATCAGGAGGTTGGAACACCTCTGCTACAAGGACAGGCTGAGGGAGCTGGTGTTGTTCAGCCTGGAGAAGATGAGGCTCCGAGGAGACCTAATCGCAGCCTTCCAGTACCTAAAGGGGGCCTACAGGAGAGCTGGGGGAGAGTTGTTTACAAAGGCCTGCTGCGATAGGACAAGGGGCAATGGCTTTAAGATGGAGAAGAGTAGATTTAGATTGGATATTAGGAAAAACTTCTTTACTCTGAGGGTGGTGGAACACTGGAACAGGTTGCCCAGGGAGGTGGTCAAGGCCCCTTCCCTGGAGAACCTGGTCTAGTTGGGGGTGTCCCTGTGACTGCGGGGAGGTTGGACTAGATGTCTGGACTTCACGTTGTACTCTTCAGCTCAAAAGATGGCTGGAGGATTACCTTCCCTGCATATCATGGAAATGTAGCCTAAAGCACAAGAACCACCTTCTAGTTGCTCCTGGATGTGGGACAGTGACACATGAATAGATCTGCCAAGTCAGAGGGAAGCTAGAATTTGGCTGGGACTTCACGGATAATGCTTCTACCAAACCCACAGGAGAGGGAAACACATGTACACAGAACTGAACTTTTAACAGATGGTCAGGACTACACTTTAAAGCACTCAAGGATACAGATACCATCCTCCTGTGAGCATTTAATACCATATTGTGATACTGGTGGGTGCAGTATCCCCTTCCCAGCCAAAGCTTCAAAATCTTTGTTTAGCTTTGAAAACAGGGTGCACCAAGCAAGCCAATCTTTTTCTGCAGCGGGCAGCTTCTCAGGAGGAGTTTCCTACACAAAGAGTGACTCAGCTTGCCCCTTCCCATCTCCAAGATTTGAAAAGGGCATATCAAGAGGGAGGAGGTGGGGGACTGAAAGGCAAAAAGAGAAAGATGACAGGTCCTAAAATCCTGTGTGACAATGTGTGACATGCGGGAGGTACATGACAAAACTTTCAAAGTCTGCAGCAAGAAAGATGGAAAAAGGAAAAAAAAAAAAAAAAAAGAAAATCACAAAGATTTTTACCCTTTGTCCTTACAAAGTAACAGGAGACATTTAAAAATTTTTGCAGTCTGTTCACTTCTAACTCTTAATTCCTAGAATTATTATGTACATTTTTCTACACAATTTGGATCAACTCCACACATAAACCAACAAAAATCAATGCAGCCTGGCAGATTTCTCATACATGGGATATTTATATTCAGTGTACAATGTCTCTAAGACATATTTACACTTTCCCAATGGAAATTACATTTTTCACTTACATTTTACTGTGCTGGTCCTGAATCAACACAAATACCGTCTGAGGACTAAAATCAGAGATTAACTGTAAGCTCTGGACTAAACCAAGAGCACATTCCTCTATGATTGCTTCAGAAATAGTAGTCTATTTTACTATGGCATGCTAATTTTTTGTATTTCACCAATACATGGGGAAAACCCTTTACAAAGATGCGTTAGTGGCATTATTCCCAGTGCCACCAAATACGCAGTAACTGAGACAGGAAATAACAAGACCAGCCTCACAGCTCACAGCACCTTAGGGGCATGTTGTACTTCAGCTTTTTGGCTAAGCCACACAATCATCCCATCACTAGGTTTTTTTCCACCTATGGCCCTGCTTTCTTCAAGTACTGAATGTCAAATGCATCCTCCACTACTTACTACAGAATTATGAAAATGTACTTTGGTGGAGAGTGGTTTTTGTTTGTCTGGGGCTTTTTTATAATAATTTCCTGTCCTTCATCCTAATCTCTATCCCATACTTACCAAAAGGCATTTTAAAAACCCCCATCAACTGACTTGGATCATGTTGTTGAGGGGCTGTATCACAATGACTCACATTTTTCATGCTTGCTGTGAACTAAACTAAAACTGTGAGAGCAGGCAAGGAGTGTGAGCTAACAGGAACAGAAGTCCATCAGCTACTGCTGAAGTAATGAGTGATGACAGCACCCATCTCTGCAGCCTCCTTAGCTGCCCACCCCAGTGCCACTGCTGCAGCCTCAAGCATTGCCTCCGACCACTCTCTGGGGGAACCCATGCACCTTGGACTCAAAAGTGTTTCATTCACCTCCTGTGGAGAAATCCTCCTCCTCTTCCTGAGCTAACAACAGCTTTTCCATAATATCCCCTTCAGCGGTCTCATCCGCCAAATTTCCAACTTTTCTGTCCCACTTACTCTTCTCGGGTCCTGAGACTCTAAAATTAAAAAAATAAAAAGCAAGCTTTTCTTGCTTGCTGTACGATCTCCTTAACTAAGGAGGTCTCTGTTTTTCCACAAAAGGCTTTAAACCTGAAGTTCCTAGGAGAACACTGACTGAAGGGGCACAGTGTGGGGGATGAAGACTCAGGTAGGCTGCGCTTTTGCCTCAGCCAGCCAGGTAAGCCTTCTGCAAATCAGTTTAAGATATTTATGCCTCAGCTTTTCCACTTATGTAAGGTGCAAAAGCACTGGCTGATTTCCTTTGTAAAGGGAATTGTGAAGACAAACACACATTCCAACATGAACAAGAGCTGATAAAATAAAAAATAATAATAATAATACAAAAAAAAAGGCAAAGCAACTGTTTCAGGTATTGCAAATTGCCTGAGTTTTTCTGCAAATTTTTGCACCTTTACAAGCAAGGATGTCTTGAGTAAACTGCTGCATATATATTTTTTAAAAAGTAGCTAACAGCTAACAAATGCAGCTTAATGAACAAATGGAATACTGAAAAAAGAAAAAGGCCCTCCTGTAGTGCCACTGCATCTACGGTGGTCTACAGAGAGAAAAAACAAAGGCTCCTAGGGAGAGGTAATACATCTTTTACTGGACTAAATGATACTGTCAGAAAGAAAAACAAAACCAGACATGCCTTTGGATGCAGATAATTTGAAGAGCTTAGGAGGAACATCTGTTTGATCTAAAATATTA
This sequence comes from Pedionomus torquatus, assembly GCA_013398155.1. Lineage (NCBI taxonomy): Eukaryota > Metazoa > Chordata > Aves > Charadriiformes > Pedionomidae > Pedionomus > Pedionomus torquatus. The sequence goes on from VZRU01009337.1 coordinate 200,185, forward strand.
TTATGCTTACTCTAGAACTGAATGTGATTAGAAGAAAGTGGGTGAGGCAGGGTTTATAAGGGGGGGCAAATATCTGGGTTTTGACCAACTGATATCACTGCAAAAATCCCCAGCTAACTTGAAAAGCTGATGTGCCTGAAAGCACATCAAACGATACAACAAAGTTTCAGATCAAAGTTTGTTTATTTTTAAGTGAAGGCACATACTCATTTTCAAAGGCTAAACAGCTACATGGAATATTTATGGAATATTAGGGCTAGATGGGGCCCCAAAAGGTCACACAAGATGTTCCCTGCCTCAAGACAAGATCAGCTGCGTTCATGAAGGCTTTGGTAATAAGAAAAGCTGCAGACTTATCAGGCACCTCTTCTGGACTTTCATCATCTGTACTCGGCTCTGTTCATCTAACTGAAATTTGTGTTTTTACTTACCAGGGCCTATGTAGTGTTTTTTTATGTTTTTTTTTTAAAAAAAAAAAAAAAAAAAAAAAAAAAAAAAAAAAAAAAAAAAAAAAAAAAAAGGTTTGTACCATTCCTCAGTGATACAATAGCCTGCATTACCATGTACCAGTAAAACATTTCAGAGACTCAATGCTGTGTTTGCAACCACTGGTAAATGGGCAGCAAGCAGAAATGGTTGAGGCTACGACGTTGTCTCTACATCTAGGGCTACGGTTTAATCATTATGGGATTTGAGAATACATAGTAGGAACAAGGATCATCAGAGCAGTGGCACTAGATCTGTGATAAACACGGGAACTGTTACATTTGGGAAGTCTTTCCTCATCAAACACGAGCCACGCCAAGTGGCTGGAAGGAAGGCATTTTCTAGAGCATCACTTCCCCCAACCCCTCAGTCCTGTTTAAACACCAGCCTCAGCTGAGCATTTCCTTCACAAGCAGCATGCAAAGGGACAGGTCGCACCATTGCTTGCTGGTATACCAGCCAACAGAGCTGCAGGTTCACCAGGGAGGAAAGGAAAAACTCTTTAAAAATGCCGTGGGCACAGAAAGTCTCAGTGATGTTTCTCTGGAAAGCTGAGCAAGCTGAAAAACATTCAGATGAAGACAAAAGGGTCTGGTAGGAGGTCAATTCCCCCCACAATAAACTGCAATGCTTTCTTTGCAGATCCCAAAGAGGATGAATTTGTGTGTTCTCTTGCAGTGTTTGCATGTGCAAAGGAAAAACAATGATGTTTATGTATGGTATCATCAGTTGAGAAAATTAATTTAGTTATTTGTCACTGGGAAGTTTTATTTGCTGAGCAATGGGCCATACCCAAAGTGCTGGACTGCACACATAGGGAGGAGCTCTGAACACAGCTACTCAGCCCATTTTACTTGCTTTGTCTTTCTCCATCCCCTTCCCCCAGTATTAACTTAAATAAGTATGCTAATGAAGAGCGAGCCTTTTCTACTCACACGCTTTATACTCGTAGATTCACATTGTCTGATCTTCACTGTTTGGCAGTAGTGCTTCCAAACTCAGCGCAGTTTTTAATATCTGCGTGAATGAGTCATTATGTTTCACTTACCCTGGTGACATGTTGGCTGACATGAGTATAATCCATTTTGGGTCACCATATAAAAGGAATTTATGCAGAACCCGCATTTTAACTACTTGCCTGCCCTGGTGTGAATTGGCACTGACTTATTTTCATGATCTCTGGAATTCTTTCTCTATGTGTCTGCTGAGTGTTACATGTTACAAGGCAACAAAGAGTAAGTTTACCTAAACAAAGCTTTAGAGAAATATTTCTGCACGTGTTTGGAAGCAAAATTTTACTGGGAGGAACATACAACATTTATGAAAAGAGCAACATAGCTATAGCGTCTGTGCTTTCCTCTGTTGACAGAAACGTCTGAATCACTTTATGACTTACCTCTTACAAGGCCTATTGATTCTTTGCAGTGAATCAATAATGTACAAGATACCGGAGCTCAGAATTTTCAAGTAACCAAAATGATTTATTACAATGCTAGCGTGTCCACAGATGAGTTTGCTGCAGAATTTAATTTGTCACTTTAAATGGTAAGTAAGTTCTTTACTGTCTAGGCTTCTGAGGGATTTTGGCAGAAGAGAGGGGTATTGAGACAGAAGCAGACTCCTTAAGAAAACAGACACAGTAAATGAAAGATTTATAGGTAGTGGCAAAAAACTTCTCAATCCTGCCAAATGGCAAAATCTTCTAGAATAGGGAAGAAAACCTGAATTTGCTTTATAAACATGCAAGCCCATTCACTCATTCATCCAGCTACATATTTTGTTTTTGGAATGTACACATTCATTGGAAGAGGGGAGATTTAGATCGGATATTAGGAAGAAATTCTTTACTGTGAGGGTGGTGACAGACTGGAACAGGTTGCCTTGAGAAGTTGTGGCTGCCCCATCCCTGGAAGTGTTCAAGGCCAGGCTGGATGGGGCTTTGAGCAACCTGCTCTAGTGGGAGGTGTCCCTGCCCAGGGCAGGGGGGTTGGAACTCCATGATCTTTAAGGTCCTTTTCAACTCTAGCCATTCTATGATTTGTTACACACATTCCACTTGGCATTTCAGCTAGCAGGTTAATCTGAAATGGGATCAAATTTATGGGAATAAAAAAAAGTCATGAAAATCAAGTTCTCTTGCATATACTTCTATACATTACCATCAGTAGGCCCAGGTTTTGAGTTAGCTTAACATTGATGGTTTTGTTAGGATGTATGAAGAAGAAAGAGAAGCTCTTCCTAGATTTTCATGATTTAACCTGATCTTCCAAGAGCAAAGGCAGTGCAAAAGTTACTTACTCAGGTGCATAATAGTGGTGATCAGTATTTGGTCTAATTTCTATTATTAAAAAAGTAGAAATTAAATCTTGATCAAAAATCCATGAGAAAAAACATGGAGCTGGATCTCCAAGATTTTTTAATCCATGAAAAGAATAACAAAGAAGCTTTCTCTTAGCAATCAGCTGATCTTCTTTAGCACATAAGCAAAGCATTCACCTTTATATCTATTGCGTGCATACACATCTTCGTCATCTTCAAGGGGCGAATATCCCGATCCTACAATACAAAATAGAGAAAAAAAAAACTGCAGCAAGAAAGGCAATACAAATTAAGAATAAAAGAAAGCTTTGCAAAAAGACATGCAGGATTAGGATGTAATAATCTATGCAATGCTATCAGCATGGATTTCTCTGAAGCTCAGATTCATAGCAGACCCAGTTTATAGTGAAGTTGGATGGGGCAAATTGATTTGATATTCAAGTGAAATAGCACATCTTTCTCTCTGCTCCTAGAGCAGTGCTGTGCAATGCCATCTTGGACATGTCAAGCCACAGCTCCTCTGTTAAGTTGATCTGTTAAGCAGAGAGAACAGACAAGGTACGGGTGAAGGGGCACATCACAGGTTTCACTATAAAATGGTTCCATGGTGTAAGTGGCTGTTAATAGCCATTGTGCCCAACAGCAGAAGTAAAATGTGCATAACTCGAGAATGACCCTCTTTTACAACCCATATGATCCTCATACCAAGAACAAAGCATTGAGGTACAGTACCTGCAAACACAAGTTACACTCAAATCAAAACTACAGTTTGGCATCAACCAGTCTTCTGGGGTTGTTCAAAATAAGAGATAGCATAGTTCTGTACTTTTAAAAATCTGTGAAACAGATAAAAGCTTAAAATAAAAGTAGAAACTGCTTTATAAAAACAGAAACCGTTTGGAGCATCACCATTCAAGTAGTGCATCAGTAAAACATGGCAGTCAGCAAGAAAGCCTTTAAAATATCCTTAAGTGACAGTTACTTAAAATCTGCAGCTTCAGAGCTAGTCTAAATTCTAGGTGAGTCTTCTCCAAGAAAGTGGTCTCACACAAATTTCCTCTCTGGAAAATCTTTCCAAAACCCTTACATGCAATAGGCAGGTACCAAGCAGGCTCAGCACTATGCTACAGAAGCTTCTCACGCACAGTATCTCCAATTACAACTACAGGGTTATTTCATCACTATTTGTCCAGGTCCGATGCCACGGTCTGAACAAGCTGCTGTTTGAAGTTATGCTAAATAAAATAATTCAGGCATCTCGATAAGATACAAACTTCATATACAAAGCACACAGTTTTCTGCAGAAATCAAACTCAAAATGCATTAATGGTTAAGATAATTTAGCATAAGGATAAATGAACTAGCAAAACAATGTTTGTCTCCCTAAAATTACTGTCATCATCTGTCAACAGATTCCACTTATTATAAAAAAAAAACCAAAAAACAACCAAACAACAAAATAAACTTCCTGGAAACCAGTGAAACTTAACTTCTTGCACTTCCTTCCTCAGAAAATCCAAGAGAGAAACCTATTCCATGTTCCTGCAGCTGCTCCACAAAAATAGCTATAGTGCATAGGGTCCCTCTACAGAAGGTCAGTGCCCTTCACAGCATCAGCTACAGCACTGATTGCAAGGGTTTGGACCACCCAAAGATGAGGCTTTTTGCACGTCTCATGACCCTTCTCACCTTATTACTTGCTCGTTGGGTGCTAGCAGCCAGGACACATGACCAGACCACTGCGCTCACTCCAGGAACCACAGGGAAGAAGGGGACACATGCACCCCATGTCAGAGCACTAACTTGCACTAATACTACAGCCATGTGAACCATACACCTGCATGTAAAACAATCAAGAGAGCTGCGTTTGAATCTACCATAAATGTAGCAAAGCCCACTATTCCCCTTGGGGCCAATTCGAAGCTTTTTGTTATCACTGGGAATCTTCCCACCAGTGTCCAGAAGGCTTTGAGCTGGGACCTGATGAAACCAACTTCCCAAAACCTTCTACCCTGAAACTGAGGGCTTCCAATCGCTTGGGAGCCATTTCTCTGCATTTTCAAATGATGACTAAACACTGATCTCTGAGAAACTTCTCAACATAAAATCATTAAAGTTTGTTGCACTTCAAATCTGCAACTTAAAGTGCAAGCTGCGATCCCTGAGGGCTTCATGGAAGCCTTGATATGTAAATGAACACCTCCTAAACATCAATTATTCTGTCAGAAATTTACTGTTTACTCAGATTGAGGAAAAAAAAAAGTTTTCTCAGTGTTATCATTCTTAATTGTCCAAATTGTCCTAATTGTGACATCAGCATTCAAAAATCAGTAAATATGTTAGAGCTATGTAAGCTCTTACATATTTACCTTTCCTTATAGAAGAAAATGCGTTTTGAAGTTGCCAAACAAAAATTGGCCTTAGTTATTCACTACTCTTGCCCTGAAATGAGGTTTGATTCACAGCATTTGACATCTCCCATTTCCAGCTCATTTTCTAGCTTGAAATTAGAAGAGCTTTGGGTTTCTTTCCTAACAAGCAGTGTTTTATTACTGTTAACAACCACAGCAGGCCTGGCCTGGGGAACCATGGCAGAGGTTGTCTTCACGCTACCCTGGGAGGGTCTCACTCCCAACTTTTCCACAGCCTCGTCTCCCAGGGTGCCCACCAGCCAACGCTGGCCCTCAGCAGGGCCTGTTCAAGCTGGGGGCATTAAGGATAGTCTGGCCATAGCCCATCAGCCCTGGGCCACGCCATGAAGAACTGACCCAATCCAGAGGGATGGCCCTGAATAGCTGAACTGGCTCTGGAAGGACATATCTACACCATCCCACCTCTGCCCTGGGCACTGCAGCACCACCTCACACAGAGGTGCTGAGTTTTCTCCTGTCTCCACATGCCCTTCTTCACGCATGCCTGGACCTGGTACTCTCACAGAATAGTAGGGGTTGGAAGGGACCTTCAGAGATCACCTAGTCCAAGCCCCCTGCCAAAGCAGGTTCATCTAGAGCAGGCTGGACAGGAATGCATCCAAATGACTTTTGAGCATCTCCAGAGAAGGAGACCCCACGACCTCCCAGGACAGCCTATTCCAGTACTCTGTCAGACTCTAAGTAAAGAAGTTTTTCTTCATGTTCAGACAGAACTTCCCATGTTGCAGTTCATGCTTGTTGCCCCTTGCCCTGTCGCTGGGCACTACTGAAAACAGTCTGACTCCACCCTGTTGAAACCCGCCCTTTAGAGATTTATAAGCATCAATGAGATCTCCTGTACCTCTTCCCATATTCACCCACCCACGTTGAGCTGACAGAGGTGCCGACAGCCATGTTACACAGCAGCCCGCCATCAAAGCTGTCCCACTTTGGCAGATGGCTTCTGTCCCAGCAGCCACGAGGCCTGACTTGGTGCCTCATTCCCCACTGGTGCCACCCCGTGAAGCATCCTGAGCAAATCACCATGTTATCTTCATCCTTTTCAGCCACAAAACAAAGTATTTCTGCTTCACACACTCAAAATTAGCTACCAAGCCACGTAAGTGCAATGCATTGTTCTGCATTCAAAGTGCTAAAATTATCACAGTACAAAAACTGGATGCTTGAGGAAGAATAACAAGAACAACAAGCTGCTCTACAGCTGTTCCATATCATGGTCCAGGGCATGGCAGGTTTCTGCAGAAACCAGCTGTGGATTTCATTCTGGCAGACAACAAGCAAAACACACAAAATAAAACTTTCATTTTAAGATGAGTCTATTATGAGACTAATGTATGGACTTAGATGGTTTTGTTCGTGTTAGGAAAAAAGAGGGTTTTTATTCACAAAATAATCACTATGTTGTTATAACCAGAACATGCTTAGGAAAGCTTTCTCTCTGCATACATTTTATTATGTAACAGAGTTTTAATGAAGCTACATGCCACCTAGTAGAAAACACACAGCAGTGTCTGTCACAAAGATCCCAATAGCCTGCGCCAAATGAATAAATCCAAAGATATGACTGCCAGAGAGGACAGAAGAAGCTATGACAGTAAGCTGGTAAGGCTTCTCACGAAGGAAAAACCCCTGTACGAGAAGAATTCATTAAGAGAACACATTTACTTTCTGCGTTCAAACTGGCAAGCTAATGGGAGACTTAGACACACACCAGTTACCCACTTGGGCAAAACCTAAATCAGACGATTTCAGGATCAGTTTTGCCTGTGTTTCGTGGTTGCCAAATCCAGTCCAAGTGTCCTGATGCCAGCCTTCCAGCCAATTCTCATTCAGCAAAACACTTAAGTATCTCCTGAAGTGGTCTCACCAGCTTCAAGGGGACCACTTGTTTAACCCTAGACCCACTCAAAATTTATTACAGATGTTTACATTCATCATCAAGCATCTGATGAAATAGTCCACTGCTTCAGTACCACAATCTACACCCAGTGAAGGCAGCTATTCTCGGTTTCTTGTGATTGCTCTATTTCCACACGTACGGCCCAGCATATAGTGGAAGCAGAGCATATAGTGGCACTCACAAATGGGCACAGATTACAATGACACATTCATACACGCACAAAATACAAGATATATAAATTAAATACAGCCAAACGTGTGGAGCTTGATATTTCCTATATTTCTAGGATCTGATTATCCTCCTCTTTGGCCATTTGTTAATAAGTCAACAGAAGCTTTGACAGGAGATCATTTTAATTGCTACATGACAGTGACAATTGATTTGCCGGTGTTTGCTGAGCCAGAGAAAGAAGACAAACGCTATTAGATTGCAGAAAAAGCTTTAAGAGAACTTCTGCTGTCCCTGAGTTTAGCTCAAAACCTGACTTTCGTATGTACATTACTCCTTTGTGCACCACAGATACCTGAGCAGATAGGAAGACACTATTTCAGAGAATACAATCCCAAATCTCACCACACTTGTCAGGCACACCAATTTAGGCCACAGCAGGCAAAACATCTCTAATGGGCAGGTAACCTCCTCATTAAAACACTTCAGATATTACATAGTATTAACTGTAATTGGTAACCAAACTTTCCATTCTGCCTTACCGCATCAAAGGTCTCCAGAACTGGAAGAGCTATCAATAATTCCAAAACCATCTTGATCCTACAACTAACAAAGAATTTACACCTTCTCCAATCTGAAACTTCTCACTGGTTCATTTAATTCTGACAAGTAGCAGCAAGGCAAGGTTTAAAATAACAAAAATTCATAAAACAGCTCCCATAACAATATCAATAGAAGACTTAAAGTTTTCTTTAAAATAAAGGAAAAACAAAATACCAGTAAGTGACAAACCCAACATTAAAGCCTGCAACCGCATATAAACATCTTAGCAGAGTTATTCATAGTAAGACCTTCACCATGGTCGCTAGGATTAAGCGCACGGGCAAAGGGAACGATGACTCTGGTGCTGCACTGTTCGATGCCACTGGTTATGTGAGTGATTGCACATGGTCAAATTTAGGATCATGTACAAAGGACTCCTCTTCCCATTGCAAAGGTTCACCCATGCAGGTCGGCTGGCAGTATCAGGGCTCAAGAACATAATGTCCTATGCAGGCGTGCACATGAATAACATATAAGATGCTACTTTGTTATATATCCTCCATAATTGAGGAAAAGAAGGAATATGGGCTATAAGAGGTAGAATGGCTATGCAAACTTCTTTTTCCCATGACTGACATTTTTTTTTAACTCTTTTTGAGTTGGATCAACTGAAAATAAACTATGGAAAGCAATAGCATAAAACCAGTTGGAAACCTTTTATGGTTTCCTGCCCCTAGACAGGACAAGTTCAGGAACGTAAGTACAAGAGGCTACAGCATCTAGCCTGCAATAAGGGCTTTTTTCTGAACAGCAGTGCTCACCTCTCTAATTTAGCACCAGACAGACTGAAGAGTTTTGTATCTGCTGTACTTACAGTCCTGTAGAATAGATTAGTAAAAAATCAGATTTTTTTTTTCTTTTCTTAATTAAGACTACTGGGTTCCTTAAGTCTTTTTCCCCTCCTTTCTCACCATCTTTTGCTCAGAGTTTATAAGGATTACCTATAATTGAGGTACATACTGTACAGCAGCAAAAGTCAGTGTTTCAGTTTATGCTCTGCTGAAGCTTCAAGTCTTAAATATAGCACCAATTTACTTAAATATGTATTTCAGTAAAGATCACTGTGTTTCCAATTTTTTGAACATTTCTGGGAAATGGAGAACAGATAAGCCAACACTAAAAACACAGTGATAATTTCCAATGTCAGCTGCATGGCAAATTTCACAGAATAACCAAAAGGAAACAAAGTGGAAAAAACCCACCCCAAAACAAAACGAAAACTAGTTGTAATGACACAGGAAAACAATGTGAGTTAAATGAGCTTAGCTGGTTCTTCTCTGGTCTGCAGGCCCTGGCTACTCTTGCTACTGGGAGGAAAGGAAAGGTTCATCCCACAGGCTATCTATCCAAAACAGAAGAGCACTCTTGGGAATTCCTTCCATATTCAAACAGCTGATCTGTTTAAACGTGTAAGATGAGGATGGTGAGTTTTCACCAGTAAGTCTTTAACATCTGGATTTAGGTCCTCCAATGTTTTGCCTCAGAGTTTTAAATTCCACGGTACCTGAAGCCATATCAAATATATAAATTAAAACACTTAAATTTATGTGCAGCAGACTGTAGAGCTTTTTGCAGTACAGCAGGGCCAGTTCACACTAAGATCTCAGAAGTCTGGAAGGTGTGTTTGAGGTGGCAGAAAAGGTGCCAAAAATGGTCACGACCATCATGTTTGTTAGAGGGCTTTACTTTGTGTGTAAGAATACTTGTACTCATTTTATGATGGCATTAACAATGGAAAGGTGTTTTTTTCATCTCATTCTTTACTGGTTAAACATTACATCCCAGTTCTTAGCAAAGCTCATGCTAAAATGCCACTGGCTTCAGTGAGATTTCAGTATTTGTTTAAAAGCTGCCTGCACTCTTAGGCATTTTGTAGCATCTGCTCTGTAAGGCCTAAAAGAAGCCCATAACAAATATAAGAGTAATTTTGTTACAGAAATCAAGCAGAATGATTAACAGATGAATAGTCAGCAAAATCAATTAATAAATAGCCAAAGATAATGATTTGCCTTGAATTTTCCTGCAGGTGAGTTGATGCAGAAATGCAGCTGTATTAATTAACATACTTAAATGTAGAGAATCTAATGGCAACTGCTGGTACTAAGCAGTCTTCAAACTACAGAGTAAGTCCAAAGATAACATTTGCTCTTCACTTTCCTCAAAGGATGTTCCCACAGGCCACACCACTTTTCACTCTCCTCCTTGACTCAATCAATAGTCCCAATTGTCTTTGCAATGCACAAGATTGCAAATTAAAGCACGGAAACCCACTCAGCTTGCATTCAGCAAGAGTTATGCCGAACTGAGAAGCAGAGGGTACATGGCATATTCCTAAATCCAAACTCAGCTCATTCATCCAGACCAAGTTAACACTTTTTCCAGTAATCTTCTGTGCAGTTTAGTAGCCCACATGATTAACTTCCAGAGACATCTAGAAATTCCCCTGCTCATTTTTACAGAAATACACATACGGACAGCACAGATTTGAGCTTCCATGCACACCCCCAAGCCTCACGCTGCTGCTGTGCTTCTATTCCTTGCAGGTATAAGGTCTTTCAGGCACAGAAGGTAATCCTGTAGTAAGAAGATCCCCTCAAGGCTATATACAGATTAATTCACTGTGTCTCAGTATCAATTAAGATGCAAACACCATGTTTTGAAGCACAGGTTTTAACTTGCTTCAAGAGACATGCCTCATAGAGATTCCACCAAAGCGCAGTTCTTTCAAAGTTGTCGTAATCAAAGCACAACTGAAATGCAGAGCAGAAAGCTTCAGAATTAGCAAGTTCAAAAGAGGTCAGAAATGTGTGAAGTTTGCATGCCAGCAGTAGCTTATGCTTTGCGGAATGAATCCACCCAATTACACAGAAATTGTGAATCTGATTAGGAAAACGAAGGCACATGTTCTTTTCCCCAAAAGATGGTCTCTTCCCTCCCCTCTTGCCATCTGTGACCCAATATGACCATGCAGCTCGCACCAAACCATGAAGATGTTTCAAAGCAGATTAATTACAGATGTGGAGAAAACCATGGCTTTACATAAAAGCCAGCTAACAGAATGAGCTTTATGTGCTGGCAAGTACTGCGTGACAAAGAAAACATGACTACTGGCATCGGGTCCCTCATTCATTTCAATGAAATCACATATCCAGCAGCAGGCAAGCCATGCCCATGCAGTTTATTCACAAAAAAAAACAAGAGCTGGGTAGAAATGGCTTGGGCACAGAAGTCAGTGTTAGTCCAGAAGAGCTCTGGAATGTACAATTAAACTCTGCTTCCTTTCAGTACACATGTAGCTATCTTAGACACAGCAAATGCATAGCAGAACACTTTCCACTGCTGATTTGGTTTTGGGGGAATTTTTTTTCCTCTCCAGACTGGCAATAAAAGTAGAAGTTGTTCAAGTGGCTCTGATTCAACCCAGGCAGAAGTCCTGTAACACAGCAGCAGTCAAGGGAAAAGCTGGCAGACTTAACGAGAGGCTATTATATACACCTTTGCCAACACGTGTACACAGTCCAGCAGCTTTAGTGCAGTTGCAGCCTGCTCCCAGATATCCCTCTCCATTGAAAACGCATTTGATTTTACTATAAATGTGTGTTTAGAGTTAGGATAAGCAATGTATTCAAATACTGCTTGCAGTATACACATGGAAAATTACCAAAAGCCTTGGGTAATTGTTGGGTTTTCGTTTTTTAAATACTATACACTTGAACCAGTAAAGAACTAACATACTTCATAAAAATCATGTTCTTGTGTTCAATAAAAACAAATGAGGCATTTTCAGAATCTTAATTCTGGAAATTCTGTTTTGCTTTTGATGCTCGTCTGATATTTTGAGTGACTGAATAAGAAGTATTTAATCAATTTTTTCTTAAAATCTAATATCAGAGTTGTACACTTACACAGCTGTTTTTCAACAGAAAATTCATTTAAAGGAAATCTAGACTGAAAGGTGAAACATAAGGATGAAAGTTCTCTGCTACTGAAATATACACAACTGAAGCTTCAATTTCTGAAAAAAAAAAAAAGCAAACCGAAAACCAAACCAACCTCAACAGGCTAATAAAGATAGACTTGGAAGCCAACACTAGTATGTCTTCGAGAGAAATATCAGTCATCTTCTGTGTTGTTTGTCCTATCTCACATAGGCCACACTCCATTGATTGTTGAAAAGTTTATCCCAAAAGGTACCACAACAAATGATCAAGTAGATGGGCTACGGGGTCAAGCTGGAAGGTTGGCTCAAAGGGAAAAATCTAAACATTATGTATGTGAACAGTGCTCTCATGAAATGCTGAGCTTCAGCATGGCCAGTCATTTGTTGGTTTGGGTTGGTTGGTTGGTTGGGGTTTTTTTGGGGGTTTTTTTTTTTGGTTTTTTTTTTTTTCT
>VZRU01009337.1:212501-234605 GCA_013398155.1 Pedionomus torquatus
TTGTTTAGACTCATTGCCAAACTAAACATTTAAACTAGAGAGGAACAAGTTCATTTCCATGATTTTTTGGCTAGCAAAATAAGGCCCAAGAGCACCTGCTCTCCCTTTTAAGGCGCTCCATCTGATCAGGATCTTGCAAATCGAAATAAAACAAAATAAAATAAAGACAAAAGGCAGGCAAACAAGAGAAGTGCCTGAATATTTGGAATGGCAGCTTGTTATGCCAAGAAACCAACAGGGAGGAGGTTGGAGAAAAATGTTTCCTCTGTTCAGGCCATGGGGAACCCAAAATTTGACTTTTGCTTAAGGAACTCCAATAAATAATACTGAATGCCCCTTGCCAAATCCTAACAGCAGCATCTGTCTTCATCATCAGGAAGAGCCACAGTACGCCAGACTGTTACCAAAGAAAGGGTCAAAAGTGTCAGGAACACTAAAATTTAAATCAGTTCAGCCAAACAAAAGGTACATTCTTTAACCAAAAGGTTTCAGGAAGGTAAACACCCTGCATTACACCTACGTAAAACAGAGTTATCATAGCTTCACACTGCATAATATACTTGCTATTCTGAGCAAGACATGGTTTAAGCCAGAGGTTAAGCACATCAGGAAAACAAAATGTTCATGATTCACAGCAGCTATGGGGTTGTGTATGGAAAATATAGACAACTCTTGATACAGCAGAATTTGCACTCTATGCCTGACAAACTACAAGAGGCTCTGCAAAGGCTGTCTGCACATTGCCCATCGCCTGGACATCTGTTAGCATTACAGGTTTATTTTCTGCCCTCACACAGAATCATCCACCAGCGATATATGCCTACAGTGAAACCTGGACTCTCTCCCATCCTGGCAGACACCAACACATCTTAATTATTCTCAGCTTTATTATTGCTCATATGGAATAAACCAGCCTAATCTACCTAAGCCTAAACTACCAAGCAATTAAGGAAATTCCAGCTATTTTATAACCCTGCAGCATGTTTCCACCTGCCCTCTGTTTCTAGGCCAGCTTCTCACAGCACTTCTACTGCTGCTGTGTGTTTGTCCCTTTTCTCCACAGTGGTTTAGCAGTCTGAGCTGAGAACTGGCCACTTGCATTCTGCTAGCAACTCCTCCTCTTCTGCCAGAACTCTGGAGACTCTGTGGTCTCCTAGAAATGCGTGAGCAGCATCCAGACACACTGTGATCCGAAAGATGCTTTGCCAATGTATGTTACTTACACATCCTAAAAATCAAACCGATGTGTGAATTTGGTGGTCTGGCAGGGACCTGAAAAGTTTTCACCTCAGTGAAAAAAAGCAACACAGATCTGTTGACAGCATTGTTCAACTGTGCATACTTGGTCTCATCAGAGCTTTCTAAGAGCTGGGGTCCTCCAGAAAACCAGGTAAGTTGTGTCCAGGTGAAGTCAACAGCCACCCTGACTGGTTTGCCTCCAAGCTACCTGAAAGGGTGAAAGACTATCCCAGGCATTAGGATGAATTTCCGCTCAGATGACCATGCTTGAATGCCACAGTGGTTTCCATCCCTGATGGCAGGACACATCTCCACCAGGACAGCAGATCTGAGGAGCAACCCCCCAGCCTATGGCACAAACTCTTCTAGCTCAAAGGCCTCTCATAGGCCACTGCTACCACCTACGAAGCAACTACTGGGGTTCTTTTTTTTTTTTTTTTTTTTAGATTTATAAAACTGAGTTTATAACAAATCAAGCTTGAATTATACATAAAGCCCTACATAAAGAAGATGATTTCAACTAAAGGATGAGAAGACAGGGTACATTGTGGACAGGCGCACCATTAAATGCACTAAATGGCTGCAAGATGGAAAAGGAAACTGGGACTCTGAAGAGGCAAACAAATGCTACCACTTATAGATAACACTATTATCTTTCAAGATCCAGAGAAATAATTCCTATGAACATACTTCAATATGCTTTTTTTCTCCCCTTATATTAAAACATTACAGAACCTTTAATAGCCTACATTTTAGGAACAGATTGAAAAGGCAGCAAGGCAGAAAGCCACTTATAAGGGACTGAAAAGAGGTATTTACTACTGGTAACTAAGAAGAACTACTGGTACTTGGTTAATTAAGTAAAGAACATTCAAGCTGAAAGTCTCCTTAATGACAAATTCCAGTGGCCTTTGGGATAACTTTCCAATGGAAGAGACTGAAAACAAATCCTGATCTATTCTGAATTGGTGACAGATGGAAGAAATCTTTTTTTATTTTATTTAAATGCTGACACTGGAAACTGGCACATCTCAGTATCTAACTTTTAACACTGCAGCACCAGATACACTGCTTTCCTCTCTTCATCCTTGAGTCACGTGTTATTTCTGAAGCTTTGCCATTTTAAAAGCTTTTTTCAAATTTTATGAGGAGACTAAAAGAAAGGCTCCCTGGGAAAAAAAATTCCCAGCTTTAAGTATCAGACACTACACCAACAGTTGAAAAATAGCATCAGGAGCCTATAATCCATAGGAAACTCTCCAACAAGTTCCTAGAAAACAGAAGGGGAGTGGAAAAATGTGAAGTGACTGTGATCTCCTCTTGCTCTTCAGTAAGTAGAGTCACAAAGTGTTAGCAGCGACACAGAACTACTGTAACCCTATGTTGGCAGCAAGCTCCCTTGGGGACTTCTCCCCTGCACAATTTTTCTTTCTCTTCTCTGCTTAAGTCCCTACTGAAAAAGCAAAACATCTTTTGTTGTGGCTCATTACCATCTGCTGGCTCAAGCAGGACGTCCTCCCATCTTAGCTTCAACTTGTCATCTTGCATCTTCTCACTGGTTATCTTCTTACGAATAAACAAAACTGCAGGAGAAGTCCATCACAGCATAATTTACACCTCACCTTCATGTGAGCAGTGTCCTTCTAGAGAAACTAGAAGCACCAACATTGTTTTACGCAACCCCTGCATTAGGAAATTTATTATTTTATTCATGACATCTGCAAACAGACGAAAGCATTAAGCATTGTTAGTATTAATACTGGAAGCCCTTCTTGGAAGAAAAATTAAGAGACTTTCCAGGACTGCCAATGCTTTACTAGTGCTTTGCAAGGGTAGCACAAAGAAGAAAAAGCAGGCATTACACCAGGGAGGAAGAGCCGAAGGAACAACTCAGTGCCACGTAAGGCAGTCAGCAGGTCAATAACTCAGCAAAGATGACAGATAAACAGGTCAAACTTAAAACAAAAACCAAACAAAAACAAAACAAGAGAGTTGCAGAGGAACTCAAAATTTAACAGAAAACTAATCAATGAAGAAAAAAGTAAACAACTGCTGTCAAGACTCAGGAGGAAGGAATTTAATTTATTTCTCAAGACTATTATTAAGAACAGCCTCAAAGCAAATATTATTTAATATGGACTTCACAGCCAAAAGCACAGAAATTGTATAAACCAACTGATAAGAACTGGCTTGCTCATTTTGTTTAAAATAATAAATGTTAATTGTATCCTAAGGCAGACTCAAAAGTTCTTTGCTACAGCCAGCATAAAATAATGCTGATTAGATCTTAAAGGAACATTTGAGATACTCCCTCCAAAGCCTTCCTCATTTTTCAGTAATATTCACGTCAGCGACAACTCCCAATCCAAAGAATATTTTCCAAGTTCTCACTTCCATCAAAAATGAGAGGGTAAACAAGTTTCTTTCCAAAAGAATGACCAAGTTCATCTCTAAGGGTACTGGCTTAGACACCCCATTTTCACTAATGATACATACATATCACAAAAGTCATGAGAGTATTACCAAAATACATACTGTATCGTTGTCTTTTGATACACTAGACTTCCATCTTTTGGTGATTCTTTTAGATTGTATCTGCTGAAATTACATGAAGCTTCGTAAGAAGCATTAGCTTTATATTCAAAAGTATACATACAGCCATACTGCCAAAGTCAGTGCTCAGAAACTTCAAATGCCCCAAACTATGTAAAACAAATCAGCATAAAATTAAATTTTGTCAGTCTTTGGAAACCTAAATACTGGTTTAAGGCAAAGAGAATCCTGGCAATACCAATATAATAGCTTAAACAAAATTAAATCACCCCAATACAACAAACACATGTTTTACAGAATTATACCCTGCTCCTACCAGAAATGGCAGAGGTGACTGGAACACCTAAAGTGAGACCCTAAAAGAAACCTTTTTGGAAAGAAAAGGAACATGTATATGGCCAAACTTTCAAGGTTTCTCAGAAGGTATGAAGATGGAATGGAAACATACTTTTCCCTAGTTCTTGCTGAGGGCGTCTCCTTCTCCCTTGCTAACTTGGTCCCAGCTTCAGCAGGAAGATCATTGACACCACTGAGAGGATGAGTTTAAGAAAGCCAGTGGTCAGAGAAGCAGCAACCAGAGAAGCATCCTCAGTGAGTGCAGGGCAACAGAGACAGTGACTACACCTGCCTGCCTCTCTCCTCCTCCCGCCTGCACCACATCATTACTAAGTATTTAGCAACACCCCTTCTCCCCATCCCTCCCATTCTGCAAGGCCAAGAGCAGATACAGGGACGCTGTGGCTAGTGCCACAGTCCTCAGCAAGGATGATACCCTATTTCCTTCAGCTCCTGGAAAATGCAGCAGGAGGTCCAGCCACAGCACCCTGATATCAGGACAGAATGTGCTGGGAAGCAGCGGGGCTAAGCAAGGAAATGCGAAGCTGTGCTATATTTGGTATAGCTACATTACTTAAGGATGGCCATACTCTGGGTCCTCTTCATTATGGGGAGGCTGATGCCTAGCGTTGATGAACAACATCTGGCAGGAATGACCAGCTCCAGCAAGCAAGCTGGCAGACAGCTTCAGATTACCAAGGTCAGGGTTTACGTAACATAACTAGGATGTAATCCTTTAATAGCCAGTTCTATGAATTTCAGTTGTCCGCAAAGGCAGTTTACTACTGAAAAATCTCTCAGGTTTCATGAATGTCCTGAAGATGGCATCTAGAGGCTCTCAGAAAGAAAAAGTCAGCCTCCTAGCAGAACAGACATTTTTAAATAACAGACCTACGGGTTTGTCTGTATTCTTGTCACAACAAGTTTCTTCTGAGTGTCAAAATATTATGCTATTCAAAGAAACTGGGAACATACAGCATTTTTTGTCTCAAAGACAGAGATGCCATCGTATTTCTCACTGGTTCCTCCTCAGAGAAGCATCAGTCTGAAAAACTGACTGGTAAGATTTCAGGGCTTGCCATTAAAGGTTGACTGAAAACCTGCAAGATTGTCACACAGACTGGAGACATGGATATAAAAAGGGAGTACATCAAACACACTGGGAAAAAATATTAATAATCCACACCAAAAGTACTAAGCTGGTCATAATTCTCACAGAAAAAAATGAAATCATTGCCTAAATCATTACTTAGAATTAATACACTGTAAATAATGTGGAATTTAACCCAAAATCCAGCAGGAGATTAAACAGAGGAGACATACCACTCCCCATTATGCTCACACCAGCCCAAATCCTGTCAGCCCCTTGCACATCAGAGCCCTTGGCTTGGCCTTGGAGCCAACCCTGTCCCTGCAGTGGGACCCGGTCCCTGTCCCAGCTCTGCTTCCATGCCTCCACGCTGCTGGGGGAAGTCCCTGTCCTGCTGCCAGCCCTCACAGCATCAGGACAACCCTAACCCTGAAATATTCTATGTAGAAATGAGAAATTTCAAAGCCTCTCTGGTGGTGTTTTTTTTTTGTTTTGAATCAGAAAAAATAGCAACTCTGCAGTTTTCTGCATATCCTAGCCAGGCATGACATTTCAGACAAGAAAATATAATCTCTTCAGCTGTGAGCTGGCATTGCTTTTGGAAAAGCTTTAATGATTTGGACCACCAAGATACAAACATAAAATCAAGTTCTCACCTTCCTTGATTTATTGCTTTCACCTTCCGTTTGCAAATCTGATCACGTTATTAAAATGATGAAAGATTTGACACGGATTTCCACTGCAAATAGACCAAATAATAACCAAAGAGTCTACACCTGCCTAACTACAAACCTGCTTTTGAATTTTGTTCATTTCTTTTCATGATTTAAACAGCTTCTCTTCTTTCTTATGAAATTTTAGTGATATTGGAAATACACTGTACAGTCCCACAGTCTGGTGTGTCTTGTATTCAAAAGACAATCATTATAGTTTATATATGGTCCTGTGCTGGCCATTTTACATCAGTGAGAATGGGATGTTACATTCAGCATGAACAGTAGAATGCAAGGGGTTAAAGAACGAGCCATACAGGGCAGCTCATCCAGTCATTTGCCTGTCACCACTCTGTCCCCCTGCAGTGGACAGGCTCTTCAGCATCTGTTATTTGCAAAGGCACCAGTTCAACAGCAGCTGGAGACAAGTCAACATTTGCCAGTAAAGAAATCAGACCAAGGGCAACCTCCAACAAGACCTGACAATAAGCTCCCTGGTTCCAGTTCCCTCACCCAGCTCGTTCTGAGAACGGAAACCATTTTCTGGGAAAAAGTAGCTAAATTACAGGTCTTTTCCACTATCCCTCAACAACCCATCACCTCAGCAAGAAGCTGGTTGCAGGACCAGTCCATCAGCCAGCTCCCTGATGTAAATCATGCTCCAGCCTTCAAAAATTTTCAGGAGCTTGTTAAGGGGCTGGAGCACTCTCATCACAGGTGGCTGCGAACTAAAACCCAAATGAGATATAATCCTGCACAAACTTGTAAGCTGCTGTATACTGTGGAGCTTGCCAAGTCTTCCTTCTCCACTACTCACACACACACACAGAGCATCTCACTGCACTGGCACGGATTCCTCACAGCTCCTTCCATAGTGGAAATTAGAAGTGACCAGGAATTAAATTGGACAGTTTTGAAAGAACTGTTTGAGCAAACATAATCCAAAACGTAAATTGCTGCATCAGCTCCCACAAGATCTTGGGAGGAGGGTGATGAGGAGAAGAGCCTGCAGTTTGTTGAACAGTACTTGTGGGAAGGGCTTTTCAGTTCAAGTTTATTTAAATTGTGCCATAACTAATCTATGCATCCACAAGGTCTTACTTATGTCTTCCCTTTGCACATTTCTGTTGCTATTTGTCAGCCCCACTTATCATGGTGTCCTCATCCAAGAAAGACCAAGAAGATTTTAGAGAGTATGGCTTCCTGTGAACAGGAACCCTGAGAACCATCAGGCTCTACACCACAAAAAACATTGCAAATACATGAACTTATTCTCATGTGTCACGTTTTACACTATGAATTTTTTCTGTCCCCTGCCTTCTCATTGTCTTTGTGCAATAAATAGCTTTGTTAAAGGCAGACGAGTAAAGAGAGATCAGTGTTTGGCTTCAGAGATGACATTCACCACTGCAAATTAATCAAATGCCATGCTCCTTGTGAGGAGCATACAAACCAGGAAATATTTTATAATTCAGATGGAGGACTTTTTTTCAATTCCTTTGTACTGATCTGTTTTGGCAAACCGGTTTATCCTTTCATAAGGAAAATCAGCTATACATCAATCATATTATCTTTCTGGTGAGTTACAAGTTGTGTTTCGCTGCAGACACAATATAGGTGGGTCTTAATATATGTTATAGCTAAAATGTAGCTGAGTTGTTTTATAAGTATGCCACATATTAAAGATTTCCCTACACACTGGCAGACAAAAACATTGCAAATAGACTGCAGCCCTGAAATTTCTTTTGTTTTATTCTTATTCAAAATAGTCTAAGAGGTCAAAATGTCTTGGAGCCATCTAAAGATACAGTTTAATATTCTTGCTTTTGACATTCAGTTGGAGAGAGGCATAGAATCCCCAATCAGAAGCATTTCTCTTAAAAACAGAGCCAAAAAAAACCAATTTAAGTGTTCATATTTTCAGACAAGATGACAAGTTGTCAGCTGGTTAACCACTGCAAGCCTCCAGTGTGCTGCTGGAAAAGACAAAACGGTATTGGTGATACACACCAACAGCACTACTGGCATTTATACAAAAGCTGCCTTTCCTTATTACAGCAGTTCCATAACTAAACACACCCACACGGTTTTACTGAATATGATGCACTGTGTATGAAACAGCAATAAAAATAGGACTTGCTCCTTATATGTTTTCAGTCAAAGCTCTCCAGACAAACCAAACTACAAAGGTGAAGCAGATACAGCCTATCCACCTACACTACAATCACAAAAAGAAAGGAGAGGTACAAAGCTCAAGCAAGCTGCCAGATGCCTTCACAAAAACACCACCTTCAACAAGTCATCCCTTTTTCCTTACTACAGTAATAAGAAAGGTCCTCCCTTTTGAGCTCAGGGCACTCACATCCATTCCCTTGCCAGGAAAAGCAAAGTACAGGAAAAATCTTTCTATTATTTGTTGGGCTGTGGATTTGTTTTTTGGGGGTTTTTTGTTTGTTTGTTTGGGGTTTGGTTTTTTTTTTTTTTGTTGTTGTTTGTTTGTTTGTTTGTTGCTGGTTTTTTTTTGTTTGTTTGTTTAAACATTTCACTGCCACCATAACTTAGTGCCAGGCATATTGTTTCTGGTATCTGCCTCCAGGCAGCTTAGAACTGTGAATGTCTGTGAGCCAGCACGGTTTTCATCTTCAAGAAAAGCTGGACAGAGACATGTTAATTTTGGCCTGTTTTGCTTAAAAGAGACACAGTATAACTAGAGAACCACAATGAATAGACTCAAGATGGGCAGAATAAAATCAAATAATTATTTTTAAGTGAGTTGCCCAACAGCTGAAAACTCTAAAGAAAACTGTAACTGGTACAGGCTTTTAACGTTGAGGCAGGAGCTGGATGCAGCATCTTCCCCCCATCTGACCAGTGTCAGGCAGCCTGATGAAAGACCTCTGAGGAACACCAGGATGGATCACAGACCCCGGCAGCTTAAAACTCTCATGGTACAGTCAAAAAGGAGACAGACTTTGCAGAGTGACTCATGTTGCCAGCCCACATTGGTTAAATGTAGGCTTTGGGTAAGCCATGCAGCATGACAAGGCACTGCTGGAGAAGCCTGAATATATGACTCCTTTCAAATTGCAAAGCTATTCTTAGTGGATATATGTATGACACATCTAAACCCAGTACCGTAAACGGCAATGGCATTTCCTGAAAAGAACAAGAGGGCAAGAAGTAGGGAAGAATAAAATCAGATGTCTTCAATCACACTGCTCAAATTGTAAGAAAACCTCTCTATTCAGAGTTGAGACAAAATTTAAATTTTATATGACTGGAAAAAAAAAAGTTTTTCTTCTGTAACAACAATACAGCAATTTCAGAATCTTCAAAACAAACTTTCCTTATAGGACAAACTTCTAAATCATCCCAATTGCACTTGTGGAATAGTCTCACATGTGCATATTTTTACCCTCTGTGAAATTTGGAGTAAAATATAGCAGTAACATAAGATGTTACGTATTTTTCTGAAAAGCTGCAGGAGGTTCTTCTTTGCCTCCCTGAAGGACACAGCTGCGCATCCCAATTCAAAGACTGTACAAATCAGACATATATGCACATATGTAGATATTTACCAGTTTCAAGCAAACGAATGCAATCAAGAATCCTTATGATATGCATCCTGCATGTTTTGATTGCGGGGTTTTTCCCCCCACTCCCTTGAAAATAGCTCATAATGACTCCTAGCATCTCACTAGAACAACCAAAAACATGCCTCTTCATGCATTCTCTTTTCTTTTCGAGGTGTGTGCATCAGGCAAAACTTGGTCTCTCAGAGCAGCCAACCTAAACCCCACTGATGTCACCTGTCCTCAGACGAAGACACATTTTTGATAAGTAAGCAGTGGGAAGTTATACAAACTCTATATGCCTAAATGGCAAAACCTTGGCCAAATACACCCTCCTCTCTCCAGCTTGAGATGCACAGGCTGGGGGTGTTTCCCTCTGTCGTGGTTTCAGCCAAATTTACCAAAACCTGATTGACAGATGTCCTCCCCTCTCCCCTTTGGGTAACAGAGAGAGGAGAGGAAGGAATTAAAGAGATTCAAGAGTTTAGAAAAAAATAAACTACTTTAATGAAAATATAAGTAATATAATAAAAAGGAAATTTTAGGAAAAAGTGGAAAAGGGAGTATACAGTATATACAAAACCGTATCAAGCTCGCAGGATGATGACCACGTCACCAGCCAGCTTCAGGAAAAGTCCCAAACTGGACTTGGTGATCAACAGGAGCTGGATTCCAGATCTGGAGTCAGGAATGCTCAGATCAGGATCAAAGGCAGAATCCTCCTTGGACGTCAGCCATCGAAGAAGGGGAAAGAAGGGGAAAGAAGGGGGAGTTGACCTGTTGATCCTTCAGCTTTTATACGGGGCATGATGCTGATGGGATGGAATACCCCTGTTGGTCAGTTTTGGGTCACCTGTCCTCTCCGCTCCTCCTTGCAGGTGGGACCCTCCAACGGGCAAATGCCGAAAATTATCTGACCTTGTTTCTTCCAGCAATAAGTCTAAACAAGGGCCTCTCTGCATACCATCCCTTGGTATAATCAGGTCTTATCACTGTGAGACGGAACAGTTCTGAACAATGTGCTGTTAATTTCAGAGTTTAGCTAGTTAGGAGAGGCCCAGCTAAGAAAGTAAAACTGTAAAACAGACAATTGGTTTGTTTTACCTCAAACCAGGACACCCTCTCCCAACCTGTAATTTGCCCTGCCCAATGCTGGAAGGGGACAGCACCTTTTCCACTGCTGAGCTGACCTTTGACAGCTGAAAGCAGGGTAGTAAAGACCCAGAGAAGTCCAGCTAAAAGAGACACCACCATCCAAAGCAATAAAACGGGTCCCACGCTTGGTATTTATTTCACACCAAATGGCACAAGAGGGTAAAGGAAGACATCCTAGATAAACTTCTGTGGGCCACGTTCCAGCTTGGTCTCGTCAGCAGGCTTCCCTCTTCCCGGAGGCTTGTGGCAACTCGCTGAGAGATCACACACGAGGGCACCACGCAACTCACAGCCAGGGAGTTGGGATAAAGCATGAAAGCTGGGCAGCCCGTCTCAAAGTCAAGAGCAAAGTTTAAAACTGCACGCAGAACAGCAGAAAAGAGTTGAAGGTGAGAGAAGAAAGGATATTTCCAGGAATGCAAAACAGGAATAAGAGCAGTTTTGGGAAAAAGCCATTTTGGAAATCTGTACTGCAGACATGCCCAGGAGCCCTGGCCAGGGCCTGGACCTTACGGCATTAGCACCTGAACAAACAGGGATCCAGGCGAGGGATCCTGCCCAAGGTCTTGCATGCCAGGAGTCAGGCAGCACGGATGGGCAGGAGGAAGCCCAGGATGGCTGGGGAGAGAACAAGGAGTCCACCTTGCTGGGAAAAAAACAAGCCACAGTTGGCTAACATTTCCCAGAGGGAAAGCATGATTCCCAAAGATAAAAAGAGATGCTGTCGAGAACAATATTAAGTAACGTGAAGTAGCTGCTTTTGCAAGGTAGTATCTGCTAAGTGCTAGAGAACAAAGCACAAAAATAGCACTAAAAATAAAAATCAGGAGTTGGTGATGAAGGCCAGCCAGCCAAACCGGGGGACCACAGCCAGCCCAGTAACTTCTGTTTGGGAAACGAGCACAAAACCATGAGCAACACTTTCTCCTCAAATAAACCTTTTAGGAGAAACGACTCATTTTAATAGTAGTCCAGCAACACGGTACTTTGACAGAGTCATTTGGACATGCTGGTAACAGGCTCTTAACATGCTCCCATGCTAAATGCATTGTCCCTCCACCTTCCTAGAACTGAAGAGAGGAATATAATTTTAGACATTTCTCTCAGGGAAAACTCCCTGCAGCTGCCAAGAAGCACTAGTTAGTGATAATGGTGGGCAGGGGAAGGATTTCTTATCATCCTTATGTTGCACTTCACAGACCCTTACTCTCCACTTAACTACTCCTTCCAGATTTCTCTGTGTTACGTAGAGGGCAAAGACATCATTTATTTCGTCAAGCACAACAAAATCTTGTCAAACTAAAGAAAGATACTGCCAAAGCTGAGCTTCCCATATGTATTAACCTGGGGAAATTTAATTTATGTGCACGGATCTCTCAAGAAATATAAAAATCCTTGTCATGTAAAGATATGCCAAATAACAAGCTGAAGTGGTTTCAAAATCTGGCAGGGCTCTGAAGTAGCTATTTCAAGTTACAACCTATAATTTGGAGTCACTTTCAAGGCAATGCAACATAAATTTTCAGATTGAACAACCTTAACAGTGCTTTTTTAAATACAATCAATAGTTAGAACAGAGAAGTGCCAGTCATCCATATCCTCTATGCTGAGCTGTTCATTGACCGCGCTAAAAAAATTTAAGTGAATACCATGTGAAATGGATGATCCCCAGCACACCGCAATTTTTAGCATACAACATAACTTGAAACAGCAAATAAAATATATTAGAAAAAGAACCAACACAGCCATTCAAAAGCAGAAAATTTAGCCAACTATTTAGAGAACATGTAATTTGTTACCCTAGTTGGGAAAAAAACATTTATACTTTCAGAAGTTTCACAGAAGTACCATGAAAGACACAAAGACTGACAATATTAAATTACAGTCTGTGTTACAATACAGTACACATTACAATTTCATGAAGTATTAGATTACTGATTACAATTTCTGGAAAAAGAAAAATAGTAGTGTGATGGGGTGGAGGTAGGGAGCAATGGGATTGTTAGTGTTTGCCTCTTCACAGCTCTCCACTCCAAACTATCACGCTAGTGGGCTGGAGACCCATCCCTTGGAAACAGCCTCTTCCAATGAAGATGTTCCTGGGGCCCTTACACTACTTAAAATCATGTATGGCAGCATAGCACAGATCTCAAGAATTAGGACCATTGCATTAGTACCTAAAAATGTAAATATAGTTTATATACCTTATAAGCTAACAGAGAACCAAATTAGTGACTCAACAGTTATTTCAGGGACTCCTCCAAGATGGTCTGCCTGCAGTAACAGAATTGCAAGAAATTCTAACATGGAGTCAAAACACGCAAGAATACAGGATTCATCATTTGCATCTTTAGAGCACATCCATGCAAGTGGTGTTCCTCATACTTTCTCTGGCTTTCAGTCACTTACAGTGTTCAACCCTGCATTAAGATACCTGAAAGCGTGGGCTGAAGTCCATGCCCACCTCCAAACTTCCATTCATATCAGCAGACAGTGATATCTAAGACATAGACTTTTCATACAGGCATCTCCAATGGGGAAAAGCAAGTAAATCTATGCAACTTGCCTAAGGTTAGATATCATTATATGTAAGGATTTTGAATTTTCAACCATACTCAACTGAATGCCAACATAACAGCAAGCCAACTCTTCTTCCATGTACCTTCATCAGCCATAAATTTGACCCCACTGATACTCATCCCATTCATATTTCTACTGTAGGAGAAAACAAAACCAAAACAATAAAACCTATTCCAGTAATGCTGCTATTTATTTACAAGCACTGGTTTCAACTAAGAGATAATGAGATTACAGTAAAACACACCTCAGCATCACCAAATTGTTTCAAGAACTGATGTTTTTGATATTGTAAGTTATATGCTCATTCACACCTTTTACAGACAAGAGCCCACCTATACTGATGGCACACCCAACTGCTAGTTTTTACAAACACTGCATTTATACACTCTAGATGTTCAGGAGGCCCATATCATGTCTACTAGCATTTACTACTGCAGTGGACCAGCAATAAAAAGGGATACAGCAGCTTGCAGGTGTGAGGAATAACGTCTACTGATTGTTCTACTGCACCTTCTATACCACCTCCAATGCTTGCCTGGACTTAACTACCCAAGTCATTATAAACACTGAGCATGCCTGTGCTCTTTGGCAAGGTATATTTCACAGCACAGCTGAACAACTCATCAAAAGCACCCCTCAGGAAATTTTCCTAATTTCACCCTTTGTTTGTGTCATCTCACCCTGGAGATTTCAGCTGCACCTAACAAAGGCCCAGGGTGTTGCTGAAGAGGGGGCAGTCTCAGCAGGCCTAGTACAGAGAATGTGACCACCTGGTTACTTAAGGACCACTCAGAAAGAAACGTAGCACTTTGGTACTGCTTAAAGTCATCAGGAGTTTTCAGTAGTGAATTACTACAGCTCATGAAGATGGCCCACTTCACATGAGGGAATATGAAAGCAGCTTCAGGGGATGAGTTAACAATGTGGATTGCTATAAACATGATATATCTGTTGCACTTGAGGTCACTGCAGAGCACTGAGAGTCTAATTTCTATTAGACTTCTCTGCTACTGGAAGTCTTATTTATTCATATGCAGCTATCCAGCTAACTCAAGAAGGAGCCAACCCATCCAAAGCACAATGCCTGGGATAAAGCTAGGTCTCAGGACACCACTTATCCACTTGTATTCATGTGCTGGTTTTTGTCTTATACAGGGACCGCAAGCCACTTGAAGGCAGCCCCCACCTTTCTGCATGCCCACCACCTAATTCTGCTTCCACCACGAGCTCGCTAGCAGTGCCCTCAGCTTCAGAGGACCAGCGGGCACAGAACCAAGAACACAACTGCACTTCTGCACAAACTGTCACCTAAGATTAATAGGCAGACAGCAAGCTGCATTTAAAAAAAAAAAAAGCCAACAATAAAAAACTCAGCTGACACAAGAGGCCCCACCCTTGGCAATGCAGAACACGAGCTGCTTTGGGACCTGGAGACTGTTTCTTGACCATTTCACAGCTTGGATGGATAGACAAGAGCTATCAGTGGGATTCAAGACATTAACTGCAATGCCCTATTTCTTAAAAGCCTACCATATGACTGTAAGCAATCTTAAATATTTACTTCCTTTGGCTTTGTTCTCCTTTCCCTTGTTCGTTTACAGTATAAACTCAATCAGGCAAGGACTGACTCTGAAGGGTGGCAGCACTCAGGAGCCTCACCCACAGATGTAACCCCTGCTCGACAAAGCAACTTGGAAAAAAACTTCCCTTTCCACAACCAGACCTCCATCCACTCAAATTTAACCCAACTATATACACATTACAGGCTTACTCCACACATACATGGTTTCTCATAGAACTAAATCTCATATGGATTTTGAAAACAGTCCTAGAATATTACATGGTCTTTAAGTGATTTTAATGCCATCTTTCTCTAGGTTCACAGTCCCTTCACACAAATACCTTGTTCCAGTGCAGTTTCTTTTTCAATGCAGGATAACCACTTTCCATTAATTGTATCACAGATTAGCTTTTCCTTTCATCTAAGAGTGTAAAAACAAGAGTACAACAGCCTTACACTGTGCAATGCCACTTGATTTCATTTCCATGTGCCCAAAACACCAAACAAGTGATTTCCATACATATATATGCATGTATGTACAGTTGCACGTTCACCCAAGGAAAAATTTTAAGGTTGTTTTAACTTTTAAAAGGTGCATCTCTAAAATGTTCTTGAAGAGCAAACCCAATTTTCTCTGACTGGTTGCCATTAGAGAGATTTTGTCAGTGCACTGTGGGCTTTGAATGGAACAACGTAAAAAGATCACGGGCATCGTTTCAAGATTTGAAACTACAGCTACAGGTAGTACAGCAGCTGTTTCAAATGCTTTCAAGTATTTTAAGAATTTTAAGTATTCAGGTATTTTTCAGTCTCCTTAATACCACGGAGATAGTTAATTCAAGAACATTTTCACAGACAAAACACTGTCTTGATTTTTACTGCCTACCACCAAATATTGAACACAGAACTCTGTTTACAGGATGTTTAACTATTTCTATTTAGTATAGGGTTCACCATGGTCTTTGGGTTATGGAGCATAAACGTTCTACAGTCAAAACTTCAGTGTTACCAAATTACCAATTCAAGCGCTGATTCGACTATTTCTGATGTTCTGATATCAACCCACTACTGCAAATAAGCATTTTATACGAACCCAGAACAGACTGTTTGGCTTTGTCAACAAAATAGTTAAATGTCAACTTTCTGGTAATAGTTCACTGAAGTAGGTGCGTGTAAAATCTGTACTCAGGAGGGCCATATACACACTGGTACTATGGAAATTTTTTAAAGAAGTCTATTTTAGTTTATTTAATCGCATTCTGCACCTAATGTACACAATTACATAAGCCCACAGTACCATTAAAGAAAACATCTATTCACAGCTTCACTAGATTTTATATTGAGAATAAAGATTTGAAAGAATATCACATTTTCTCTATTGAAAAACAAACAAAATAAATGGAACGGGAAACCTTTATATCAGGGTTTACAAATACAGCTGCTGATGATTAGAGTTCCTTGGAGCCTTTGACACTAAGCATAGGAGGAAAATTGGACTTCCAAATGAGTGAAAGCTGAAACAAGCAGGCTATTGTGCAGCCAACTTGAAGACCACATGCAGAAATTGGATTTTTGAGATTGGAGAAGTTACATTTGGCCTTTTAGGAAGAAAGAGAAGGACAGGATATTAGCCTCCTCTGCAAACTAATTGAAGGCTAACATTCACATAAACCGCTAAGTAAAGCATTCAGACATCTTCCTAAGAAAATAAAGAGAGTTTGGCAGTACAATAGTCCTCAGAGAAATGCCAGGACAGAAACTTCTGTTGTCGTTGTTGATTTAGCAACTGTTGTGTCCAATACCTTAGCGTTCTGTAAAGAAAGAACATAAACGTGTGTTCCAGCATCTTTCATGTTGGAAAGAAGCCACTTCGAGAACGCCAACTAAAATAAGAAAAGCTAACTTTAACTCACAAATACCATCATTATGCCATTTTATGCCCCTCCATGGACAGAACCACGGCTTAAGTAGGGATGGCTCCTAGATGCACAAATGTTCTCCACATTTCTCACCTGCCCCTTGCCTCTCTTCACTTTCAACCCACAGTAACACACCACAATTTGAAGCGATACCCACTGACTTTAAAGGCTCTGTTCTGACCACAAATTTTCATTGACTACACCTGCTAAACCACCACCCCATGCCAGTTTACACTGGCTTCACTTGCCCTGTCTGCAATGTTTAATCTGACAAGTTGCTGCTGCTTTAGAACAGGCAGACCGACACGGCAATTTCCTTTTGTCAGAGAAGCGGACCTACATTTGAGCCCATTATTTCAAATTTTGCAAAGGGAAAGGCCAATAATTAGAACTGAAATAGCGTAAGTATACGCTTTTAAAATTACTAAGAACCTAAGAGTCCAGCCAGATTGACCCTTTCATTTTTCACACTGAAAACTGAGATTAGCGTTCTGCATATGCCTGTCTACACATGTGCAACAGAAACGGGTAAAAGACTTTTCGTGCCGAGGTCCCAGAGCCAGGGCTGGTAGATCAAACATGTACTCGTCCTCGTCCTCCCTGTCCTTTACAATTAAGGACATCACAGAGTCTCTATTCTACTTAAGCAACTTCCAGCGGGCACCTTCTCCGTCCTCCGTAGGTTTGCCAGGGTAACGGCACGGAGATGCAGATGTGACGATGCCCCATGTGAAAACACGGTGCGCTCCCACCGACCTGCACCCCGTCTCTTCAATTCCCAAAAAGGATCGAAGTTTTAACGGCGCCGAACAACCCGGGGCTCTAAACGGCGGCGGAGGCTTCATTTCAAACTGACGACCGTCCCGGGACGAGCCAAGGCAAGGACAAGACGGAGGACGAGACAACGCGCTCCGGACTAGGACCCATCAGCAAGACACACACACACACACACCCCCCTCCCCGCACCTCGACCCTCTCCCGACCNCGGAGACATTCTCCGAGCGGGCTCCCGGGCGCCGCTCGCAGACTCCTCCTCCCGCCGCCGCTGGGGCAGGCAGCCCCGCCCCGCATCGCCTCCCCTCCCGCCGGCACCGGCGGCGGCAGGGGACCCGGAGGGGCTCGGGCGGTGGGGAGGGACACGCCCCTCCCCCCGTCCCCCGGGGCTCCGGCGCAGGGGGAGCCCCGGGGCTGCCCCTTCGAGGGGCTTCTCCCGCCCGCGGGCGGCGGCGCAGCCCCCCTTCCGACGTGGCCTTCAGGAATCGCCCCGTCCCGGCGACTGGCGTGAGGGTCCCCCATCACCTGGCTGGGTGTGCTCCCTGACCCTCAAGCAGGAGCATCGAACCAGCCGGGAGAGTGACCCCTTCAAGGATGGGAGGGGTACAAGCCTCAGCTTCGCTGGTGTTGGGGCTTCCCTTAAGCCAGGGTGGGACAGAGAGGAAGAGCCCGGCTCCCTCTGGTCCCTTATCTCCAGCAGCCTTGGGACCTTGCAAGGAAAGGAGGCAGCTGCCATCACATCCCATCCAAGGTGGTGATGGCCCAGAGAGTTGTGCAGGCGAGGAAATGGACCGTGCTTTCCAAAATGAACTGCTTCTTGCTCAGCAATTTGCAGATGGCTAGGATTAAACGTTAAAAAAATCATGAGTCAGACCCTCAAAAGTCATGAGATTAAGGAAAAAAGTTTGAAGTCTTCACATTTCACAACTTTTTTGAGCTGCTGGGGTGTTGCGGGGTCACAGTTTCAGGCTTTCTTCCATAACCACAAAGACTAGAGGCTTTTTTTTTGCCTTCCAGATGAAAGCAAATTCCCCAATTGCTCCTGCCCTACAGAAGCGAGGGCTTCAGGCAGAGCATCAAATGTTCCAATGCTTTTGATTTGAGATCTGTCAGCCCCGCAGCTTGACTACAGCTTAGCTCAAATATTTTTATTTTTATTTTTTTTTTTTTCACTTTCTGCCTTTAGAGGCAGCCTCTAACGTGTGCTATAAACCGGGGAAGGTGCAGGAAAGCACTGCCCCAGCTAGCGTGGAGCCTGTAAAGGGTTTGCATGCTGGGGTAGTAAAGGTGGAGAGATCTCAAAGGGAGTTCCTTGGGTCCCACCTCCGTGCTACACTATTTGGAGCAAAGCATAGACATATAGGGAAATAGTAAAGGAATATTTCTTGAAGGGATACCAATTTCCAGAAGGAGGATAGTCATCTCAAAGGGAAATGCTAATCTAGAAGCAGAAGAGGTGCCTGTTTTGGCTACTATACCAAAGTAGCCTAAGGAAGAAACAAGATCTTGCTGGGCGAATGCTGGGCTTGGGAGCTTTCTCCAAAATATTTTCTTCTATGCTGAGTTTTCATTTGGATCAGGAGTGTACCTGACATACCAATCGATCTGCTACGTTTGGTGTCTGAAACTGCGACGTGCAGAAGTGAGGGCACCCGCTGCACCCAAGGGATCAGGCTAGAGCTCCTCTCCTGGATAAAATACCTGGATGCCTATGGGTAGGCACGAGGTTCTCAGCACCAGCTCTTCTCCAAGTTGTTCGTGCTCTGACCAGGTTTCTATGTACAGTTGTGATCACCTTGATTTAAAAAAAAAAAAAAAAAGAAAAAAAACACAACACAACAACAAAATCCAAAAACCAACCATACAAAAAATGCCCAAAACAACAAAAAACAAAAGCAAGGGTAGTATCATCTGAGTCATTGTGGTTTAATACCCTAAGGAAAGATTAGATTTCTGTGTGAGGAGAGATTAAAAAGACCAAATTTACTCTGTTTGAAAGCAGAAGAATAAGGAAAAAGGAGTGCTTCAGGCTATTATTGTTGTTGGCACAGATATCATAGAAAAGATTAAAGTAAACGATTAGACATCTGTAATAAATAGTGATAATATCTGTGGTTTATCGGTGCTGCAAGTCTTTGGTAAAAGTTCAGTATGTGAATGTGCTGGAGCAGTAGAAGTACCTGAAGCAGATCTTAACGGGTCAGGTATCTCTTGCTTTGTCTTCGTGTATATCCTTTTAGCTGCCCATTTTCAAAACACTGGCCTTCATTTAGACATTCTGCCTAAGAATAAAAGGTCTATACTAGGATGATAGCACTGGACAAGAAGCTGCTGCCAGCAGAAGCCTTGACGCGGATGCAGCTTCTCCGTCAGCTGTCCCAGTATTGTCCAAACGATAGGGCTCACAGCCCCTCTCTTGGGAAGCCTGTTCTAGCCATTTAAAACGGCTCTGCCAGCGTGGTGACAAATCCTCCCTGTCTGCTCACCTCTTAGTGGGAGAAGCTAAGTTGTCAGTAATGGGTGCAATGAGTTAACTTCTGCTGTGGCATCCAAATTGGTACAGGTGTGCATTCCAATTTATTCACTATAACGAACAGGTTCTTAAACTATTTTTTTTGTTGGTCCTGATTGCATAGGCGCGATGCCAGGCGTTCAAACACCTGAACCATGGGTATTTTCAGGCTGGCTTTTACCCTGTCTTGGCTGTTGACTGCATGGGTTTCTGCAAAGCTCACTGTGTTGTGCGTGAGCTCACCTGGGATGCTGGTTTTCCTCCAGCATCCAACTCTCGGAATGTTCTGGCTGCCCTGAGAAAAGCAAGAGATTTCAGAGTTTACATAGCCTGCAAGTTACAGCTCAGATTGAGACACAAGTACGTGAAATCAGCCTTGTCGACATGCCAGTACTGAGGTTTGCATTCATTCAGGTGCAAGCTGGCTCTGGAGTTTCTCTGCGCAGCGTAACCCTTATTCTACATCTCTGTTAGAGCGACAGCTGTGTAAAAGCCACCCAAAAGATGGGGGCTTGGAAGACAAGTTCAAGGCATCTTTAAAAACCATTTTTGAATGTGTAACACACGTTAGGTTTTTGTGAAGTAGTTTTCTTAAGGGACCTTTTAATAGGAGAAAGCATTTGGAACTAGGAATATATTAAACTGTCACATTTATTGAATTTGAAGGCATAGTCCTGGTCATTTTTCCTTCACAGCTCAGCTTTCAATTTTCATAGAAAAAATTCCAAATATTTGAGCTTGTGGTTACTTGGAGTTCCAGACACTACTGGCATTACACAAGAAATAACCAGTGTGCTTTTCATTGAAGATTCACAGTTTTTTGACTGTTCAGAGGTAAATGTCCCAGATTAATTGAAGAAAACTTTCAAAACTGAAATTTAGCAACAGGATGGAAGCGTGTGAGAATGTCTTGGTTGAATAAATAGTATGACCCAAAGCAAAGTTAAGTGCTCTTAGAGACAAAGATATATTCTTATTATCTCAAGCAGTTAATTTAAGCACATAATTTCATGCTTTTTAAATAGCAGTTCAGAAGTACAATTTTATCATTCTGTACTAGATTAGCTGTAAATTAATTACAGTAACAGTGATAATAAAAATACAGCTTGTGATGGAGGGGAGAAATTCACCAAAGTACAATTTTTAATAATGTTTAACAATCTAACCATTTTTCTCCAAATAGAAAAAAGAATGATAAAGAAAAAAAACAACCAACCTCAAACCCCACCATCAACTCGATAACCCAGCTGCCTGTAATTAAGTTTTGGAATCCCCAACTAGGATTCGATTAGTCATGATAAGAGGATGACAAACTTGGGGCCCAATCCAAACTGCACAGCGGTTTTAGCCAGTTGAATAGCCTTACTGAATGAGAGTGCTCTAACACTTCCAGTTACGCCTGTAAATATCTGCAGAAATAGAGACGGTACTAAAATAATGGAGGAAAAAAAACCCAATATTTCTGCACAATTCTGGAAGGCTATGATTTACTTTCTTACGGTGTTTAGAAACAGCTATAAATATTTATTTGTTGCTCAATGTTTGCTGTTATCAGATCCTCCCTTCTAGCTGCTTGTAACTGCCAGCACTTGGGGCCAATTTTTTTTTCCCCTCTGGATGCCAGCTTGTTGCCTATGAACTTTGCTAGGATGCTGGTCCTTGTTAGCATCCCACTCTGGGGGTACACATTTCAGTGTTGGTACATTTCTAAACAAAGAGTCCCCTAGAGGGAGGCTGAAATGGAAGCAAACGGATTGATTGGGATTATTTGTGTGGAGAGAAGGGGTGGGAGAAGCAGCTCTGCTGTAGGCACTGCTGGGTGAGAAACCAGAGGTGCCAAGAAGAAAAATTGCAAAAAAGAGGCTGGGGAAGACACGGTCAGAAAGACATTTGCACCGCAGATAACGTGCTTGTCAAAGAGGCTTCATTCATCTTGCATTTTTAAGTACTGAAGAATCACAAAATCACCTATGTTGGAAGGGACCTTTTAAGATCATCTAGTCCAACCAATGGGGAAAAAAAAAAATCCCAAAAAACCAACAACCATAAACATCACACCACACCACCCAACACTAAGCCATATCCTTGAGCACCAAGTCA